>VDFB02271358.1:399258435-399776976 GCA_007258455.2 Sequoia sempervirens | reverse complement strand
TTGCCTTTCTTCCTTTGCGGGCAATTGCTGACATAGTGGCCAAACTCATGACAGCCATAGCACTTGACTTTAGACAAGTCCTTCTTCTTCTTCTTACCTTGTGAATTTGATCCTTTGCTTGACCCCTTCTTTGCTTTCCCTTTTCCTGCAAGGGCAACGTTCTCTTGTTCCGCCTCACTTTTCTGACTCTTGCTGCTGGTCCCACTGACAAGACTTAGTCTAAGCTCCTCCTGAGTGAAGTCACTCCAAAGTCGATCCCAACTCGGCAAGGTGTTTCGTCCATTAATAACTTGAACAAAGACATCCCACTGCTTAGTAAACCCATTTAGGGCTATCCGCACTAGCTCATCATCATCTGGTTTATCTCCAACAGCTGCCAACTCATCCTTGACAAGTCTAAGTCTGGTGAGGTAACTTGTCACGTCTTCTCCCTTGTTCATCTGAGTATTCCTCAACCTTTCTCTGAGAATCAGCTTCCGGTTAGTGGTAGCATTCTGGTACAGATTCAGAATGGCGTCCCGCATCTTCTTCACAGTATCTAACTCTGCAACATGTGGAACAATATGATCCTTGACACCATCAAGAATCAGCCTCCTTGCCTTGGCATCTTCCTTCTTATATGCTAAGAGCTATGTTGGATCTGTAGGTACAGGTACAACACTGGTCACATATTCCTTGATCCCATTCTCTTCCAGCAACAAAGAAATTCTGGCTTTCCAGACACCAAAATTTGAGGCTCCATCCAATCTGTCCTGATCTCTTAAACTCTGCTGAGGCCATCTCAAAAGATAAAAGAAAACAAATAATAATAATAATTGAAGAGGTAGAACTGGGTTTTATAAACCCTCTTTCCTCTGCTGAGCTTTGTCTACCCTCAGATCAGCTTTCATACCATGTGAAAATTCTATTGCAGTTACTGATTATTAATCTCCTATCTAATGCATAGATTATTTGACTCACGAAATTAACAAATATCGAAAAATAACTGAACTGCAACTTCGCCAATAAAACTCACAGGAAATAGAGAAGAAAACATTCACAATAATGAACACAATATTTTTGGATAAATTGTCTGTGGGAAAACCCCAAAGGGAAAACCACTCTGCAGATGAGGAATTATATTAAACTTCAGCAAATTAAGGAATACAAACTGCTGCCTCTTACCGCAGGCTCCAACAATAATCTTCTCCGAAATTCTTCCCTCAATTTCTCCTGCTGAAATTCCACAGCTGCTATCCCCAACGCTATCACTGCGCCCTTGCTAACACTGCAAGACTATTTGCTCTCACTGCAAATTTACTTGCTATCACTGCAAGTCTTTCTCAACTCTATACTTGTGTGTTCTCCAAATGCCCATTGATCCCCTTTTATACTTTTCTCATTGGAAAACCAATGGCCATGATTTAATCTCAATCAATGGCTAAGATTAAATAGACTCTAACAACCCTAACTAACTGGATTCTAGAAGTCTCTAGAGGAAACAATTTATTTAATTACATAATTATCTAGACAACTCAACCCTTTCTAGAAGTCTCTAGAAAATAATTAAATAATTAAATAAGCACTTCTTGGGAATGGAGACACCTGTCCAAGCTACATAAAAATCAACAGGCTTGAATCCCCCTAACACGGTAAGCTGACCTCCATAAAGGTAAATGAAGTTTTGGAATGTTCGAAAATGTACATTTGTAAGTGTAAGCCTGCCGTTAGCCTATATGTATATGTATGCATACACACGCAAAACAGTCAAAAATTCAGGACTTTAATGATTAATAATGTCAAAGGAACAGATCAGGAAAATTTTAGGGGATATATATATATATATATATATATATATATATAATTCATAAAAGTTCTGAATTCTTGATTGAATTTACAGAACAACAGTTCCGAAGAGTCATAAAAACATACCTTTCAGTCACATAAATCGAAGACATAACATAAATCATGGAGACCATAACGTTTGATATGTGAGTTCAAAGCATTATACTCCAAGTCTGTGATCCTCTCTAATTTTTTCTGTAATCTAAGCCCAGTCAAGTGTACAGGGTGATCTCTTATGCCGAATTATACACCGTAGTCTAAGCACAATTAGTGCACATCCCACAACACGAGGCGGTCATTGAAAGGTCATATTCTTTTCTTTCCTTAGAACTCTTTCCATTCTGAACCAATAAGTGCTACAAACTCTTCTTTCACCAAAACACCAAGCTCAACATATCATGGGAATCCTTAAAAAAAGGGTAATTACTTCTTTCAAGTCGACCATTGCATCTTAGTGCCTAAAGAGAGGATGACAAAATTTTAATGTACGGTAAGCTTTTGGCTAGATAAATATATCAAATTTTTGGTGAAGAAGAAATGTTGGTAACGTAAAGAAATGGCATATCCCTCACCCAAAGGATTGGATCTATCGAGAGAACCCTAATTTATTTGTGATGAAAGTTGTGGGGCCAAACTCTAGTTTGGGTGTGGCAAAAATTGAGGGTCCACAAATGGTTTATTTGTAAGGAGGTTGTTGTTTCATCTTCTTTGGTAAGAGATAGATTAGGTCAAGCAATGGAGAAGGATGGGTTTTATAAGGAAGAAGTTGATAATGCAACTAAAGTCGTGCTTCTTATGCCTAGCAAACATAATAAGAAGGGATCCAAGCAAAGGCTAGAGATTGGCAAAAAGGGGACCTCAACCCTAGATGTTTCATTGCAATCTTATGTGGTGATTTTGGGAGGTAAACCCTTTATATTAAGAGCCAAAATGGTCATGGGAAAGGACCTTACCCATACTAATTTGAAGGAAATGAAAGGGAGGGAAAGCATGGAAAAAGTGGCTAAGAAGCTTATTTTGGAGCTAGGTGAAGAGGTAGTGAAATAGATGGAGTACTATATAGATATGGCATTAATATGAAAATTTAAATCTCTTTGGCCAAGCTTTCTTGAGCTTAATAAATGGTTAATAAGAACATGGAAACCTTTTTTAGAAGCTCCTATAGTGATATATCCTCGTGCACAAAGGTTTTTTTTAGAGGACAATGGCAAGAATTTAGGGAAGGATGCTTAATCACGATATATTGTATCTTTGTTTTTGAAGCCATTTACCCAATTTTTAATCTATTTAGATAAAGATTACAAGATTTCTCTTGTTTGGTTAAGATTGCATAACTCACCACTTTATTTTTGGTTTCTTTAGACTCTAAAGCATATGCAATACTCTAGGGAAATTTATTTCTCTCTCCTAACACAAAAAGGGCTCACACTCTCCCCTACACTATGATTATTAGTTTAATTGGAATTTTCTCATGGTTACCCCTCAAATATGTCTAAAAGTGGGAAAGGAAGTATGGAAACAACCTTTATATTATGAAAAACATACCTTGCCCTATTGGAAATATTTTGATGTAGGTCATTTAGTAGATAGTTGTTCCTAAGTAAAAGTGAAACCTAGAAGATCCACTTTGTAGAAAAGTGCATCTCCTCAACTTGAGTTTGTGGGATATTCTTTTGAATATAAGCTAAATAGCCCAAGTGAGTAGAGTGTAAGAATATAGAGATTAAGTCTTCTAATGTTGTGAATATACTTTTGGGGGACTAAGAGAAGGGTGTAGGAAAGGGAGACATGAAAAATAATAGTGTCTCTTTGGAAAAGGTATAGAGGAAGTGCCAAAAGTATTGCAAGTAAAAGTAGTAATTTGAAATCTAGATGATCTAAGCTACAAAGAGAGGATATTCTCAAATTATTACCTATAGCTTTAGCAAACAAGTAGAATGCTTAGAGTTTTAATGAATATTATAGGTTGATATTCTCTTTAGAGGATTATTTTCCTTTAGATACTAGGGTAGATAGTGAAGATGAGATCTAGAGCAAAATGATGTTTTCTCCAAGAAATCTAGGGACAATCCCAACTAATCAAAAAGAAAAATTAGAAAACAAATCCTCTTTATGTATGGTGCTTAGATTACATATAGTGATAATGTATGATTCTCTTATTTCAAGGGCTGGGGACCTCAATATAACCATTACATAATTAATCTATAAAAAAATGTAAAGAAAAGGCATAGAGAAAGATAGAAACATAAAACTACAAATAGAGCGCAATGACATTTAATCCAAAACTTGTAAATGCTATTGTAGTTCTCACACGTTTCAAGATCAATTAAGATTAAGGGCATATTACCCCAATCCCTTGATAACAATTTGGTAAAACTTAATAAAAAATAACCTCCAACTAGCTAATTTTCTTCTATAAATGTAAATATATTTATAAATCAAGTTACACTTTTATGATTCTTTACAAAAATGAATTTAATATTTAGATGGATAAAACCAAAATACTTGCAACTTTCATTAAATTTATATTGAATTTTTATAGGAAAGGTCTTTTAAAAAAAAAAATTTCTGCTCAAGCCATTGTTAGGTTAACATTTATGGCTTTGAAAGACCCACCTCAAAAGTTATGATATATCCTAGCAAATTAGCACCTTATTTCAAATAATTTTAAATCAACTATGTAAGTAATGTTAAAAGACTTGGAAAAATGTATTACATACAAAGTCATGAAAGAGTGAGCATGTTAGTTGTATTAAAAACTACATTTCACTAAATATATCCATGCATGATCTCTTTGATCTATAATTCCCACCTTTAACTAGCTAGAAACTTGGGAATGCAAATTTAAACTACTATTTTATTTATAATCCAAATGGCATTGTAGATTACAAGAATTGGTAGTTGTTACATAGATAAATGAAATATGAAAATTTAAAGATGCAACACAAAAAAATTATTTGATGTTGGGAAAACCCTTAAGAGGGGTGCAAAACCTAGTTACTATATGCATTTTCCCTCTACCATAGTGTATTTCTCATAATAAACAAATGTAAAATGAAGTCCAATTTATGTCAAACCTGTATTTAAGCCAACCTCATAAGGGATACAACATTCAATTCTCTTCCTCTTTGCTTTGGACTCCAAATTGGTTCTTATAAAGTATTAGAATATTACCCTTTCACATATAAATCTCTCTACTCAAGAAGAAAAGAGATAGGGTCAATGATATGATTCAAATTCTCTTTATATTTCCAATTTGGGTGAAACCACCTCTTTCAATAGGAGGTAGTTTCAAAACCATTAGTGACACTTTTAGAAATGCCATTGTTGATAGTTTTACCCTTTCTTTTTGGAAGCCATAAAGGTTGCATATAAACTCGAAATGAGGTTCCTTTTTAATTGAAATTGAATAACTTATCTAGAGTAACACAAAGATTAAATGCATTTATCTTTTGATGTCATATAAATATAGTTTATAGGTCTACAACATGTTGAAGTGTTTTTACCATTGATGATGAGATTTACTCATATCTAATATGGATCATATTCCCTTATTTTATATATTTTTATCTTATAAAATATTAGTTATGAAACTTAGAAGAATTTCCTCTATCTTTGAAACCTTTGTGTTCAACTCTTACAAACAAAACTTTTTGGCACATGCCCCTCATGGAAACATATTAGTAATCATGCACTCAAGTGCCCCAAGATAGAAGACCTAGTAGTGATCTTTGTGTACTTGAACCTCTTATGGTGGATTTTGGATGAAACCCCTCCACATCAATGAAGTGATGCTTAATACAAATAGTGTCCCAAGGGACAATGTTGTTGATGCTCTCATCCTACTATTTTATTAAAAAAAAATCCCTCATATTTGAGACAATCCTAACAAAAGTAGTGTCATCAAGTAGAAGGTAGTGATTTTCTAACTCATGTATTAAAACCTAACTTTGTGTCTTTACCATGAGCAACTCTATAGTGGCCACTTCTTCAACCTCATGTGCTACATGGGTTATCATGCTATAAGATAACTTGTTGCTATGAATGACCATTCTTATTTGGGAAGGTCATTTTGTAGTGTTCATTGATGATTACAAAGTGGTCCTTCTTATTTCATCTATGTACAATAAGGGTAGTATGTTTTTACAATGTTTAGCATGAAATTTAAAAATGAGCTTCTTTCCCTACAACTATACACATTCTATAATTGTGAAAAGATGTTTTTATTTGACTCAATATAATGATGAAATCCATCACTAGCATGATGTTGGTTGTTCTCATATTCATATGTTATACACAAAGTTCCTCCCTTACCCATACAATTGAATTTGATCATTTCCTATGCATTCTTACAATACCAAAGAACATGCTACATGATACAATATTCTTTGCATGGGGTAAGGGAGGAAATTTTTGTATAATATGATGTTGGTTGTTCTCATACTCATATGTTATACACAAATTTCCTCCCTTATCAACAACTAATACATGCTAAATGATACAATCTACTTTCCTATGCATGTGTACAATACCAAAGAACATGCTCACAATGTTTCTTATTCTCAAGTAAGAAAGAATAGAAGATTACAATACCCAACAACATGGAATGATGCTTGCAATGTTCAACCAAAGAAGTATCCAATGTTACCACACCCAAGGTTTTTCATAGTGTTATCCATGCTATGTATTCAACAAAAACCTACATGCCTACAACATCCAAAATATTTCATAGTGCTACCCATGTTCAATCCGAAAAATATACACGGTTGCAAAATCTCCAATCATGTTTCATAGTGTTGTTGATTCTAAAAAATAGGAAGTATACATGCTTACAATATTCACACATGTTCCATAGTATTTCCCATGTTAACAATTTCATTACTTACCATGTTTTACCCTTACTTTCTCGTATAAAAAGAAAAAAAAAGTTTTGCAATTATTTTTTCTGCACATACATGTTTACAACTAGTGAAATCAGTTCATAGAAGTTTCCATGTTGGTTAAACTTCTAGAAGACTAAAACCCTCATGCAACAAGAATTACACTACCCTTTCTTTCTTTCAAACTAGTGGACGCAATCAATATTTTTTAATCAATTTTGCAATAAATGTGATGTCTAAAATTTATCTTTATCTCTTGCTTGTCCTTGCTTATATGCAAAGTAGAGTTGTTTCTCTCTTTTAATCCATAGTGAGTGCACCATACTTTATTCTTTCTTTACAAGTGGATTTAGCAAGTTGAACACTACCTAATCCATAGAAAAAACTTGGAGTGCTAATTAAATGCCCACACAAATGACAACATCTCACTCTTATCTCCTATGAAAATCAAGTAATTACTTTATCCAAGAACCAAATAACATATCCTTACCATTCAAATGTGGTGAAGCATCATGTGAATGATACTCTCTTTTTGAACTTTGTGCTTTGGTATGCTTCTATTTCCCAAGTTTTTTTTTTCCATTATTAAATTTACCATACTTCAGGTGAAGCTCGAGATGAAGCCTGAAACACTTGTTACCCTAGTGTTCTCCAACCTTTTAATGGATAAATTCTTGTTAAATTTTCATATACTAAAATTATTACTATTTTTTACCTTCCTCGAGTGTCCTACACCAAGTCTCTTTGCTTTGTATTGGTGAGTGGCTTCTTATTTTTGCTTCTTAAAGTAGAGTTTTCATCTCATCTTATTTCTTATATCATTATACATGTTTAGGAAATGATATACAATCATCTCGAGGCTTTACAAAAACAATGTTAGAGGTATGTTTACCTCCCATGGGTTGTCCTTGATTTATACATTATAAAGAACCCATAGAGATTTCTCCAATATCCATGTTTCCATAACCAAGGCCCTCAAATGGTGATCTTTCCTTTACTATGATGTGTTGAATTATTTATTGGTCATATTTACTACTTTCCTCTTCCATCATACTCATTCTTGCAAGCACTTTGGTACATATGCCCTTGGCATTCATTTCAAACTTGCAAGTGTAATCATTAGATTTCAAATATTTGAAGGAAAATTGTTCACTGATGCTCATGCATACCTTTCCAATAATTTATTTATTATTGATAAAGGGTGAGCACACTTTTCTTTGTAGAATCTTTCTCTTCTTTGAGTTTAATAGGAACTTGAATCATTTTCTACTTGCAACACAACATGTAAGTATTTGATTCTTTTAGAACCCCTTTGATGGGTGAAATACCCAATTAATAGAGGAAGTTGCTTTTTATTCAAGTGTATTGCTCATAATGGTCAAGCAAAAAGTGATTTACTATCTCTATCGAGCATATTCACTACTTTATCCTCCTACTCTTTACTTTAGATTCCCAAATGACAATTCTAATAGACTATTGTAATACTCTCTTGCATGTACAAAAACTTCTACCTAGAAATAAATGAAATAAGCTGAAAATAAAATTAGTACTCATTTGAACACATATAAGCTTATTTTGTCAACTTTTAAATAAGCTATGTATAGTTTGTTAACTTTCAAATAAGCTTATTTATTAACATTGAGAATCATTTGAAAGAAGGAAAATTAGAAAAAAACTACATGATAGAAAAATATTAGAGTCCATTGGAAGCTTAAAATAAAGATAAAAAGTAATGAAATCTTCAATATAAAACCTTGAAAAAATGGTAAAATTTGTTCTTAAAAGGAACAAAAATTAAGGTTGATTAAAAAAAATTAGCACCAATTGTAAAGGAATCGTTTGTGTACTTCAAAATTAGTAACAATATGAGGTTTAAATAAATAATTTTAAAATACAGGGGAAAAAAGTATGACAAAATTTTTACAAGTTCATACATATGAAACAAAAATTGGGTATTATACATAGTTGTCGAGAGACGCATCTCCTACCCCCTGAGATGCATCTCAGAGACTGGCACATGTCTCCGGTACTAGAGACGTCTCTGAAAATGCCTCCAAGCCATTGAGACATGGGCAGAGGTTTCCCAAAGTCTCCTGTCATCTCCAGATGGAAAAAATGGTGTCTCTTGTGCGATTTTAAAATAAAAACATTAAAATTTAAAGTTTTTAAACACCAAAGCCAAACACAAGCAAAAGTGATGACAAAGTCAAAGTCTTAAAATCTATTCGCCATTTTTCCTTTTCTTAGCCATGTGACTTTTGCAGGAGGGTGTGAGTTTTTCAATAAGGGTGATCCCACAATAGTGGTTTACAATTTTTGGCCAAACTGGACATTGAAATAATTTTTTTTAACTAAATCTTCACTTTCGGGCACCTATAGCGGCTAAACCGTGAGGAATTTGAAGATGATGCAAACTAGAGTTTCGTGAAATTTTGTCTATAGATTCTAAATATATTTTTTTCAAAATTTTTGGAAGTAGATTGCACTTCTTTTTCCATCTCCCTCGAAAACTATTTTTCAGAAAACAACATTTTTAAAAAGTGATGCTCACCGTATAACGCATAACTTTTTTCCATGAAGGATAAAATTCTAATTCTTTCAAATTTAGATTCGTATCTCTGATATCTAGTGCTTCCAATTGGTTAGATAGTTTTTTATTGAATATTTTTTCTTTAATCAAGTTTTGAATTCAAACCAATTATAATTCATATAGACGACTGTATAACACGAATTTTTTGTATGTATCGAATTCAATTTTTTTTCTTTTTGGATCAAGGACTTCAATATCCGTGCACTAATATTTTTAATTTTTTTTTTTAATAATCGCTATTTTTCCACGTGTAGAATAGAGAGCTTGATTTTCGAAAAACCTACATTGAAAAACAAATAAATATAATAATAAATTAAATTTATTTAGAATTATAATTTTTGGGAAGCTTATAATAAGGACTAGATACTTGCAAAAAATAAATTTTAAATGAATTCATTTGATCCCCCAAAAGGTAAATCAAAAGTGGTTTTTTATCAGCATTTTGATAGGTGTAAAGGAGACTTTGTTATAGGTATGGTTTAAAACTAGCGGGGTTCTATACAAGGGGGTTTGATTTAAGGTAGTTTGATCAAACCCTCTTCAATTGGAATTCTTTAAATGGAACCTTTTAAGGCTTAAATCATTATATTTTCTAAAATTATGTGATTTCAGCAAAAATCAATTCCTCCCAGAAATTATAAACCAGCTTTGTGGGATCACCCATAAATTATTAATTTATTAATTTTTATTTATATTAAAAAAGATGGCATCTATGAGTACCTTGTCTCCTATTTTAAAAAAAAAATTGTATCGATATCATTACCAGCCTCCAGTACCAGTACCAATCTCCTGACAACCTTGGTATTATATGTTAGAAGGAAAGAAGAAAATAACCACATAATAGGAAAAAACAAAAAAAAAGAATTATTTAAGAAAAAATTCAAGGAAACAACCCTTAGAAAGAAAATTATATGTGTATATATTAAAAGTTTATAAGAGAAATATTTTAATGATTATAAAATATGCACTTCCTTGAAGTTTAATTAAATGAGTCATTTTGAAATGAAAGAAGAACAATAATCACATGAAAGATAATTTAGAAGTCCTTATACACGCCTTAATGAAAAAAAATCAAGTGAAGAATATTTGAAAATTCAATTCAAGAAAACGTAATTTTTTTAGAAAGAGGAAAGAACTATTGTAATAGACTAAAATTCTACAAGAACAAGATCTTGAACTTCCTACTATAAAGTAAATAAATTATATCAACTTAAAAATACAAATGATGTGAATTTTAAGTGTGTTTTTGAAAGAATGGATAAAATAAATATATGAAAGGAAAACTAGAAAATAAATAGATGATAAAAAAGGAAATCCTTATGTGTTTAAAAATGTACAATCTTTCAAAAGAGAGACAAAATGATAATAGAGTAATTTTGAAAGAGATTTTTATGTACTATTTCAAATAATTTAGACTTATTACTAGATTAGAATTAACAAATCTATATGAAACAATCTATTTATTCAATCGAATTAAGTCAGAATAATTAGAAATAAAGTTGATTAGTAACAGTTTTTCAAAAAATCTAAGAATTTTATTTTATTTTAAATATATTTTCAAAATCCAATATAGTAACAAGTCCAAATTATTTGAAATAATGCATTCTTTAATAAGATAGAATCATTAAAAGGAGAAAAAAAATCTATTTTAATGGTCCAAAACTTGTTTGAATCACTCACATGCTTTGATACCATGTTGAAGTGAACAACCAAGATCTTCAAATTGCAACACCAAATAACCTCCACATGCAAAAGAGAGAAGAAACAATAGAAGATGCTATTCCACCAACCAAGAATTACAATATGATACAAGATTCACAATATGTGAAAAAGATGTTATGACTTGCAAGATGCAAGAGAAGCCTTGCTTAAAAAGGCAAAGTGAGATAAGATTAAACAAGATCATGAGATGTGTCTTAGTCCTATAACATGTGACAACTTATCATAACTATCTAAGATAAGATAGGATCTAGACATGAAAACAAGGCTTGATGAGGTACCCATATACAAAAAAATCTCTCACAAATAGAGAAAAGGAGAAAAAACCTATGGGAGAAAAATCCTCTTTAAAAGAGAGAAAACAAGATGAAGGACTAAGAAGCCCCCAAAAGAATGTCTTAAAAATAATAGGAGCATGAAGAACACCATTGAGGCACAATGAAGCTGCAAATAACATTCAAAAAATGATTGCTATAGTGTTCCAATTGAAGAACCTCCTCTGAAAACAAGACGGTGATCAGGATCAAGAAGACAACAATCTGCATGAGTGCCCCCAATGACACTACTCAAAGAATGATCAGATGATAAATAAAGAAAAAAACATTTTTCAATTGAAGATACAAATGGCACATGAATCTGCATGAGTGTCCCCAATGAAATCAATCAACCTATGCATGTTGAAAATAT
The DNA here is from genome assembly GCA_007258455.2 of Sequoia sempervirens. Lineage (NCBI taxonomy): Eukaryota > Viridiplantae > Streptophyta > Pinopsida > Cupressales > Cupressaceae > Sequoia > Sequoia sempervirens. The sequence goes on along the minus strand of VDFB02271358.1, from coordinate 399,765,276 downwards.
AGGTGCCAATAGTCTAAAAAACATTGATCAATTGATGATGGAAAGTTACAAAACAAGAATGCAAGAGTGTCTATATGGTAAATGCTCCATCTTACTGAAATGTAGGGGTAACCGGCGATTGCATTTTTCTAGTACATAGGAATACATACTAGATACATAGATCAATCCAAAGTGAAACCAATGAAGCATTAGTACAAATAGTATGATACCCCCCAATAATGTGGACTAAGGAGAGGCATGAAAAATACACTAAAATTTTGTGTATCACCATGTAGTGCATGAAGGAGAAGAAAGAAAAATTGAAAGTGCACAAAAGCTCATACATACAATTGAAAAAGGGTGCGCAAAGACAAGGCACACATGCATGAGGCAATAATCATGAGGATTCATTGTAGTCATGGAGGGACACTCACTTGACAAAGGTGTGATGGAAAATAACAAAGGCACTACACAACCCCCCATGACACTTTAAAATACAATGTGAGTACAAAATATGGCATAGGCTTATGTGCAAAATCCCCAAAATATATGTACAATAGTGTGACACTTTATCTTAGTGCATTTACATATAATAAATTGCTTACAAATGATGCTCAAAATTCTCACAAATGACAAAATGTTGGATATACATATAAAGCAGCCCAAATGAAGCCATCCCATGCAAACGAAAGGATTCTAGGTGCCAAAACATCCAAGTAATTAACCAAAATGTTAAAACACAAAAATATGAATTAATTATACCAGGGGCCAAATATGGAAAATGTGCATGAGTAAATTTAAAGAGGTCTAAAAAACCTTTCCAATGTCACAAGAATCATGAAAAATAGAGGAATGAGGCCAAAGTTATGAGCTTGGGAGTGAAAAATTTGCATCTAACTTCAATAGGCTATAAAATGCACTGGCAGAAAAAAATGAAAAAAATATCTACATTGTTGGATAGTGCATGAAACTAGTTTTTTGTTGATATCTCGTTCGCCAAAAATTAGCTCCTAGATCAAAAGTTATGGCAATTTTCTTGATCTTGCCAAAGTTTCCAAAAGAGGCATAAAAATTTAGCCCTCCCTGGCTAGATGTTCATCGCCCATACGACCAGGGGTGGGCAAATTGAGCGTTGGGCACAAATATTTATTATAAATAAAAGGTTTCGTAAGAAAAAGTAATTTTTTAAAAAAATAATGAGTGGGGTAGGGGAAATCCCCCCATTGCCATTGTCCCTTAAAAAGGGGTGTGACCTAAGGGGTCACTACCCTAGCTATGACCTAGGTTGTAGAAAGGGAGGGGGTATCCTAAGTACCGCCTCCATCAATGTGGGGTTGAGGGTATTAAGTAGAGTAGTGCATGTACCCTCAATTTTTTTTTAAAACTTTATTAAATTTCTTGAATTAACAATATTTTTAATTTTAATTTTTTTTGTGAATTGTACCTATGCTGAGGGAGCCGTACAACCCTCCTAGCATTTTTTTTGCATTAGAAACAATTTTTTCAAAATATAGGCATATTTTATATCAAATTTACGAAATCAATATTTCGAATGCAATGACAAAGTTTGTTTGGGTCGAAAATGTTCCAATAAAAAGTTGTTCACCAAATCTAAGCTTTAAACTCTAATTTGCCAATGTTGCAAATGGTGGCCAAATTGAGTGAAACAAAAGCCAAATATGATTTTCTTGAGCCTCTTAGATGTAATGGGATAGCCAAAAATACTACTACTATAGCCAAAAGAGCTACAATCACTAGATCTCACCAAAAAGTATACATGCAATATGGGATCAATAAATCTTTGAAAATCCTTTCTGATTCTCCATATCATATTGAGACACAAAAGAAGAGCAAACAAAAATTTTCACAAGATCATAAAAGAAACTCAAATTACAATAGAAAACTTGGAGGTGAAAAAATATCTAAGAAACAAGGAAGGGGCTTTCTAGATTCAAATCTTTGATACCATGTTTGAATCACTCACATGCTTTGATACCATGTTGAAGTGAACAACCAAGATCTTCAATCTACAATACCAAATAACTTCCACATGCAAAAGAGAGAAGCAATAGTAGAAGATGCTATTCCACCAAATAAGAATTACAATATGATACAAGGTTCACAATATGGGAAAAAGATGTTATGACTTGCAAGATGCAAGAGAAGCCTTGCTTATAAAGGAAAGATGATAGATAAGATTAGACAAGATCATGGCATGTGTCTTAATCCTATAACATGTGACAACTTATCATAACTATCTAGGATAAGATAAGATCTAGCCATGGCAACTAAGTCTTCTATAAGGAATAAATTATAATTTAAGTAAACTTAACATGTGAATAAGTCTCCTAAGTCCCCTAATAGGTATTAATTAGCTAGAATAATTTATTCACACCAACAAACTTTTCTAATGCAATGAAGTTTAATAGCTCTTTGAAAAGAAATAAGAATGTGTTTTACATGAAAGAAACATTGAAAGTGCTTATACATGAAAGCAAAAAGTTAAGATTGAATAAAATTTGAAAGAGTCCTTTAAGAGGATGGAAAAAATATTAGAAAAGGAGAAAAACAAAATCTTTTTAATAGACCAAAAGTTTACATGTTCAATATTTTGAATAATCCTTGTGTAATTAAGTAGATGTTGATATCCACTATAGATGTGATACAAATCCAACATAATTTCCCTCTTATTACATCAAATTTAAATTAATTAAAGAAAAATGCATGGATTAAGTAAAATAATTGATTTAGAAATCTCATGAAATGCCCACACCAAATCTCCTTGATAACCTAAGGCACATAAAATTTATTGCATTAGTGGATGTATCGATTTTCAAACCTACAAATATGCTTGTTGTTAAAAAGGTTTTGGATACCTATTGGCTCATTCCATCTCTCAAGGGTTGGTCAAAGGTATTTCTTTAATGAATTTCATAGCTCAATTAGTTAATGACCATTTTTTTGGTGGCTCTTTTCTCACTCTATTAGAAGAGGAAAATATTATTTTCCAAGATCTTTGGTGCTTAGATATATTTTGTGAAGCATTGGTTTGTTATATTCAATGATGTAAAGAACTCAGTGTTATAGGTAGTTTTTTCCACCTAAGCATACTTGGCTTGAATCTTATGTGTGGAAACTGTTTGGGTGGAGAAATATTTAAGTTTTGGGGAATTCCTTTTTATTTTTGAGCTTCTCTAGCCACTACATTTTGTGCAATTCTTGATATAATTGAGAAGTAGTTGTTAATTTTTTGGTAGCAACAAGAGGTATCTTCTTGTGTCAGAAGAATCTTCCTTAAATAATCTGTTATGTTAGCTGGCCGACCTCATAATTTGTCTCATTCAAGATAGTCTACATGCAAGGTGTAACTGACATGCAGGAGAATCTGCATACTGATATGCATGGGAATCTCTATTTGTATTCCTTAAATAGATTCATGAACTGCATTCGTAACTTCTCCTTAAATAAGAAAATGAAATGCCACCTTGTGCATCTTCTTGTGGCTGCATGTGTAACTGTTATCTGCCTATATTTAGGAGGAGATGATGACTTGTTTGAAAATGTTTTTTCTTGTAAAATCAAGTCACCTCTTCAAGAAGAAGTTCAATTATTTGCAGAAGGTTATTATCCTTTGAAGAGCAGATTGATATCAAGGAGAAATCAAAGGTTTTATGTATATTGGTATCTAGGAGAGGTGTTGAGAATTGTAAGCTGATTCATTGGCATCTAGGAGAGGTGTTGAGACTTGTAAGCTGATTTCTTTCAATATACAAGAGACATATTTGTGGCTGGGTTTTTCTCCCTTAGGAGGGTTTTCCTAGGATATATGTTGTGTTATATTGTTCATGTCTTCATGTGTTTGTGTTGCATTTTTCTATTTTCTGTTAGCTCTTATTTTTGGTTCATAATTTAACATGGTATCAGAGTGGGTCTATGAAAAAATCCAATCAGATTTGGTCTAATAGGAACATAGTCTCTTGTGGCACTATGGAGTTTTGAAGGCTTTTTGAGTTTGTAAATCTTAGACATGATTAGAAGGCATGGTAAAAGTTGTTGAGTCTGTGTGTGCAAGTGCCATGGAAAGAAAGTGATGGAGTCAATGCTATTTTTTGTTGACTTATCTTTTGCAGTGTGGGTGAATGTCCTATTGCTGTTCAAAGGGGCCTTGATGCATGGGAGTCATGTTTTGTTAAAACTGATATGAGAATGTTATATATTTATTGAAACCTCTTTAGGCATTGGCAGTATGGAAGTATGAGTAACTTTTGGGCTAGTTTCACTTGATGTGAATCCGTGACTTTCTAGATACTATTCTATTGCTTGTTTTGAGTTCTGGATGTGCAAAAATTCTCTGAGCTAACAAGGGTGTTATATATAATCTATTTTGTTGCCATCCACGATGTGTGAAGCCCTTTGGAATTCATGGGTGTATGTCTTTTCTGAAGAAGTCTTGAGGAGTGCCTCTTGAAGGCTAGCATTAATTGGCTATTGTATCTTTTTTTGTAGAACTCTGATTAAGGGTGCTGAGACTTTTTTCTTGGAGCTGCAATCTCTATTTACAAGCTTGGAAAGCGAAAGGCCACATTTATGGAAGGAAGTTGTGATGATTTTTTACTCTTTTAATTACTTAAACTCTTTCATCGCATGAGTTTGGGTGCGTTGATTCATAATGTGACCTCAAGATTTAAATAGAGTCTTCAATATTTGATAAATGGTTGTTTCATAGTCCCACTTTCCACGAGGGTGAGATTGAGTGAAGGTGGCGAAGATGAGACATAGCTACAAGTATAGCTCATTGGTGTACCAACATAAAGAGATAAGTATCTTATACTTGTTCCGTGAATGAATTATTTATGTAGTTATTAATTCATCCTACATCAATGGATAGTGAATTTTGTATGCTTCTAGCTTTGATATTTCTTCTGGATAGTTTAAACTATTAGTAATCTCTCTCTAAATGCTTCCAGGACGGATCAAGGAGCAAGAGGGTGATGAGAGATTTCCTAGAGAAGAAGAGCTTGAGGCATCCTCTAAGGAACTCATGCCAATTGGAGAAATGATCAAGCATGGAGTCATAGCTTGCAGCCATGGGACTGAGTTGGTGGTTGAAGACATCTCTCAAAGAGGAGGAACCTATTCAAGTTATATTTGAGATTGGTTTCTTCGAAGAGGAGGAATTTACATTTAGAGGGAGTCTGACAATTCCTTAGAGGCAACCTTAGATGAGGAGGTCTGAAGGTTGATGCTAGAACTTGAAGCTTCAAAGGGAGTCACATCATCATGAAGATCTGTGTTAATGCATTTCTCTCTGTGAGAGAGATTTGAGGTGCAAGCCCTTGTTAACACATCTTTCTATGTGAGAGAAATTTGAGGTGTAAGCCCTTGTTAATGCATTTTCTCTACGAGAGAAATTTGAGGTGTAAGCCCTTGTTAATGCATCTTTCTCTGTGAGAAATTTGAGGCGTAAGCCCTTGTTAATGCATCTTTCTCTGTGAGAGAAATTTTAGGTGTAAGCCCTTGTTAGTGCATCTTTCTTTGCAAGAGAAATTTGAGATGTAAGGCCTTGTTAGTGCATCTTTCTCTGTGAGAGAAATTTGAGGTGAAAGCCCTTGTTCTATTCTCTTGGAGTAGCCATGGTGGACGTCATGATGATATGACATCACATTGAGTGATTTTGTGATGGACTCTTGTGCACATATGCTTTGATGACATGGATATATGAAAAGATACCTCCCTAGCTAAGAGGGATTGTTAATGTTTTGGTAGCAGCAGGAGGTATCTTCTTGTGTTAGAAGAATCTTCCTTAAATAATCTATTATGTCAGCTGGCCGACCTCATAATTTGTCTCATTCAAGATAGTCTACATGCAAGGTGTAACTGACATGCAGGAGAATTTGCATACTTATATGCATGAGAATCTTTGTTTGTATTCCTTAAATAAATTCATGAATTGCATTCGTAACTTCTCCTTAAATAAGAAAATGAAATGCCACCTTGTGCATCTTCTTGTGGCTGCATGTGTAACTGTTATCTGCCTATATTTAGGAGGAGATGACAACTTGTTTGAAAATGATTTTTCCTATAAAATCAAGTCACCTCTTCAAGAAGAAGTTCAATTATTTGCAGCAGGTTATTATCCTTTGAAGAGCAGATTGATATCAAGGAGAAATAAGAGGTTTTCTGTATATTGGCATCTAGGAGAGGTGCTGAGAATTGTAAGCTAATTCATTGGCATCTAGGAGAGGTGCTAAGACTTGTAAGCTGATTTCTTTCAATATACAAGAGACATATTTGTGGCTGGGTTTTTCTCCCTTAGAAGGAGGGTTTTCCTAGGATATATGTTGTGTTATATTGTTCATGTCTTCATGTGTTTGTGTTGCATTTTTCTGTTTTCTATTAGCTCTTATTTTTGGTTCATAATTTAACAGTAGTTGGTGTATTTGGTAAATAAACCCTTGTCTCTTGTAGGGAAATTTTAATTTTGTTCTAAAATTCTCTCTCAATTCATGTTTATTTTTCTTCTTATTGGGCCCTTTCTAAAGCCTCCTATTTGAATCTAGAAAGCTTCTTATATATTTTCTTTTTTCCTCGACCAAGAAATATAGAAGTCTCCATCATGTGGCATGGGAATATTGTTGGCTTCCACATGATTCTAGAGATTTGGTCTTAATTTTCACTCAATGAATTGGATTTATATGTCAAATGGACCATGCGAATTCTAAAAGGTAATGAGGCTTATAATTATTTTTTAGGCAACACATTTCTTCCATTTTCCCTTTGGGTAAACTATGTTTATCCTAGAAGCCTGGGATAATATTTCACACCTTTCTTATAATAAAAGATCCCATTCAAATCTAGGGGAATTTTATGATGAAATTATTTAGAGATCTTGGGAAGCCATGAAGCCCTAGATTCTTTGGAATGACATTAAATTTTATAGTGGTCTCTCTATCAATTAACAAACTATTTGGTGGTCTCCTATTTTTCAATGTCAAATATTCCTTTTACTAAGAATGCATAGGTCTACACTTTGAGGTTTTTTAAAATGGGGGCCAAGACCCTCCCTAACATCTTCTCCAAGGTCACCAAGAAATTTTTAACCTAGCCTAAAGTCAAGGAAAATTTTCATCTATCCAATTAGGATCATGAAACTTTTGAAACTATTATTGATGCTATTTTGCAAGCATGGTTCCCAAAATTAAATATTGATCTTGAAAATGTAATGTCCCCATTTTTGATCTCCTCTTTTGGATTAGTCTAGTTCTGACACACTTATTATTTTTAGTAAGTGTTGTATTTAGTAACTGGTTTGATAGTTAGAGCAGTGTAGGGTTTCCTATTTGGGAAATGCGTGGAAGTTGTCAGATGAGCTTCATTGCTTGTGCCAGTCCTTTCTGTGGGTTTTTTTCAGTGTTTCAGTGGAACTTTCTATTTATAGCAGTGGCTAGCTTACAGTGCTTACTATTCCTAGTAAGCCACAGGGCATCTCAGTGATCTTCAGTTTTGTACTAGTTGATGTTTGGTGAGTACTTACTATTTTTAGTAGTTTCTATTTATAGTAAGTCTATTTCGGGAAACTAGTCTCAAGCCCATTGTGTCCTTAGCAATGTTATTTCTAAGGTGGCATTGGAGAGCCTAAGGTTGAATTATTTAATAGTTATTTTTAATCAATCACTTAAGTTATTTTATAAAATAACTTTATAACTTAAGTGAGGGGGTAAGTGGTCATCAAAAAAGTACCTTGGTGCCTAAATGATAACTTTAAGTCATTTTAGAAGGCTACAAAAGTGCAAATAGTTTCCTTATGAGAAGGATAACCCTTTAAGGATTATTTGATAATGTTTTAAAGTATAAAGCAAAAATATTAAAAGGTTTTTGGAGGGAAAATGATTCAAAACCTAAAGTTTCCCTAATTTCCCTCTCACCTTCTATAAAGTGACTTTTTGGCTCTCCTTTTCTCATGGATTTTTTGGCTACTTAGAGAGATGTTGCTGGATTTTCACTAGGGGTCTGATAAACAGAGTTGAGGATGAAAACCCTCGATATCTAAGGTTGGTTTCAGCAGTGAAAAACCTACCCTAGCTGGTAGAAGGGTGATTTCATCCATAAATCACATTTGTGCTTCAAGTTACAGATTACAGTCATTAAATATGAATATTTTTGAGCACTTTTGGTGTGGGTTTGTGGTATTTTGGCTTGTGTTGGCTTTCTCTCATTTTGGAGTGTTTTCTTGGAGATTTTGTTGAAGTTTTATCATTTTTTGGACATTACAACTTTTGGGTCTAAAACTGGAAAAGTGCAAATATCTCTCAAATGGTCTGAGATTTTAGTGTGGGTATGATTGTTGAGTCTTCTCCTAGTAGTGTAGCCGATTACAAAGAGTATTTATTCACATTTTTTGGAGCTCACATCGATTTTTAAAGGCAAATCACCCTTGTGCAAGAAGGCACCCTTTTGAGGGTATTTTGGTGGATGTTGGTTGACTTTATCTGGGCCATTTTTAGTCACCTTTGGGTTGCTATTTAGGTGAATTCTGGGCAAGTTTATTACAATGGATTGAAGGATAAAATTGATGTCTTCTTATGCCATGAGTTGGTGAAAGTACTACTATTGTTTGGGATCAAAATTCTAGGTTTGAAACAAAATTCTCTAAGACTGTTATTGCTGTCATAAATTTGTATTTAAATTGTGATTAAAAAATATGAATTTGAAAAGTATAGAAAATTCATATTGTTGCATGTTTACATGGGGTTTTATTTTCACATATTTTATATACATATTGGCATGTTAAATGATTATCGACACTTGAGAAAACAAGAAAACAAACAACTAAAAACTATAGTAGCAGATTGGCAATTTTCAGAGGAAAAAAAAGAAATTTGGGGTCATATATTACGTAAAACCTTGTTGGAAATATGGAAAGTGGTATCTTGATACACCATTTTGAAATTAAAATATTAACAAAGGCTACTCTTATATTTATTCTCATTTACCTATGGTTCCTATTTTAAACTAGAGATGACTTCAACAATCTCCATTATTAGTTTGGTAGTTTAAATTCTACACCATTTTGATAGCCATTTTTGAGCCAAATTTTGCTCATTTTTCTAGGTGTCTTATTTTCTAATGCGTTCCCATTAGTTCTAGGTTAAGCTACTTGGGGATTCCAAACCTTGATGTCCTTTTTGTGGTCATCAAGTGTATCTTAAGCATATATTCTAGTTTTTCCCTAGAGCTCAAGTTTGTTGGACCTAGATTCATGATTTCTTCAAGTATTTTAGCCTAAGCATTTTTATTGGCATATGGTGTTATTAAGGGATTGGCCTATAAACCCTTTCAGATATAGCTAGATTTGGCATTCTTTCAGGGTGGAGATTGTATTTAGCATTTGGAAAGATAAATTCTACTATTCTTTCTATATGTTTTGTTGATCATAAATTCTTTCTTTATTCTAAAGCCATGATATGTTGTAAGGTGCTTATGAAGATTCAAGTGTAAGTGAATAAGGTTAAAATTGAAGTTTCTAACCTCTAGATGTTGCTAGATTATTGGGATAATACCTCATTTGTTGTTGCTAGGGTCCCTCCAACTCCCACCTCTAGTAGAGGTTAGTCTCTACCTCATGGGAATCATCAAGGATGTGAGAAATATTCTCATGGAAGCTAAGATGCTCATTATCAATCCCCTCCACCTCAAGTGAGAAGAGATCATACTCAATGAGGATGGTTGCATCCCACTAACCATCAATCTAATTCCCCCCTACCTTTTGGTGGTGGGGATATTGGCTAGCTAGACTCTAGCAAGTTCGCTTAGTTTGCTCTCAATATTTCTCCTATTCAAGTTGCTATTGAAGATAAATACGATGATAATTATAAAGATGGCAATGATAGTTGGGACACTCTCATGGAAACTTCACACCTTATTGTTTTATGCAACAACTAAATTACTAGGACCAATAACCTCTTCCCTCCAATCTTGCTTTTGCCACTTAGTGGCTTGAATATATAATTATGTTATATTTTAAGTTAAGGTACCACCCTATTTGGAATTTTGGGGTGTGATTATTTCCACCCACCATTTTTGGGAATATTTATTGTGTTATCTTTTAATTAATAATATATGCACTATTCATAAAAAAAACCATAGCAAGGAGATATATTGTGTTATTCTATGTTTTTGTTTTGTGCTAATGATTCTTTGATTCATCCTCTCTATATATGTTTGCAAGAAGAACATTTTTTAAATAAATTATTAATAAAGACTACACTAGAATATATTATAGGACCTTACTAACCTGTATTGAATAACATATGTGAATAATTATTTCCAATCATTTATAGTATATTTTAGGGTTATATTGTGTACATCCATCACATGCATGTGTTCATAAGACATTTTATTTAAAATTTCATAAACTAATTAAAATACTAAACATAGTTCATATACTTAGACCCAAATGGTACTTGTCAATTTAAAAAATTAGGAAAAAATTGGCAACTTTAAAAACACTTAAATATTAGAAAAAACATAAATTTTATGCAAAAAATAGTTAAAAAATGTATAAAATGAGTTTGGTGGGCATTTGGTGGCAATGCCCCCAATGGAGTTGAGGGGTAGTGCCACTCATGATTTAGGGTAGGGTTGATCGGTGGAGTTAGTATCACCAAGCCCAAATGAAGAACTCTAAAACTACATACACCTTTATGGTGCACATAATTTTCATTATTTTTTAGAAGGAAGAAAATAATTCTTATAAAGCCAAAAAGTGAAGTTTTTGGAGTGTTTAATCCACATTGTTTTCTACATTCTTGATGTGTCGTTGGCATGGCGAGTCAAGTCATTGGATTTGTGAGCACTTACAAAAAAAACCTGAATTTTTTTGAAATTTTGAAATTTAGATTTTGTGAGTTAGGGTGACAAAAACTTGTTGAAAAAAAGTCCATATACACATTGAGTTAGCAAACTATGAGTTACTAAATATTAGTTTTCTACATAAAAATTAGTTTAATATTTTGAGAAAATCAAACATTTATGAAGATAATTCTCTCGTTAAAGGTAGTTTAAGTTAAACTTAAAATATTTTTTGATTAGATGGTAAGGATGGCCTTTTGAAAGGGTCAAAACTATGTTACAAAAAATATAATGGATTCAATGATGAATCCAAACAAACTATAAACAAACTACAAACAAGGAAAAATAGAATTGTCTACCTATTCCAAGGCTATAAACCAAGAACAACTCTAAACTTACAACAAAAATACAACAAGAGGATAACCATAAAGCCAATTTATATGACTCATTTTGAGATATTTAAACCAAATAACCTACTTATATTATAATATATAACCTTACTTTATGATTCCTAATAGGCAATTTTGTATCACAAAGCTTCATAGTACTCTAACTTCTATTAGAATCATCTTTTACCATCTTCCTAGTACAATTTTTTTTCATATTCAATCTCCCTCTCTTTGAATCCAAACCTAATTTAGCAATTTTATTAGAATTTTTGGTAGTACACATATAAGACAACTTTGTATCTTGCTTCAAATTTGAGAAAGGGGAGGTTGCAAAAGAATCCACTAATAGGTCCTTAATAAAGGATGATTTGTTCTTTTTCTAACACTTTATCATTAGATACTTAAGTTTTTGGATTTCTAAATCTAGATATTGATTCCTTCCTTTTCATTATTGTATTTCTTGTAGAATGAGTACCATCAAAAGGCTAAAATACTAGAATCCTAACCCATATTAGGTACTAGATTTATATTTTCCTTTTTAGGATCAACCCTTATTTTCATTTTTATAAGAATAATCCTATTCTTCCCAAAATCCAAGATACATCTAAAAAAATTTCAAACAAAATACTCAAAAATAAAAAAGGATATTAAGAAAAAACCTTACCCATTGTAGATATTTTAACGTAACTTTTTATTTTCTATTTTTAGAGATCATAACTTATATAATTATCAATATTAGGCTTAGAGCCTCAAAACTTCCCTATAAATATTATCTGAATCTAGAGGAATCGAACTATATAATCCATGAACCTAATATAGAGTTATTGTTTGTCTATCATTGGTTCCAAAGAGTAATTCAAAGCTAAATTGTCAAAAATCTCACCTTTGAGCAACTCTACCCATGATTTCTATCTCACCTTTTAATATAGATGTTGTAATACTTTTTCCTTAATTATGGTTAGGGAGATTCTATCCCTTAAACTTATGTCAACACCCTAACCTAATGATTTATTCCACTCAACAAATTTATTTGGGTGAAGCACAAACCCATGAAGGAACCTATTCCAATCACCCACACCTTCCTCAACAAGAGACTATTCATAACCACAACATATCCCTTATGTAGAATCATCCCATTTGGGATATTCTTTCATAGTATGTAGAGTGAAATGTATTTTTTTTAAACTTCCTTTGAGTGTGCCTTTTCAAGCTAGAATGCATCTCCCTAAGTAACATTCCTAGAAGTCTAGGCTTCTTGTCAACATATATCTTCAAAGTTCTTAACTAGTCTTTGTAGACTGATATACATGAGTGGTACTGGTTACTCATTAAATCCAAAATTCAATATAGAGAATTAACATATATTTTAATTTTTTTATGTGATTAAAATAGGTTCATGGAACTTGACTTATTAAATGTCACAATGCTATTAAATTAAAATATTGTCATATTAGATCAAATAACAATTAATTTGATATAATTTATTTTGTTTTGTATTTTAATGTCATAAAATCTAATAAAACTAATATATTCAAATAATCTAATTATTTTATGTTTTGTTCAGCATGAAAAATATATTGGAGAGGTACAACAGATGCCCAGAAGGATCACAATCAGGATTAATTGAGTATGATAATGATGTAAGCTCTTTTCTCTCTCTCTCTCTCTCTCTTTCATACAAAAATAGTAAAAGTTAATTCAAGGACATGCAACCATTATGTACACATGATAAAATAAAATTAGAAAGAAAATCACATAGTTCTTTAACTAGTTTGATTATTAATGACATCTCTAGTAATAACAATATTAACACGTGATAAAATAATATATTTTATTTAGTATTGGTTATTTTATGATTCCACATTTCTCCAAATATATTCCAAATAAATAATTGAGAAATATAACATTTATTTCTTCAATGCTAGTAAATAATTCAATCACTACCCAAAACCAACAAGATACTAGCCACATAAGTTAGTTGTTATTATGAAGTGGATTACACAACAATGAAATTTGTGTAACTATTTAAGATCCATTGTGAAAGAGATGTAGAGAAAAGTATATTTCCTTAAATAAGTTTTTAAAGAAAATGTAGGACACTAACTTATAATTGTTTCATTTTCTAAGGTATCTCTAACATAGAAAGGGGAGATAATAAGGTCATATGAATTATTCTACAAGTTTTTATAGGGGAGACTAATAAAATGATTAAAATGTCTTGATTTACACATTATTCTTGTAACAATATTTTACCCTAATCATCATGAATAATAGGGGTAAATAATTTCAAAATTCAAATCCTTCTAATAATTTATTAATGCCTTGAGCAATGTACAAGACATTGAAATAAATTTAATTATAATGATTTTTTATCTTGTGTACAACATTTGGTGATTCACTTACTAGTTTAAGTATAAATTTAACACCTAATTTTAGGTCAACCTCTTAATAATCTATTTTAAATCCCCTCTTAGTTTAGGGTAATAATAATATCCCCTTGGTTTACAATATGCCCTAGCTACCCATTTTCTTGGTGACATTATTTATATCAATTTTATTTCCAATAATCCTAAATTGATTAGTTGATGTCATAACCATGGTCTAGGAAAAGATCCAAAATCATTGGTATAATTTATTTTTTATTGGAAATTTATTAATACATATAAATAATATTTTTATTTTAGGATGGCCTACTATAAAAGGATAGTTCCTATTTATGTGTCATTTAAAGAACTCAAAGGACATGTTTTTAGAAGTATATTAAAAATGCAATAGAAAATGAGATATCATGTTTAAGTCCTTAACAAGTATTAGTTATTTTTTATAACTAAATTGAATGATATATGAATTCTTATTCTACTATAGGTATTAGTTATTTGATAGTATTTAATGGATGCATATGTAGTGAATGATAAAAATGCTTATCTATCCCACATGTATGGGATATTATTAATTTTCTTTAGAAAGGTTCTTTATTTTGTTAAATAATTTCCTATGTGGAAGGTATCTTAGATATTTATAATTGGAGTGTATGCACTATTGGGAGGTTTCCCCCTCAAAGTGGCACTATGGAGATAATATAAATAAAATTTTCCATCTTTTCTACATATATACATGTGTGTTGTCTTTATTTCTCTTGTAGTTTCCTTAAAAGAGGTGAAGTTCTACAATTATTTTTAGGGCTATTTTATTTTGTAAAAAATACAATAATTTTAGGGACTTCTTTGAATATCCACCATATGCTCTCACCTCATCCTCTCATAGTATTAGTGATAAAAATGTGTCTACATAAGTTGTGGTACTAAATACCTTGTTCAAGATCTACCCAATTTTTTCCCTTTATCATTTAAAAAACAATTAGGTTAGATAACTTATGTGAGGAGATTTTTTTAATATCCTTAAAAGAGTTGTCTTTCTTGTCTAATATAGATTCCCCATAAAGAGTGTAGGAACTTGTGAATTTATTTGACTCCAATACGTATACCTTAGGTAGCCTCTATTTATGACTATGATGTTCCATGTACCTTAGAAGACCCTATAGATTTTTTCAAATCCCAACCCTATCCAACCTTCAATATTTTGAAACTTGTGATGCATTAGTAAGAACTAAGTCTTGAGAAGTTAGTCATGCCATGCATTAGAGTTGTGATAGTAGGATATGGTATTGATCTATCATTTATAAATGTTACAATGAACCATTGGGTTGACATTATTTACAGAGATCAACATATTAGTGATATCATCACATAACACACCTTACAAAATCCTTCTCTCTTATACCCCATTTTTTATTTAGATTTAGGTATTGGTAGTTAATATTTGAGACCATTTACTAGTTTTATGATATCAGACAAAGGTGATAGAATGTTATATTATTCAAAAAGTAGAAAATATTCTCTAGGATGCATCTTCTTGAGTGATTTATTACATGTTTTAATCCTATATAATCCACTCAATTTACATATTTTAAATCCAATTTGTCTCAATTTGGGAACATTTGAATAATTTTAAATATAAATCCTACTTAGAGGATATTTAAATTCCAAAAAACTTAAGTACAAAAGTAAAAACAATAATTTAAATTTAACAATAATTTGTAGGATTGA
This sequence comes from Sequoia sempervirens, assembly GCA_007258455.2. NCBI lineage: Eukaryota > Viridiplantae > Streptophyta > Pinopsida > Cupressales > Cupressaceae > Sequoia > Sequoia sempervirens. The sequence goes on along the minus strand of VDFB02271358.1, from coordinate 399,749,951 downwards.
AATTTCAACCTGAGTTAAATTTCAAGACATGGTGGCTAAGTTTGATGACGTGTAACCCTCTTGATTAGGTTCCATTTTAAAAATAGAAGGATTCACCATTTTGATAAATTTTCATCTCTCCCAAGCCATTGAAGATTGACATGCCCAAACTTCATGGAGGAGCTAGAACCTAGTTAGATACTATGATGTGTTACCTTGATGTTAATTGAGTTCCCCAATATGAACATGCCACAATGGTGAGATATTTTTTAGGAGTGTATCCAATTATATATTTGGAATACAACTAAGCCACTAAATATTGACATGCCTAAATTTCATGGAGCTACGATCTAGTTTGGTACTATGATGTGTTACCTTGACATTTTTTTATTTCCCCAACATGAACATGCCACATGGTGAGATTTTTCTAGGAGTCTATCCCAATTGTATCTTTAGTGTCCATGTAACTTGATAGGGATGGAAACATGTTAAAATTTTCCCAAATATCTTATAATTGAATTTTTCAAAGGGCTCTATGAGGACCTAAAGGGAAATTTATTCATGTTATTACAAAAAGGAACTAATATAGACCACATCATTGAATTTGAGGATTTATCTAATTCAACAACAAATATTTTAGATTTCACTCTTCATAATTTTCTTATTAAAAGATTAAAATATGATATTATAGTAAAGATGAAGATGAGGATGAAGCTATTGAAAAAAATAATTTGGCTAAAGAAACTATTGCAATACGTAAAGATAAGCCTTCATATTCCCTTCTTAGTACTTCAAGTAGAGGAAGGAAAATTTTGATCAAGGTTTTGAACCATAGTCTATTCACAAATTATCTTGAAATGAGTTAGTGGAAAAATGGGAAAAAGGGATATATTTGAATTACAATCAAAAGTGAAAGAGAGAAACACAAATTTTGTAAATAATTCATGCATCTCATTGATTATATAGGTGTGCCCACTAAAAAAATACTTTTCTAAAGAGGAGTAGGATGTAGAGTTACTATCTAATGGAACAACTAAGGATTCTCATATATCCTTTTGTTCTCCTATAGGCTCCTTCTCCCTCTCAAATATTCAAAGTGATTGGTATTTTCTTTCAGTTGGTTTTGATATCACTAACCACATTGAATAAGTGGATGATTTTCAGGTAATGTAATGTTTACCTTACCACCATATGCTCTCACCTTGCCAACATCAAGATCTGAGTGATCAAAAAGTGGAAGGTTACTTACTCAGTTCGTTATCATTATTATATGGCTAACACTAATGAATTAAGTTTTCAAAAAATTTGGGGTGGCTATTACAAAATTTCTCTTTCATTTTCCATAGGAACTTGTTCTTCTTTCTCAAGTTGGGTCTCCTCCCTATGACTAAAGGTAGGTTGAAGAGGTCTAGTAACAATCTCAACAATAGTTCTAATAGTATGACCAATACTACCTTGATGATTATTTTGGCAAGAAGTTTCCAAGACATCATGTCAAGAATGACATCAAAATTTCTTTATGCTCTAGCTTTCAATATTTAAGGAGAAACAAAACCCTTATCTCGTCCTAACATGTTTCTTGATGAAAATTTAATATCAATCAAGTAGGATTATGGTGTGTAGCTAGGACTTTTGAAAATGTATCTTCTATAGGGATTTTTTGCAATTGATATTGTTTCCTTTTTTTCTCTTTGTTATAATATATTTGTTTTCTCTCACTAGAATTCATAGAGAACAAGGTGCATGACATGTTTAGATGCACAAATTGGAAATATCACTAGCTATAATACCACTATATATAATATAAACCCCATATTTATTTGATTTTTTTCAAGTGAAATACAATGAAATTCCCAAGTCACTTTCTTATCACCTAGTTCTCGAGATGGGAAATTTGATAGAATATGATGAAAGGATGACACAACAATTAGATTGTAGAAACTAAAAAGAAACACACTAGGTGGCAATCTAGCCAGTTCCACTTCTTCAACAGAGTGCTAAGCAACTAAAAGAAATAACACTTCATGCTTATTCAATGGAGTGTTTAGTACAAAGAAAATAAACACTTTAGGGGTATTCAATGGAATGCAATTACAAATCATACACTTATATAATGGGAAAATAAAGGGAGTATCCACTTATTCAGTGGGGAATAAAATAAAATGACACCTCTTGTTAAGTGGAGTGGGAAAATATAATATTCTCCACTTGTTTAATGGGGAGAGTACATAAATCAATGAGCATATGCAAAACCCATTGGTGGTACTATTATCCAATGTTTTACAATGATATATTAGAATCCATACAACTCATATAAATTACTACAACACTCCAAACTAAGCCATATAACATGGATAATCAAAGTAAACATGAACCCAACAAGTAGAATACAATATATAGATGAAAATAGAGAAGGTTGTAGGTCTAATATCAACTGTAACATGCTATAATAGGTTTTGAAAGTGAGGAAAATCACCCAAAAATCTCAACCAACTCACACCCAACACACCCAAAATGAACATAAGTTGATTAACCCCCTCAAAATAACTCCAAACTTCACCAAAGCTCATTGGAAGAAGGATACATGTGTTGGCAATTGAAATAAGACATTTTGTAGGTTTGATATGGAACTAATATAATAGTATAACCATTACATTCTCCCAAAAAATACAACATTCAGTAATTTATCCATCATGAAGTGTCTTGAAGGATGCAAATAAGGTTTAGGAAACCCCACACATTGAATTTTTTGCACTAAAAGCCAAGCTCTTTCCTCCATAAGTCTCACGCCCAACCAATAGAGGTACAACCTATACCTCAAGTGCATGGCCATCCTTTTCAATAGTATTTTAACAATTTGTGGGTGTATAGTTAGTTGAAACAACATTCAACAAAGGTAAATAGTAGATGCATATCATTTAAACCACCCATAAACTTGGAACATAGAGGGTATGACTAGACTAGGAGGTACGACTAGCAATGAATCCTCTAATCACCTTGATTCAATCAATTTAAACCTCTAAAATTTGTTACTGGAAGCACACAAATTATTGTACTCAAAACACATCAAATTATTCCATGATTGTAACCAAAAAATAGAACTACACTTTGGAGCTCAATGAGGATTCTTGCATTAAACCACTGCAACTAGCTAGGGGGTTTTCATCCTTGAAACCAACAATTTCAAGAGGGTTTTCATCCCCAAGAAATTTTGGAAGAAATTAGGTTCTTTCTAACAACAAGAGAAAATAAAATTTCATGGCTTGCCCTTCAAATGAGCTCTCGTCCTCCTTTTATGACTTTTCTGCAAAGAAAAAGATATAATTTTAAAACAATAAATCATTTTTCCTCAATAAAGACCTTTTAAAAAAATAATTTTTTTTTATCATGTGTAAAAGGGCCACTTTCCCTAAGAGTCCAACTTGAAGCACACTTTAAACACATTTTAAATTAATCATTATACTAAGTTGTTGTTTTAGTATTTTCAACATTAGACAACTTAAGTGAATAATTGTTTATTAACTTGATAATTTACCCTAGTTGTAGAAAGAATCCAAATGACATAATTATGTAATTATGACTATACCATAGTGATACTAGAGTCATAGGATGATGAACTGAAGAAACTGGGTAGCTTACTAAAATAGCAAAATCCTCCAAGAAGTTTGGAGAGCTCCTAAAAGGTTGTAAATCAATTTTGAAAGTGTCATGAGGATTCAAACCACAAAATGAGTTCATTTCCATGAATAAAATTTCCACTAAACCGAACCTATTCTCTCTAACAACTTTGGAGTTCTTCTTTACTCATCAATTAACCTATGGGAAAAATCATTAAATAGGCTAATTGTTTGTAATCAGATTATGCTTGAGAAGGGGAAAATTTAGGGGACTAGTGCTATAATGAAAAACTTGTTATGGGGTAAGATCACTTGGCCTCAGATAATATCTATTATGTTTCTTTGGGAGGTGAAAAATGTGGCATTAGGAATCTAATACCTACCAACAATTAACCAAGAATGCAACAACTATACTTTGCAAGGTTTAAAAGTCAAGAGTGTTTAAATGGTTATTTTTCACCACATAAAGAAGTTGTTAAAGAAATTAGGCTCTAGTATTATTACCTAGTTCTACCCTATTGAGGAGAAAATCCATTCATGACCCTATCCTCATTTATATATGTAATGAATCTTAGATCAATATAATCAAATGTATGAGGAACCAAAAGGTATACCTCCTCAAAGGTCACATGACCATGCAATTTCCCTCATTCCTAATAGTTAGTCACCAAATATTCGATTGTATCACTAACACTTTGAACAAAAGAATAAAATTGAAAAGATAGTTAAGGAGCTACTAAAGGAAAGTATCATCAAACCCATTAATAGTCCCTATTCTTCCCTTATGACAATAGTCACTAAGAAGGATGGTGGATAGCTACATGTGCCCTAAATTCTTAAGAATTAAATAAATTGACCATCAAGGACAAGTTCCCTATTCTATTTGTTGATGCTTTTTGGATGATCTTTCTGTATTTAACTAAAATGGATTTCAAAATAAATGAAGGTCATTATGAATTTTTGGTGATTAACTTGGCTTAACTAATGATATATTTAATTTTTAGAGTTTCATGAATAAGGAGCTCCATGAATATCTTCATAAATTAATTTTGGAATCTTTTGTGGCATTCTCATTTACATTCACAATTGAATGGTTCATCTTAGCATGTTTAAATTCCTCTTGAAATTATATATGATCAATATTTTAATAGAAAGCACTATAAATGTGCATTTAGTGTCTAAAAAGTGGAGTACTTTGGGCACATTATCTCATAGGAAGGAGTGTAGGATAATACCTAGAAAATTAAGGTGGTTCATGAGTGAGCTAAACTTAATTCCATTAAAATATTTTGGTGTTTCTTAGGATAGATAAGGTATTACCACAACTTTTTGTTTAATTATAGTAAAATTATAGGCCCTTCTATAAATTTTTTGAAAATAACTCCTTCCTTTTGACCAAAGATGCTAATTTAGCATTCCTTGCATTCAAAGCCACTATGTGTTCCACTCAAATTTTTTCCTTGTGATATTTCAAAAAACCATTTATTCTAGAATGTGATGGATTGAGAAGGTGTAGATGTTTTAATATAAGAAAGTTGACCACTAGACTTCACTAGAAAAAAATTTCCCTAGTGATATATATATGAAAAAAGATTCTAAATTTGAACCAATCATCATACCATCCTGTGAGTTTAAAGCTAGAACTGACAGATGGGAGATAGGGATCTTCGATACTACACCAGAAGACAAAACAAAGTTCAGTTTCAGCTTCCAATTAATTCTTGAAGTTGAGTATATTTTCTTAAGGTTTTGAAGAAATCAAGAGTTATCATATTGAATATATGGTTTCAAAAGAAGTGAAAAGTTTGGCTAGGTCACTCTTCCTTGAAGGTACAAGGCTCAATGAAGAATTTCAGACAAGAGGTGAAGAAGTGAGTATATTGTCTGAGTTGGAACATTGTTTGATCCAAGTCTAGTAGTCACCTTTTGAAATGATGAAGAAGGCATTATCTCCTACAATGACCTCTTTGATTCATCCTTATTAGATAAGGCATCCAAATGAAGATATAAGTTTGTTGGTTACTTCTTGCTTTAGTGAAATTATGAGAATTCTGGCACCTTTGATGCCTTATGATGATGAAACTATGAAGAAGATTCTTCATATGATTGTAGAAAGTTTCCAAGATTTTGATGAAACCGGTAGCTGAAAATTTTCGAGAAGAGCTACTATCTTAAAGGAATTTTCAGATCTTAGGACATGTATTTTACTAATAGACTTGGAAATGAAAAATCAGATTTATCACTTGTTCTACTACCTCTTCATCCACTTGGAGTGAACAAGAAGATAATGTTATTGTAGTTGTAAAAAATATTCTTGTTCTCACTATTAAAGAGGTTGATGAAAGTCCACCAAATGTCCAATCTCCCCTCTTGGATGCATATGAACGTGAAAAAAATATTTCTCCTATTGCTGATATGTTGATCAATGAATTGTTTAATCCATGTGAGGAGAAATTGAAGCCACTTTTGAAGAAGGTAGAGTGGGTAGAGGAGAATTATGAAGAAGAAACCAATAGAATGTTGTATCCCAAAGATTATATATCAGAATCTCATATTACAACTTCAGACATGCAATTTTCCATGCACTCTATAGGATAGTGCAATGAGGCAACACCAGTTTTGGAGACACATGAGGTGTCTATGCATACTTCAGAGGGGCACAAAGAGGTAGTATCAATTTTGCTAACACTGGAGGTTACTATGCATCCTACCAAAGTATGCAGTGAGCCAACAACAATCGTGGAGACACATGAAGAAATCACAAGTGAGGAACCAACAAAGAGAAATGATAATTTTGTTAAAGATGATATTCAATCAACAAGTGAATTACTTCCTCATCTCCATAATTTAGGAGGATTTTGGTTTGAGCTTCAAGCCAAATATGAGAAAGGAGAAGCTGATTCAGCTACCTCTCATGAATCATGCATTGAGGACAACATAGAGGAAGCTAATTCTCGTGAGCATAAGACTTATTTCTCTTTGCTTGAAGCCAAATTGAAGCAAAGAGCTAGCAACCTAGAGAGCACCATTGAAGAGATGATGAGAAGTGTGCAACAAATGCGTGACAACCTAAGAAGAATAGATGAAATGATTTTTGATATCTTTATACTCCATAGCAACACTTCATTAGTTCAATTAGATCATGGAAGAAGCAATCAAATTTCAGTAACTACTAAAAAGGAGATTCAAGCTTTATCTAAACTTGATGTCATTCATCAGCATGTGGAAAATCTTATTTATAATGTGCTGAGGAATCAAGATGTGTGTTATATTCCTATTGCTGATATGAAGACAATTAAGAATGCTATGGAAGAAATCAAAAAAAGTCTTTTGCACATCATTCATGATAAAGATAGAGTTGCTCAAATTTTTGATGAGGCATTGGAATGGAACAAGAAAAAAAAAGCCAAATTTCTTGAAGTTCATGAGGCTTTAAAAGAAGCTGAAAGTCAAATCTCTGCTGCTCAATTTTTTTGGGACCAAGATAATAAAGGAAGAGGTGAAGAAATTCAAAGGGTTCTTGATGAGCTTGATATCATACAAAGGACTTATGATTTGAACCAATGCATAGAAAGAAAGGAGACTTTAAGTTCACAACAACTTGGATTTCAAGTTTATGATAATCCAATGTTCGAGGTTGGTGTTAATAAATTTCATGAAAACTTATTCTTTTGAGTTAATGAGGGAATTCCTCCTATCATTAGTGAGAAGAAGGAAAGTTTTGAACATCTTCTAGTAGTGAAATTTTGTTTCAAGAATTACATAATGATTTCATTACTGTTCTCCCTAGTCCATCCACTCTTCAGGAGGTGGAAAATAAAGAATCAAGGAGGAATGAAGTCATTGTTCTTGATTGGCATCAAAAAATTGATTGGAATTCCAATGAAGAGTTTATTCAATATTTGATGGTGATGCTGGTTAGATTTATATTTGATTTCATATTTGCACTAGCTTCCTTAAGAGTAACTAATTTTAGAATTGATTTTGATGAAGGGTTCATTGAATCTTTCTAGAAATTCATGTCTCATGATCTTGGATTCAGTTTTTTTAGTGAATTCAGATTTGTTGAATACTTCTTGGAGTTTCAAGAGGTAATGATTCAGATGGAACATATAGATAAGAGAATTCAAGCTAGAGTAGTTCTCCATCTGTGGAATGGTTCCTCCTTGCTTATGATTTGGGATCCTGGTATCAAATTATATTCGACAATAACCATTATATGTGAAAAGAAGGTATGTTGGAGTGATAAGTGTAAAAAAATATGTTCTATGGATGCTACTACCTTCTTTATAAACCATTTGATGAATATTTTTTATCATCAATTGGTGGTTTGGAAAGGAAATTGGAGCAAATAATGGTTCTTTGCTGTGATGGAGCTATTAGAGTGGGTGTTGCCAACTTTGAATATGAGCAGATTGGTCAAAATGAATGAGGATTTTTAGTATTGCAGTAGCTATTCATTTCCTAGCGTGATGATTTCTCTTAAATCTGATGTTAAGTTATTCATTTTAGACTTGGTGGGAAGCTAGTACACTCATTTTTTCACTTCATAATCTCTTTCCAGAGATGATTCTTGGCCTCAAATGGAAAAAAATGGTTCAAACAGATCAAAACCAGTTTTTGGATAGAGTTCGAGCTATTTCCAGTGGTTATCCGCGCACATTCTCTTGTACTTATGTTCGGGGCAGTGAACCTTGGGTTGATTTGGTTCATCATTCCAATACTATTGGAGAGAGAGATGCGAAATATTTCAAGTGTCCTCTTAAATATGTCTGTATTTTTTAGAGAAGGCATTGTACATCCTTGAAGATTTTTGAGGATGAGGCTATTGTGTTAATGCAAAGAGTTGCTTCCTTCTTTGCAAACAACCTTACTGGAGTCACTTTTGCAGTTGTGACTCTATTTGATACTTTGAGGAGTTTTGCTGATGAGATTATTTTTGAGTTACTTAGACCATTTTTCCTTGTGCCCCAAAATGATGATAATCATTAGCATATTTTATATTAACTCCTTAGAGACTTTGGGGTGTGAGATGCTGCAATGTTTTGATTTCAGTTCCTCTTGGTCTTTCAGTTTAAGTCACATGTTTGGAAACCTTTTGGGGTTACAAAGGAGGATAGTGTAGTATTGGAATATTGGTTATGTTTGTGTGATCAGTGTGGTGCAACATCAACATGGTGGGTCTTTACAGAGATGGATATGAGACCCTAGGATCCAACTTGATTTGGTGTGGATCTGTATTAATGTTTGGAGTGTAGTGGTATTGCTTGAGGACAAGCAATTTTGGGAAGGGTGGACTATAATGTCCCCATTTTAGCTTTGCACTCTTCAATGAGAATTAGCCTATTTCCAAAAAATCGTAGGCTAATCAGAAATGGAAATTAGAGTTTCCTATTTTATAGGAGGTTTTGGATGCATTTTTGAAGGCTTACATGCAAGAGTTTGGAAGTGAGTTTCAGTGGAGCTTTCTGGATTTTTGGAGAGCTTCAAGATGAGGTAACATGCATTATAAGAAAATAACTTGCATTTCTCTTTAGTACCTTGCATGCAGGAAAGGTTTCTGGGTTTTTTTGGGTTTTCAGAGAGCTTCATAATGGTATAACATGGATCTCCATCTGACAACCTTTCCAAGAACTTACTATTTTTAGTAAGTCATGATGGCTGCCTAGTTTGTGCTCAAAAGGTGTTTGGGAACACTTAATATTTATAATAGTTTTCTATTTTTAGTAAGTTTTATTTATGGCAGTGTCACCCTAGTAGTAGCTCAATCATCTCTAGTTCATCTTTCTATTTCGGGTAGTGAGGTAATATAGTTTTGGCATTGGCTTTTCTCTCTCTCTCTCTCTTTTGGAGCTAAGTTTTAATACTTAGTCAATTTTCAGTTGTGGCTTTTGGACCCCATGCCTAGTTGATGACTTTAAGTTGTTTTTAAAATGGGGCCTTTAAGTGGACATCCAAGTGAGAAAATTAATACCTTTATTAATGTTTTAAATGATCTTGAGGTTGGACGCCAAGGAAGGTGATATTAAAGTATTTTTTATTATTTTTGAAAAAGTGCATTGTGGAGATGGGCGTCCCTTTGAGGAAGCTGAATGGTCTGATCTTGGGAGTTATAGTTGATTCATTTGCCCATTGAAGCTTATTTAATGATGCCTTGTGTCTTCATTTGTATCTTTTGGAAATTATGATAATGTTATGTTACTAAATTGAATTCAGAGTTGCTTCAAGGAGATCCCTCTAGCACCCTTACTTTTCCATTCTTCGGGCTTGAAACGATAGCTTCCTTGATGGCTACTGAAGACCGTGATTCACTTAGGAGTGTGGATAGAGCTTAATTTATGAATTATTACAGGAAGATTGCTAATGTATAGTATGTTTGTACTCCTGCTGAAGTGTATGGCTGAAGCGAATTTCTGCTCGTAGCTTTGCCACTAAATTTCATTTGGTTCTGGGCATTGGCTCACGTTGTTCCATTGTGTAGGGCTCCTAGATTTGTTAAGTTTCATATTTTATTTGTGAGTATTAAATTTTATAGAAGAGGTCAACCCTTCCTAGAGGTCATACCACTTCTATATTGTTGCATTGGGATTCATGCCATGTTCCTAGAATTGTTTTGGTGTAGTTTGCTGGTTGGAAAATGGATGCAATGTGTTGTTTGAGGTCATTCAAAGCTGAATTGAAGAAGTTGTGTCCATTTTGGTGAATCTCTCTCTTGCTGGTCTGATTTTCTGTATTTACTATTTCTAATCAAATTTGATATAATTATGTTTAATGCTATATTTTCTATTCTATAGCATATTGTATCAGTTAGGGATTATTCTCTAACATACTGAGGTTCTTGATAATAAATCTTTACATTATTGTGTAGCTGAAGCTATCATTATAAACCTGCTTTAGTAGTACTAACAAAGACTATTTATATTTCTACACTTTAATATTTTATAATTACTCCCACTAAAGAAGTGGTTGAGTTTATATTTCACTTTCAACACTTCTTGTTTAAATTCCCCCCACTGATAAGTGGTAGTGTGGATTCATGGCTAGCTTGCCACCTTATAAATTGTAATAGCTTTGCTCCCGTTGAATATGTGGTAGAGCTTTATAGTCGGTTATCCGCCTACTCTTTATATTTCCAACATTTATTTTCATTCATGGTCGGCTAGCCACCTAGCAACTTTGTGTTTCATTTTAGTTTGCTAATGATCCCTGACACTGTATGCTCTCACCTTGCCCACATTGGGATCTTGGTGATCAAAAGGTGAAGGGTTACTATTCTTGCTAGTTATCATTTGGAGCTAACGTTTATTAGTGGTATGTTGTGTTGATAAAATCTAAAAAAAATTAAGGGGGAATATTACAATTTTAGCCTATCATCCTTAGACTAGTTTTCAATTTAATTTTTATAAAATCCATGAGACTTACCTATACTATTTTTATCTAAGAAAATAGGAGCAATGGAACTAGTGCTTTCCCCACAATGAGTGGGGAGATAATACCACTTATAATAGTGTCTCCACAATGATCACATACAAGTCCCTCTATGGTCATTGCCCACCTTCTTAGGCTACTAATATTCTATATTTTTCCAAGGTTAGAGTGTTTAAAAATTCACTTGCGAAATTAGAGGAAATAATCAAGGTCCTTAATAACAATTTGGTGTAGGCATAGAACTACATAGAACAATAGGTGGATACACATTAAACATTGCATACCTTTATAGTTGATGATCTAAGACTTAAAAGTAGGTATCCTTGTTTAACAAGGTGGTCATAAGTTGGGTCAATCTGTTTTTGGCCCTTATCACATGTGCAATACATTAGTGAAGTGGCATAAAAATTTGCACTCACAACCTCTTTAAAGTTCTACCCAAATTTTCATGTTTGATGCCTTAAGAAAGTGATTGGGCATGCTATATTGGACAAAGGAGTAATCCAACTTTTTAGAACTAGAGGATATATTTGATAAATGCACCAAGAAAATTTGCACTCATTCCATTGTTGAGGTTTAGATTAATGGGAGGTTTTAGAGCTTGGATATTCCATATGGAAGCTATTCAACATTTTCTTTAATTTTCTTAATTTCTATTATAGATAGTAGTTATTAGTTAATTTTAAATTGTGTCCATATTCTTTACTAGTTAATAACTTCTCAAATAGAAAAAATCTTCAATATCGGTAATTGGGTTGTATGCTTTATTGGGAGGTTGCCCGTTTGAAATGATGTTGCAAAGATAATAGATATCATTTTTTTTCTCTTGTCTACATATATTTGTGTGCATTGTCTTAATTTCTCTTATAAGTTCCTTAAATTCAATAACAACCAAAAAATAGAAAGTATTTAGGGGAAAACCATGTGTTATGGAAACTTGGAATATGGAAGACTAGGACTATCTTTCTGATTATCTTTCTTAGGAACTGGAGGATTTGATTATGGAGTATATGAGATGTTTCTTGGGAGTTTCTTGATGACTTTGTTGTTGGTTTTTGACCCCTAGTGAGTTATACTTTCTTGCTCTATACTGTTTTTTGGATCAATAAAGTTTTTGCCCTCTTTTATTAAAAAAAAATGGCCCATTAATGGTTAAATGGGAAGACGATTTAGATATAAGAGTCTAAATAATTTAGATAAATAAGTTAATGAATTGAGAGTTAAAAATGGGTAAAGAAAGGGCCATTCCATATACTCATTTATGATTTTTTTAAATTTTATTTGAGAAAACAAATACTTTAATGATTATGTCCCTGTCATTCCATTCCTTCTCAAACTATCATAATTGTATTATGGAATGAGTCGTTGAGAAAAATAACTGGCCTTCAATTGATAATTTATTTAAGATTCCTAACTTTATATATGAAATTTGTGCAACCATAATTACTGGTTGTGTAAAAAATCATGAACTTGAAAGTAGCTCAGTTGTTTTAGAAAATTCAAAGAGAAACTCAATTAACCTATAAAATTAATTACATACTTGTAAATTTTGTATTTTCGACAGTAGTAACATTTCAGCTTAAGTGAGATAATAATATAGAGAAAACATGCTGAATGCTTTAACGTACAAAAAGTTTGGTGGCCTCAACATGAGTGAATTGACTATTAGATTTTCAGCTGTTGTTTCTCCTATATTATACTTTTGTTGCATTTCTTGGTCGCTGAACTCATACCATATGCCATGGCAGAATCAATACCACGAGCTAACAAGACTGAAACATCAGGTCGAGCAGTTGCAGTTATGGCAAAGGTGTGTGATGAACTTAAGTTTTTCCTACATATAAGCTTGTTTCTTTTACCAGAAATGTTCATAATTATCAATGTGAATGATGAGTTAGAAATACATGCAGGCACATGATGGGAGAACAGATTTCAAATCTGAGCATGAAAGATCTGCAACAACTTGAACATCAAATGGAAATTGGAATGAGTCGGATTAGGTCAAGAAAGGTATTAAGAGCTAGACATGTATATATGTTATACCTATTTTCAATGAACCAACTAGGAGTCAAATCTAATGTCTCTATATCTGAGCATACTATGCTGTTCTAACATATTTGAGCTACCGGTCTTTTTCAAATCCAAAATGTGAATTGTTCTTCAAACAACCTTCTCAAACCACAACTATTTGTCTGGGATTTCTTGGATGGTCTACTGCCCAGCTACTAACCAATTTTTAGTCTAGAATGTAGATCATTCGGTCAAGCTTAAACAGCACACTCTAAGCTTTGACTTGTTTAAGTGGGTCAACTAAAATTACACTACCTTCTTCGATAGGATCCATTTTTTAGTGTAATTTCAGATAAGTCACCTAAACAAATCGAAGTTTAGAGTGTGCTGTTTAAGCTAGTTCCATTCTTCTAAATTGAATAATGATGAAATTACCTGCTAGTTGTAATTTTCTCGGATTACTACATTGCTTTCAGGACCAGCTTTTGTTGGAGCGCATAGATGAAATTGAAATGAAGCACTTAGAAGAAATTGAAATGAAGGTAACTGGAATTCTTTCAATTTTCAATATTAATTATCACCTGTTGTTTTACAATGTATATTTGAAGTCTCCCAAAATTTTATTGTAACTTGATACACGCATTGTGCATACATAATTCATTTATACTAAACAAACCAACCATTCAAATTCGCAAATCTCTTACAGGAGCATAGACATTGATATCAGGTGAAATAGGTACAGTTAGAAGAATGCATTACATACCTGCTGACGTTTAAATAGCATAAATTTCCACCTATTTTAAACTCTTTCAAATTAAGTTTCTGACAGTCTGACCTTCATTTTCTTGGGAAACAAGTAGGAGCAGGAGAATCAAAATTTGCGCAGACAAGTAAGGCTTTTTGCTTTTAACTCTTTTACGTTCAAATTAAAATTCAAGATGATTGCGTATTGTGCTAAGCACGTATTTCCTAATCTAACACTGTAAACTTGGGCATTAGAACAGTTAGAAGAGGCACGCAGGAATCCCTTGACTTTAGAACAACGTCCAACAACTTTTCTTGAATTTCGTCCGCTACAACCAAGAGATTCTCCACCAGCACTCCTTGCAGGACCGTTGGCAGCTCATAATTCTAGCAGCGAGGAATCAGAAACTTCACAGACATCATTACATTTAGGGTAATGACCTATTCTTTATACCCAAGTACATTTTAACTTTTTCCTTTTAGAACTTTTTTGTTTGTTGCAATCAGAAATACAACATCTAGTGTTTGTGTGTTGGATTTAATGATAGAGACAATAAGTTTATAGGAAGGAATAAATAAATAATATTTATGTTCACCAAATGATGTCAATAGAACTAGATTTGTACATTTGGTTATAGTAGAATATTTGTATGGGAAGGCAATGATGAAACAACCTTAGATTAATTATTACAAACATTGTTTTTAATCTTCTCTTTGTCTCGAATCAATTATAGGTCAAAAGTCAATCATCACTTTTTTTCACTTAAACCTTGGCATACTATGCCCTTATGCTTGCTAACGGTCACATATAGATATATTTTTGATATGCAAATGAGATACTCTTAATCTAGTTTCATGTAGTTTTTTCCTTCTAACTTAAAAATAAAGAACACATTCTTCACATCTATTTTGCTAAATGTACTACATATGACCTTTTGTCTCTTTCTACAAACTCTTCAATCTTTTATATTCTAACATTTGAATCTCTAGTGTTAGAAAACTTTGGAATAAATCTCAAAAAATCTTCTCTTCTACAAAGGTCCTTTCTCTCTCTTTGAATTTTTTCCTTCTTCCCTCACACTCCTACACAAGACTTGCAATCTTAGGCCACCAAAAATCAAAGTAAAAGGCTCCTTTTGTCCCTTCTTCTATGAGCCTTAATGGTACCATGTATATGTTAGATAAAGTGAGCACTTTTTCATGGGATTTCTATCCACATCTTGTCTCTTTATGTTTTTTACCCATGCTTTCTTGGTTGTCTCTACAACAATTTTCTCCTAGATCCTCCCTTATACCCCTCTTTAAATTTTGTTTCTTTCTCTTTCCAAATGCACCTATTTTTCTTTTAAAATTTATTTCCTTCTTTCTACATGCCCTCTTCTATCCTCTTTTGCCAAGTGTTTGGTTGTATATCATCAAAATAGTTTCAAACATCATCAAATCCCCCCAAAAAAGAAATTTGAATTCAAATAGGAGGTCTATGGGTACTAAGGGGTGTTCAAAATGTTATTAATATTCTTCTCTTTCCTTCTCCTAAGCTCTGACAAGGAACAAAAATATAGACAATAGAAAATTTCAAAATATGTCAATAGTTAATGTTGGATATGTGAATTCCAAGATATATTTGTATTAAACATCCTAGGTTTAAAAAAGTGAGCTTTACTTGTGGTAAAAAGTTGCATTCTTTCAAGTTAAATCCCAATCAATTAACTTTAGCTAGGCATGATCATAAGGCATTTTTAGTATGCCTTCTCAACTTGAAGGTTCACTCTAGGGATTAGTTAATTAGGTTCATTTTTCATTAGGGAATAACCTTTAATGATTAAAGAAGACATGCCACTTCACTTTTCATCATTTTCTTTGATTCCTTTGCCATTCATTTTATAGCCATAAGTCCCTCTTTCTCAAACTCTTCTTCTTTTACATTTTTCTACTCTACTTGAACCAAAGTTCCTTGTATTTTAAAGGAAAAATCAATACTATTTACATCCTCCTTTTGTATTGCAACATTTTGCATGTTTATCTCCACCTTCATTTGTTTTGAAAATAAACCATTGCTACATTCTCATCATTACTTTTTACCATATGGTTAATTTCAACGAATTTATTCTCTACCTTCTCCTCTTCATCAACCTCTATTCCAATGTTACACCCACTTTGGTAATTTTTTCAATTGAATTGAGCATCTGTTGCTCAATTTACATCACCTCATTCTTTATCATCATGTTATTTTCTTCTTCATTATTCTTTTGCATGATACCTTTTGATTTTCTTTCTTTCAAGTCTTTAAGGCTTGCAAACAAAGATATGTTAGATAAAACAATATTTTCAAACTTACCCATCACATTTTCTTTCGCTATGGTTATTGTACCAATTTCTTGGAGCTTAAGGGCTACATTTTCTTCCTCCTTTTACTCATTCAAGCAGAATTCACATTCTATAAACTATAAATGACCTTTCTCTCTTTCAAAGGGTAGTTACATTAAAAGTTACCGTTGTTTTACATTCCATGTCTATCTTCTTTCCTACCTTGTTATTCTTCAAAATAGACTTTGTTTTCTTACATGGAAACTTCACTCTCTCATTATCTATTGAGGTAATGTGTATTTAAATTTCCTCACATGCCTCTTTCCCCTTCTCTCCTTGTATAAAATTATAAATACTTTCTCTTAATTATATCCACACTTCTCTCCTCTAAACCCATTTCTCTTCATTCCATAAACAATAGTCTTAGAACCTCTCACATAAACTCACACATATTTATAGATCCCTTAAGATAAACATGGTGAGAAAAAAATCTAATACAAAATTGATGTAGTCTAGGAGGGAGGGAGATATAGCTAAATAAAACCCCTCTTTCCAACATATAATTTTTTTTTAGCCTTATCTAATATTATTTTCATTGCAATGATGTACTTAACAAACCTTTAGTGTTTCCTTTCAAAATTTAATATTTCAAGTCCCTAATCATTTCCTTATCATTACCAAACAATAACATATCATTTCCTTATCCTTACCCTTCTCAATGCAGTGCTCTAGTTATGATAAATAGATCTCCTTCTCTTGATCACTATGTAAGAAACATGTCTTCACACACATCTTATCAACCTTAAGATTAAAAAAGTACAATATATTAACATTTTGATAGGTGTCAACTTTGTAATAGTAAAAAAATGTCACCAAAATCTATAGCTTAACCTAGAAATAAACTTTGTTAAACAAATATTCCTCGTAAATTTGAATGTTATCATATGATCCTAACTTATTTTTGAACACACATTTTTAACTAACAATTTTTCCTCCATCACAAAACTATACCAATTCCTATGTACATCATTCTTTCTTTGTGCAAACACTTCCTCATCCATTGTGAATTTTAAAGACTCATAGTTATCGACTTTAATTGCCTCTTTAATAGTTATGGGTTCATCAATATTAGTCAATAAAGTATATATGCATATAAAATTTGGGTTATAACTTGCTAGTTTCCTTTGCTTTTTAGTGAACCTCTTTGAAATATGATGTGGAGGTTCTACTTCCCCATTGGAACTCTTTGAGATCTTTGTACCATTCTTAAATTTGGTCCAACTTAAACCTCTAATTCATCATTTAGTATAACCTTCTCAATATTAGGTTGTATTTGCACAAATAAATTCAAATCCTCCTTTGGTTTCTCAACTTTAGAAGAAGGTATAATATTCATATAGATCACATTTCAACTATACATAATGTTGGTTTTTTTTTTAGATTCCAACTAGTTCTTGAAATAATCTAAAGAATAGCCAATTTTTATGCTCAAATATTTCAAGTGGTTGGCCAATGAACAAGAGAAGGATTTGACACTTTTCTCCTTTGTAATTTAGGTTCTACAAGATCTAAGAGGGTGATCCTTTACAATATCTAATGAAAGTGTACATATTTTATATCAAGGTATTGTTAAAATAGTTATGTTCTCATAAAATGACCAAGAATTATAGATAGGATTGACTCAATTTTCTAGATTCTTGGAAACTATCACTTCTTGGCTCTAAGAACATAAGATAAAATTAATAAATAAGTTACAACATAAAATGAAAATTGATTTTGAAATATAGTGACCATGTACATGTAACTATCATTTACAATTAGACTGGTGCCTTAAACTTGGGTTACAAACTCAAAAAGGAATGCAATTATACTTTGAATAATAGAATTTAAAAAAATTCTATGAAATATTGTATATCATTTCCTTATAATCATATCCTTCAAAATTTACAACCAATTCTTCTTAAAAATCCCTGCATACATTCATAACCCTTAAGATCTCTAATACAACAATTTAATCTTCTACTTGAATAAAAGCTATATGAGAAATATTCATTTGTAAAAAATAGCTATGATGAACAAAAATGATCCTTGATCAATTTACATTCATAAGAGTAATGAAGTATACAATTTAGGAGACAATTGATCTTGTGAAATTATCATAATATGTTCATGTATTCTAAATTTGTATTGCTATACAAAAATGGTAATTACATCTGCATTTCTACCTACAAGGCCTAGACAAGACTAGTGCAGACCTAGAACATAAACTCTTTGCTTACAAAATCCAAGATCCATTTGAAAGTGACTCAAAATTCCCTTTTATAGAGACAAGGGACAAAAAATCTTAGAGCCATGGATAGATGTCACATTTTCATTTGATAATCTTGTCCTTAGGATCAGAAAAAAAAAATACAATTATTTTGAAAAAGACAAAAAAGAACTTTCACTAAAAGACAAAATAGTTGTAGAGGCCACTAAATGAAATATTTATTGATCTTGCAATGATGAGGTAGCATGGAGAAGGAAAATGATGATTCTGTTAAGCTTCTCCATCCATGTTGAGAACACACCTTTTAGGAAACCATTGGAGTTGATGTTGACTACAATAAAAGACAAAAAGAGGCAAAACTACAACATTCATGCAGAAAACTAACTTTTTCAAAGTACCATGTCATCATTTGAGTTGGATGTTGCATTAGAAAATTGATGAACTTATAGAGAAAATCCTTTGGAACTTTATTGTATTTTCATCCCATCCTACATATGTCATTTTTTATGGCCATGGGAATGAAAGTACCTTGTCCACATTGTGATTGTAATCTAGATACTTTGCATCTAAATGTGCTCTAGTTTCTTTGCACAATATATCTAGAACCTGCTCATAGATCAACTTATCTAAAGTGGAATTGAGTAAGTCTATATCCACATCATCACTAGCATAGATGGAACCTGCAAGGGTAGGGGCCATCGTGCTAAAACTTTCCTTCCACCAGTCTAGAGATTTGAGTTCTCCTTTATAATCTAGGATGCTTGGCATGACCTTGAACTTAATCTTTATCTACTGCACCAATTTTTTCATGTATGTGTGCATTTCTCCAACTAATTTTTCCATATACCACATGGGAATAATGTTGGTAGACATATCATCCTCAAACCTTGCACCTTTATATATTCCTTGTAGACTGCAATCCTAGGTATCCATTTGTTCATTATATTCCCTAGCTTGTCCTAATTCTTTGCAACCTTAGCATAGGCATCCTTAACACTAGAGTAAGCTTGATGAGAGTCCTCTAATATCCCAAGGACTTTGGATATCCTATACTCAATCACATAATCTACTATTTTTTCTTCTTCCTCTTCTCTCCCTAAAAATTCTTTATTTGTTCTTCAAGCTTCTTTATATAATTTGCACTTAACTCATCCTTCTCTTTCATTAAGCTACTTGAGAAAATTGATGTTGAAACTCTTATGATTTCTATCCCTATTGGTGGAGATGTTGCTTGCGGCTCTTACATATTCAACTTCTCGTGCTCTACAATTAGCTTTACATGATCCTTCAACTATTGATCATACTCTTCTTGCAGCTTCTTTGCAGTGGCTTCACTAAATTTATTCATATGAACAACTAATGAAGCTACTTGGGGAGATATGGTGTTTGATACCCTTTTAATAGATCAAAATCCCCTTCATTTCTCATATAGTTTCGGTTACTTGAGGCTTATTAGTGCTTGGAGCGAGAGTCTATATGGCTAAGGTTTCCCACTTATGGTTGAAACTTGATCTTGAATATGTTTGCTATGCTTGCTCCTTAGAGGAAAATATCTCATCTTCCTACCTTTGAATTGTATCTAAAGCTATTTCAGAAGAAATATCCCATTTTGGTAGTAGTAGGAACCCACTTTCTCTCACTAATATCCTCCCTTCTAATGGTGTTATATTCTTGACATCAAAGGAAATCTCTTTCAACAACTTTTGAGATATTTCCTCATACATGGAGGGGTGTACTTCACATTTTTCCTTGTTCAATTTATCATTAAACTCTTCTCTTCTTATCTTGATTACAAAATTTTTAAACTCCTTAGATTTGACAAATTAATCATTAGAGATTAATTGTGTGCAGGCAAGGGCTCTCATATCATTTTCTTTATCCCTTCCACTTCCAATGTTTATGCATATATGTGAAGAATATGCTAGGTGTCATGCTTCCATATTTTGGTGAACCTCTTTTGTCTTTAGCAAACAAGATTATGTGGACATCCAAAAACCAATAGAAATGAGGACATCCATCACCCTTTCCATGACCTCTCTTTTCTTGAATAAAATATAACCTATGGACTTGTAGAAATCAATGAAAACAAGACACATGGCAAGTGATGGGAACACCAAATGGTATAAGCACAAGTTCAATTAAGTCTTTTAATATGGAAATGTGGTAATTCAACTAAGTGTATGCTAGGAAAGGATAAATGAGTCCAACAACCTTACAATATAAAAGGGATTCATAAAACAACTTAAAATAGGTAAGAAGGTCAATGAAAATAAAACAGAATTACAAATTGGAGCTAGGGAATTTAGGTTTTTTAGACTATAATACATAGGAATAGCAATTTTTGCAAAATTTTAGCAAAAAAGACAATATTTTTGCAACTTTTGAACATAATAAAGGACAAAAATCTAGAAAATTGAAAACATACCACCACATAAATTTCATAGCTATAGGATCCCAAAGGTTGTATCATTTCACACTAACACAATAACCAATGAAAAAATATTTCATAGCCTTATTATCTAATTTTCACTACTTTCTAAGTTGCACATGGGCATATGCCTAACAATCAAATAAATAAACTTATTGTCTATTCCAAACCCACTAAACACACTTTTAGCCCTCTAAATGAATGTTTCATTAATTTGTGCTATAGCTCCATTTTGTTAAAGGTGTATGAATATGTATTATTCATTTCTATGCCATTCACCTTACATTTTTTATTTAATCTTTGTAACAATACTCACCACTATTGTTAGTTCTCAACACCTTAATATTTCTACTAGTCTAATTTTCCAAGAGAGCTTTAAATTTCTTAATTTTACTAGAGACCTTACACCTTAAATTTACTTCTAAGTAAAGATGCCCATGCTCTCTTAGAGTAATCATTCATAACAAAAACATAATACACATATTTTTACAAGGAAGATTTATAGGACCAAATACATCATAATGAATAAGTTCCAACAATGTACAATATTTATGAGAACTAAAGTAAAATTGGAAATGATTTTTTTTTTTCATAAATAAAATGCTCACCAAAATCAAACTCAAGAGATCAATCAACAAGACCCTCTACAAGGTTTTTATTTATTTAGGTTTGTTGAGCTTCTAAAAAACATGATCCATATGCTAATACCTTAGAATTATCATCTTGGTAGGTAAAAAACTAAGGTAAAAGCATTCTTAGGTGCATAAAGTGCACAACAACCAAGATTAGATACAATATATATCTTTGCTATATATTTTGATCAATAAGGTCTAGATTTCATAGACTTGTTTGTTTTATTTACTAAAGAACTATTGCATTGTATGTAAGTGCATGCATCAATACAAATGATAATATCTAACTAAACCCCTTTTAAGATAACCAATTCTCCTTGAACCATATTTTGACCTCCATTACCAAAGACTACTTATTGATGACCACATGATTATATTATGAGGGGGTGAATCTATATAATACAATATTGTAATTTTTCAAGCTAACAACCATAATACTGTCAATTGCACAATATCAATAACAAGAACAAATGATTTATATGGAAATCCTTATGGGATTAAACCACAAAAAAATATTGCTTTTATATAAATCTCTTTTACAATATTTATAGGTACCAACCTACAAGAGACACCAATCCCCTCTTATATAATTTGTGAGCACCGACCCACTAGAGACACCAATCCTCCTCTCTCCATAATTTGATGCAATCTCTTTCAATTCTGCATATACCTTTTTATCTTCTCTATTGTTCCATGCTTCTTATTGGATGATCTTAATATATACTATTCAAATATATATTCTCCACTTCACAATTTTTCATTTTAATGATCTTATATTATTTTCCTCATATACATAAACCTTCCTTGATAAAATGTTTATTCTTTATTCCTCATAAAATCTTCTCGTGTTTATATGGTTTATCCTCTTTTTGGTTCCACACTTACTTCTTTCTCCTTAATGTTTATTCTTCACTTCTTTCTCTTCTACACACACTCCCTATTTCATTTTATATCATCATGAAAAGGATTGATCATATGAAGGGAGGCATCCTTCCATTACTAATCACTTCTTTTACCAATTGTTTCCTTAACAATTTCTTATCTTCAAATCACTCCTTTTGTCTAATAATCCTTTATACTAATCACTGCATTCTTTAGCCTTTATCATTTCCTTTTATTAGTCTTTATCACTGCCTTTAATAGTTTTTAATAATTTCTTTTAACTTTTTCCCTTTCTAATCTTAAACAGTGCCATTTAGAACAATATTAATCACATTATTCTTCCTCAATTGCTCTTTTCTTAATTGCTATTATACTTTATTACTTGGTTGATTAATACTCATATAGATATATGAATTTAGACTTAGTGATTGATAGAGAGGTTAGCCAACAAATGTAAAGTATTGTTTAGAGTATAATGAAGACACTGATATGAAGGAGGTTGACCAACAACAACAAAGCATAAATTGAAGTTAAAGTGTCTCCATGAAAGAGGTAACCTATCCATCAATTAGTGGCCTTTGGCATTTTTCTTGTACCGATGATTTCCTCTTTGACATCAATAACAACAATGTGATTTCCTTCTTTGAAATCAATGGAAATACTTTTTTAACACTTATACGCTCACATCATTCATTTTACTTATAGATGGTAGATTCCATGCCAAACTAGGCATGTGCAAGACTCATGTAATCCCTTTGATCCTCCCATCAAAGAATCAAATATTGAATCTACCACACCCAAATATATGAGATATGAGTTTTCACTAAGATATACCTTCATGGCATCATATTTATTGTAATATAAAAACTACTCCTAATGAGTCATGTGGAAATAATCTCTATATTTTATCGTCTGTGCATCCTTACATGTATATCTTTTGAATGATATGAAAAAGACACATCCTACATCCACCTAAGAATATTTATCAAAATATCATTATATTAAACATTTATTTTATTTTTCCCTCCTTGAAATCTATCGTAAAGTGCAAGCATACATTGGCATTACAACTAGTTTGGAGTCAAATATTCTTGTGCCAATTTTTTTTTATCTATGATAAAACCTTTCATCATGATATTTTACAACTCAAATCTATTGCCACTATTTTTTTCATCTTTATTATATATGTGCTTTCTATATCCCATATAACACAAATGAATTCTACACATGCTCCCTCTAAAACCAAGATTAATATAGGAAAACTTGTTCCAACCACCTATGAACTAATTATACTACACTCTAATAAAATGGAAGGATGATATATAAAATATGAATATAAAAAATGATATAAAATTTTTGTAGTAAATAAACAACTCAATAAATACACATTATAAAATAAAATTATGTATCTTTGGAAAAAAATTCTAGGTAAAAATATTCATCCAAACTTCAAAAAATGTATTAATCAACAACAATATACTTACAACACAATCAAGGTAGGGAACCTTCATTGGAGACAATACCGACACACAAATTTGGAGTAATACTAGTAGCATAATAGTACCTACAAAATATGCTACACAAACTCCATCTTAAGAAACAAATAAATAGAGAAACCAATGCATGAAACCACTAAATAATAATCACAATACTATGAGTTAATATCACCCAAAATTAGCATTTGAATCCCAAGAAGAGTTCTCAAGCTAAATATTGTATATTTCTTATACCTATCATAAGAATCCTATTGTAACGTATTGTTATTATCCTCTCAACTTGGATTCTCTATTTTATCATTATCCAAACCTTTAAATATTATTAATGATATTATGTAGAGGGCCTAAATTTTATACAAAAAGTTAACTAAGTCAACTATTTTAAAATTAAAGATATAAAAGAGATCTAGGTTGTCATAACCCACTTTGGAGCCAAAAATAATATCTATAGCCTAGAAATCATATTTTGGTGTTCTCAACATTAATATGCAATATTGGGACATCTTTCCTAATTGAAACATACTCTTTATGGTTGCTACAAGAAACAAAGATGATAAAGATACTGTTTACAATTATAAAGAGTTAACCAATAGAAAGATACTTTATTTTTCATGTACACATCTAGAATAAGGAAATATGAAATCTTAAACTAGATTACAAATATTCCATTCCTTAGATTCCTTGGTTAGAAATACATATTTAATTGAACTTATCATAACTTGAACACACAAAAAGAAAACTAATCCCCCATTTCTCTAGATGTGAATTATTTTAGCCTTTCTTAGAAATATATGACTCCAAAATGCATAGAGGCCTCTTAATAAATTAAAAAAATAACTTGTGACCTATAATACTCTTTACTCTTTTTGCAAGCTTCTTATTATTTTATATGCCAAAATTTGAACATCCAACTTTGGGCAGTATTAGAATCAATATCGAAAGTTGTTTTTCTCTTCTAGAAATTCCCTCTATTCCTTTAAGTTTTCTACCTCTTCTTGCATGTGCGTACATAGGAATTCTAACCTCTAATTATCAAAAATTAAAATAAAAGGATCCTTTTGTCTCTTCTCCCATGCACCCTTTACTATCCTCTAGCACATTTCCCCACTACCCTCCATCTCAGAACTATCCTATTCCTCATTACTTTCTTTTGGTTTCTCTTTTTTTCCACATGACCCTATTTTCCTTTATTGATAATACATGCCTTTTCTCTCCTTTTCTCTCATGTGCCTAGATATGCATCTTCTATCATAATTATATTTTTAATTCAAGTAGACAGTCCATGGCTACTAAGGGAAGGACAAAAGGTTATTAGAATTATTTTATCTTTCTCCCAAGATTCTGCAAGAAACCAAAAAATAACAATATAAAGCTCTCAAATATGCTAATGATTGATGTGTATTATATTATTCTATGATACCCTCCATCATACATAATTTAAAATTGATAGCCAATGAAAAAATAATTCTAATTCCATTAAATTTTTATAATAGACCTAAGAAGCATCCTTCTAAATTAACTACTTATTTTAGGAATACTTTCTTCGCAAATTTCTTGCATTAACCTTTTTATTGCATCCATCATCTCTAAACATATTCAAATAAGTCCATTTGATGCCAACTAGATTTTACCTTCCAAAAAATTTAGGTTTCTATTTTTGAAATGGTTTTGGCACAAAGCCTATAACTTGATAGTAATGTTTACATTAAAAATTTTGATATCTATTTTTTTCACCTATCCATTAGTAAAGATATTTTTAATAAATATAAATTAAAATGAGATGTTCAAAATGACTTGATATCCTTGGTTAGCTTGAGGAAAACAGTAAGATCACTTAGTAAAACAAAATTATGTTTATAACCTTTTTCATATTATTTATTAATATTTTTTTTTGTTCTTTGAATTTTTAATACCATTGCTTTAATTTTATAGGCATGTTGTGATTTTTTTAAAAACTAACATATATAAAAACTTACACGATATTTAGTATGGATGCTTCCTTATTTTTGTTCTTGATTCACTTTATCAATCATTGTTTTAGATTATTTGATGGTCATGTTCAAAGTAAGGCATCTCAAAAGTTATCAAGCTCAGATGAAGTTCACAAAAGTCAAAATGAATGGATGGAAGAATAAAATTACTTGGTAAGGTGGTCATTTATTTTTTAATTTTAATTAGATAATACACATAATATTGACTATTTTTTTTCTTATTTTCTAGGAAACTACACATAATATTGACTAATTTTTTTTCTTACTTTTCAGGGAACTACACTTGCAAAATATTTTTTCATTCAATGATACTTTCATCGAGTTACATGCCAAAATATTAGTACAACCAATATAGTTGCATTGGTGGCTCTTATGTTTTACCATAGATTCTCTTATGCTCCTACATAATTACACCAAACAAATAATATTTTAAATGATGATTCTTCTTACCTTATCCACACTTTATACCATAGAAGTGGATGTGTTTAATAATTTTGTACATATCTACTTATAGCTATTAAGACACATTTATAGTGATATATAGTTAGAAAGAAGAAAACTTTTACATCTTTCATCTCACCCAATTACACATGTTTCTAATAAGATAAGCATTTTCATTTTCATTTGTAATTATCATATAAGAGAGAATTCCAAATAAGTGCAATGTTAAGAGAGCATTGTAAAGAAATATTTTTACTCTAGAAGCAATTTCAAATCATTTATTTGGAAGTATAATATTTGAATATTAGAATTACTTGGAACTTATATCTAGTAATATGTCTTACACATAATATCTATTATAAAAATACTCTCTTTTATTTAATTATCTGTATAAAAGAAAACAAAAATTTATTTAGTTTAATGGCTTTTTCTATTTTTCCCTTAATCTAATTTAATGTGAGTGAAACTTGTAGATAAGACATATTTAAAAGTCTTAAATGAGAGCTTATGAACTATATAGTTTTATCCATAAATTTTCAAATATAGATTTAATATTTTTAATAAAAATAAATAAAAACTATTTTATAAAATTTAAAATAAAATTTAAAACATTTTATCAAATATAGATTTAATATTTTTAATAAAAATAAATAAAAACTATTTTATAAAATTTAAAACAAAATTTAAAACATTTTACCAAATTATTATAAATAAATGATAAATTATTTATGTTTGTATAAGTATGGATATCAATTTTTATATATTTTTATATGTTAAATTATTAAATATATTTTTATTAATTTTCTTAATTTATCATATTTTTTAAATAATTTTTTCATATATATTCAATAAATTATTTCTTTTGAAAATTGTTACATATTTCTTTATTATTCTTCTAATACATGGTCCATTTAATTTTGAAACTTAATTTACAAGAAATCTATCAGATCTTCCAAACTATTTATAAGCTATGAGTATCATAGCTTATAACCCATGGATAGAAAATTATAATTAAGATAACATGGTTTTGATGTTAATGAAATGAAATTAAATATTATAAACCAAATAATTATAAAAAGTTGATGCTTTCTCATTTTCTATTTAAATATTTTATTCTATTTGTTGTTTGATTTAATTTTAAAACTTGTAATCCTTATTATCAAGTGCTAATAATTTCTATTAAATTTTATTATTTTTAGAAGGATTTTATAAGGGGTTATATCCTCATTATAAACAATAATATTAGTAAATAAAGGATATCTTTATTGAAAAAACAATCATGTCTAGGCTATTAAGAGTGAAGATGGAGTTTGATAATGTCATTTAAGGTATGATATTTTCACAATATACAAAAGATGTAATCCAAAATGTTGATTCAAAAGTCTAAACATTTTTTTACCAAAAGCTTTACAATTTAATGTCATCTGATTCTATTTTTCTTGCATGAGATCATTGTGACATAAATTCTAAATTTAATAAAATATATGTGGATATATTTTCATACAAAATTAAGAAACACTTGAGCCATGTATTTGATATAACACTTTCAAGGTCGATGTAGATTGTACAAAATAATCATATTTTTTAAATAAAAAATATTTATTAAAATAAATATCTTAAAATATCCAAACTAGTGAAGATTAAAGACAAAAGATAGGTAGATTTCCCCCAAAAGGGGAAAAACCACATAATCAAAAAATCTATGGTCACAAAAAGGAAATAGTCATCATATTACTAAATGAAAAATAAAATGATAAAATAAATTAGCCATAAGGGAGGTTTTAGAAGTACAATGAGGGTGTGGGTGATTAGGATTATTATGCTTAACAATATAATTTTTTCCATCATCTAGGCTTCCACCCATCATTAGCATCTTCTTTCACCTTAAGAACCACCTAATTTAGATAATACTTTGTAGAGAGAGATAGTTAGAGATATGAGAACTTAATATAATAATAAGTGGACCACCCACATCACTAAGAAGATGTAGGGGATTGTTGTGTTGGAAAAAATATCTTAACCTTGTATTCTCAATTTTCATGTTTATTAGTTGTTTATAATATATCTAAATTTTCCTTGCACATGGAGTGAGGCATCCCACTTTGAGGTGACATTATTTTCCATGTTTCAACATCTTGTGAAGTGTGTAAAATGTTGTAAGAGTAGCTTGGGTCACAATGAATTTATAAGGTGGGATTTACTTAGAATGGATTAAATGAAATGCAATATCATGTAAGAGGAAAGCTAAATTGATATAATGACCAAAATTATGACATATTTAGAAACTTGTCATTGAGAATATTTTGATGGGAGAATTAAGAAAAGTTGGAGTGCCCAAGTTTGGGTGGTCAATATAAAATTCATAACGTATGATTTAACATGTCAAAGATATGCTAAAATATCTAGGGGAAACTTATTCAATGGAGGCATTAGGATCTAGGACCTTGAATTTGGAAACCATTATTCCTCTAGACTTGCGCATAGTTTTTTAAAACCATATAGTGGTCTTTTGCTTTTTCTTCCACTATAAATTAGTTCAAGGATTTGGAGTTGTATATGGGTATTTTATAAGTACTATTATAACACCATGATTACAATAAAATTGTTTTTTGGTCATTATCTCATAATATATTTATCTTCTAGTGTATTAATATTATTGAGCAATACATTGAGTTACTTTGGAGTGTGGGGATTTTCGCCTGAAAGGGTTTTATCCACATATAATTGTTTTGTGGTATATCATTTATATTCTTATGTGTTTTATCTCTTCAAATTATAAATATCATTACTCTTCAAATTATAAATATCATTTAAACTCACACACTAGTCCTCTAAACTATTATTTTAAGGTATTTTCATGTACCTTTCTTCCATTCCTTTCATGAACAATATGATCATAGAATGGATTTATGGGTTATAATATCTAGATCCAAACCTATGTTGATGAAAGAAGAGGACTAGGAATTATTGAATAGAAAGGTGAAGGGTCTTATTGGAGTCTATTTGATAGAATCAATGTTTTTGAATTATTATGAGGAGACAACCTTAGTGAAAATTTAAAAGAAGATTGGGAGATTAATTGGGATAAATTTGTAGTGAATAATTTTTTTTTGTGAAAGAAGTTGTATACACTCATGATGGAGGATGGTGATTCTATAGCTAACCATATAAATGAATTGAATGTGAGTGTTACCGATTTTAATTACATGTTTGAGTCAAAAAGGTGGAGAAGGATTATTGCATGACTTTTCTAGAATCATGGGATAACATAGTGATAGCCTTTAGGTGTTTTACCTCTAAACTCAAAATGGATGAGGTATTGAATCATTAATTTCATATGGGATGCAAACAAAATTTTATATAAAACAAGGAAGCCCTAGGTATTTGTGGAAGATTGAAGGAGAAAGGTAAGATCTAAGGAAAATAAGAAAGATAAGTCTAGATTCAAATCACATGAGATGAAAATCTATTGGTAAGTATAAGGATAAATTTAGAAATAAAAATCATTGGAATTTTAGAAGAATAACAAGGAGAAGAGAAATAAGAAAAAAAAAATATTTTGATAATAAGTTTAAGAATCATACAAAAGTATCATAAAACTCAAGAATTGCAACAACATCCAAGAGTCAACATAATAAATTAAGGTCACAAATCTCATCACATAAATCAAAGCAATGACCAACAAACAAGTAACCAAAGGATGATCATGAAACACTTCTAATCAAACTGAATTAATAAACATAATACTATTCCAAATTGCAATTAAACAATACAATAACATCATATCACAGTACCAAAAGAGTACAAGATCATAAATATCAAAGAGATCATTCAAGACCACAAAGTATACCAAAGATGTATTAAGACAATAATCATAAATCGATTTAAGTCAATATAAACAACAAACTTAACCAATCTCCCATAACATACTTCCAGAGGAACACAATAAAGTAAAACACATGGGCAACTAGGGGAGAGTGTCATCAGATAGTCCTACATGGGCTGTCCTATGCTCTTCCTCCCAACTGGAGGCGCCGGTCCCATCTATGGCTGTCCTGTGCCCTTCCTCCCAACTAGAGGCACCGGTCCATAGGGTGACTCATGCGGAGCCGTAAACCTCTTGTGAGGACGAGGTCATGACCTTGCCAACCACGGCCTTCTCAGCCTTCCATTAGCCTACGGAAGCGCTAATGAAGACGAGGCATCCTTTTTTTTTATCTTATAATGATATTACTACCCAACCCTCCTAAGTTAATTATTAGGTTATCACTTAATTACTAACTCACTCGTGGGTTATCCTGTGCCCTTCCCCTTAAATGGGGCGCCAGCCCCCATGAGGAGCCACTCTCCCTAGAGACCCAACAACATCAAACCAAAAACCAAAGGTTGTACATCATAACAAGAACATTAGATCACAATAGAGAATCATGCGAGGCATAACCCATCTCGCTATAAACACATAAACAAAGTCTCAACAATTCTTGTACAACCTTTTTAAAATCATGAAACCAAAACACTCACCACATCAAGGGCACATAAAGAGAGAACATCAATTGACAATCATCTCAAGCCTCTGGAAGCCAAAAAGACTGAAAACCCACAAACAAGGGTAACATGAAGCAACACAAGTTTTTCCCCCAATAATTCCAACGCAAGGATAAAATTTCCCCCAAAGATGAGTTTTACTCAGAAAAGCCACGCAAAGAAAGCTTCGTCAAACCCCATCCACAAATCAATCATCCTTAAAACAAAAATGCAATCCACATATCAACAAAAATCACTCAACATCCAAAAACCACCAACTAGGCGTTCCACGGAAGACCTCAATTTTCTCCTCACGAGAACCCCCTTCAGTGGCACAAAAATTACATTTATAAAATCAGCAATATGGCAATGACAACAATTAACTAATCACATTCTCAATTAAAATAAACCAACCTACTCAAAAACAATTACAATCTCAAGGTTCTAAATAACTATCCATATAAAAACCTCATTTGATAGAAACTCAGATTGTCATAAAGACTAACAATCCAAAAGAAATAATTAAGAACGAAAACTCAATCCAAGGGACAATTTTAAAACTCATTTACATAATAACACTCAATTACCAATGGTAACCATAGTTCTAATTTTCTAACTCCTATAATAACCCCTATAAATAAATCATTTTCTGAATATAAACACATTAATTACAAGGTCTTAAAGAATAATCCCATATCTTATAAGCACCCTACTAAAGAACCATTACTAAAGAATCTCTATAAAACATAATTTCCAATTAATCCTATATATATACTCATGCAAAAAGGATAACTTTTGTTAGCATGCTCAAATGATAGATCAAAAGGAACATTAAAGTCATCACTAACAAATCAAAGCAATAAACATCAAATAACACATTTATTATCTATTCGACTATAAGTCAACTAAGGATGAAACCTCCATTCAAAGATAACGTATCTCAAGGTAATATACAAAAAGGAAAAAAATTAAAAACATCCTTTCAACCATTTTAAGAAATGCTTATTCTCTAAAGTGACGTTATCCTTATCTCGCTTAATATTTTTACCTTTGTTATTTGTTAGTTTGAAAATAAATAAGTAATCAAGCTTGTCTAACTTTATCTTCCTCACTTCAAAAAATTTAATATACATTCATTTAATATGTTATGAAATCATTTCTTGATATAATAGTTGATATTTTTCATATAGTTTTTACAGAGGAGATCATATATATATATGTTCACATCTGCATATAACTGAACATTCAATTGCTTATGTTTAATTTTCCACCATGAAAGTCTTTTCAAATATTAAAATTCGGGTATATTCTAATTATTTAACTATCATAACTGATAACTACTTCCCAAATCGCTTGTAATCCTATTTACCTTATTTATTTATTATTAATCTAGCTCTAGCACAAATGCACTCATCAATTTCCTAAAGTTTCAATCTAATAACTTAGCCATACCGCAAGGTGTAAGCACTCTACAAACACAAAGATTAATGATTCAATATCTGACCTTCTTTTGCTAGGTCTTAAACATGCTACAACTTATATTCAAGTGTCGTAGCTTAGACATGTTGAGAATGCAATCAAAGCGATTATTTAAACCTTTAAACTTCCTATTATGCTCAAGTGCGACAGTAGAGACAGGTTGACAATGGAATCAGAGAGATTATAATAAATCTATCCACCCTACCATGTTCAAGTGCGCTGCTGCAATAGGTTGACAATGAAATCAGTGAGATTATTTAATTTACTCCACCTTTGCAAGTCTAAACGTTGCAGCTGAGAAAGGTGTTCAATGGTTTCAGGGAGGCTATATAATTCTGTACAATGCCTCAACTCTAAATGCTGAAACTGTGACAGGTTGCCAAGTATATTAGAAAGTGAATATTGGAATTTGGAAATATCACAATCTACTTGCATTATCATCAAATCTCAAATGTTATCCCCAAGATAGAAGGGAAGGAGAAAGGTGAGGTGTAAATACGCGACTTAAAAGAAGGAGAATTAATATTTTCAAGTGCAGTAATTACGATAGATTGCCAGCAGAAATCAAGCAGGTTATTTAAAATTTTAAACTTCCTGTCATGTTTAAGCGCTGCAGCTGAGATAGGTTGAAAATGAACTCAGAGGGATTATTTAAACCTTTAAACTGCCTATATGTTCAGGTGCGCGGTTGCTGAGACATCAAGAGTTACAAGATTGCAGGATACGCACACAAACATTTGGTTTCTCCAAATTCTAATCTTGCGTTTGAGATTAACAACGACTTGGTGTTCCCTATGCTCATAAAGTGACTATGTTCAACAAGAATTCTGGTTCGTATAGAACAAAGGAAAACGTCGGTCTAGAAGTGGTAAAGAATGGAGATCAGAGGGCTGGAGAACAATGAGACTTGCTTAAGAGAAAAAGTGACGCCACGAAAAAGATTTCATTCATTTATGGAGAATCTAAATTTATCACATATGGCAGGAGAGGTAACAAGAATGATGTTGAAAGACCAATATGCAGAATATGAAAGCATGGACAAGGCACACGAATAGCAGCCATATGGTTAAGCAGCGAATTGACATACCATTGCCTGAGATATTCAAATTTCAATGCACCCGGATAAAACAAGCGCAGGGCTTTGGAAACCTAGGGTAGTTTCTTAAAGACAAACTCGCGCCCTACAGCAATAACGAAGCAACGAGGCTTTATCCTATAAGCACCAATACTGGAAGAATAAGCCATAAACAGCTAATAGAGGTTTACACCAAGCTTGAATGAGATATTTCAATGAAAAGAAACTAAACTTACAGCTTTGGACATTAAACATCGAATACCATCAAATCTCTCTCTAGATACACCATATAGACTAAACACCAAATTTTGCACAAAGACTTTGTGTTGAAAGATAAAAAAATTTCAAGTGCAATCCAACAATCGAATGAAAAAGATACAAACCTCGACACTGCTATACATATCTAACTCTTTAGAATCGTTCACATAAAATATGAATATAGATTGAAACCACAACATATGATTATAAATTGAAACCCACATCGTATAAATTTAAATCAAAATCTCATCATGCACATGCAATTTGAACCTTCAAAATGATTTACAATTCGCACATGACATAACAAAAGTATAAAGGGAAAAGAATATTGTACTCTTGTCCAGAGAGCATTGACCAGAGATTTCAATGGACGTCGCAAATCAATGTTCGACTGGAACGAAAACCCTGTGCCGAACAATCCATGACAGAAGGAGCAACCCTTCGAACCCGCAATCCCCATTTTGATTCGATCAAAGAAATGTCATTATTCTACAAAATTTTTCTTGTAGACCCAATTCATGTTCGAAAACTAAGGATCCCAAAAATATCATAACCCCCCCCAAAAGTTGAAATATAGCTATTTATTTATTTAGTTAGCAATAAACTATTCACCTTCCATTTTCCAATTTCTTTCCTTGCATTAAAACACTTCAGCTTCCTATCTATTTAAATTCCTTATTATAATAATGATCTTTGAACAACTAATAAATTATTAATTATTATCGAATATCATTAAAGAATACTTTTACAAAACAATTAGTTTATTTATTTATTAATAACTCTTTACTTAATATTTTATAAAACTAATTTATTTAATTTTCGTCTTAATTTCTAGTTTTATTTACTCAATGCTATTTTAATTAATTGAGTACAAATTCCATCAAATATTATGTTAACTGCATAAACTAATCACACACAAAACAACAATAACACAATTAAACACTTGCACAAAATCTGGAAAGGTCACAACAGAGGGGCACTACATTACCCAGGCACCACTTTGTGTGTCGGCCCCCATGAAGAGCCACTCCCCTAATAACAACATAAGGAAACTAATTCCACTATCTATGGGTAGACAAGGTGCACACATACCAACATTAAATACCAACTTTATAGCAATAAAAACACATCCTGTTCATAGTAACTAGGTTTTCAAACTGAATCACACATGCCATTCGTAGTAACCGAGTGCTCAAACTCGATTACATCCACGTGCACTACCCAAGGAAATTTAAGGGCTGAAGCACAACACTTAACAACTACCTCATAAAGTAAACTCATCTGGAAGACTTAAAAGATATCTACTAACCAAGATTCCCCAACTGACATGAATAGAAGAAAATGCAACTTAAAATCAATTTAGGCAAATAAATAAATGAACATTAGGATTTTCTAAATCCAATCCATTTCAAGAAACAATAATACATTGCTCAATTAATTCTAATTCAAAGCAATTTTATTCACAGACTATGAATAAATTAATTCTAATTGTTTAAAGCAATTTCCCAATAATACATAAATGAAAATCAATTCCCCTTTTTAAATACATTTTATTTAAAATATCCATTTTGTATTTAAAGCATTCTTTAGTAACAAAATATCTATATATATATACTATTTAATTATTTAAAATCAAATAGAATTTCAAAGAAATAAATTAAATAAATATTTCTTTATATATATATATATTTAAATCCATAAATTTAAAATCCTTATACTAAAAATCAAAATCGCACGAATTAATGAAAAATGGTCAAAGTTACTATTTCCATTAGCTGTTGGCTATGCTCATACATCGACTCCCATATGGGGCAGCTATGTAGGCAGCCTAGCTACCTCCACAGTCCCACCCAATGGGGCGGTTATGGGGGTAACCCCTGTGCCTCCCTCATGACATTATTCCTTACAATCTTTTTTAATAAAATATAACCCTTATTATGATATTGCTATCAGGATTCAACCGTGTAGTTTTCGAGTCAAACTCATTGACCCATTTTTCATGAGTAGTGGGTCACAAAAACCCATCTCTCATGATAATAAAAATCTTGAACCTATGGGCAATGGACACACTCAAACTTGTGAAGCTAGGTGGAGATGATGTCCTATAACTGCAACCCTGCAATCAAAATGAATGTTGCACATATATATAAAAATCTTGAAAATTCACACCATGAAGAGAAAAATGCAGAATCACAGAGCACTAGCAGGCGAGTGATGTAATCCCATCCTCTTCACCAGTATAGTCACCTCAAGACTGACGAAATAAACATCAATAATCAACATATGAGCATATTCAATATTATCTCAAATAACAACTATGCTAATCAAAGGCATATCATAAAACAATAAGCATCCACATAGTGTATCATCTCATCAAAATATAACACCATCATCGCTCCACTGTCAGCAATCGAATAACCATAACATAAAAATATGGTCTATCAATGTATCTGAACTATCAGAGAAAACATAGCAAATCAGAGGGGTGCTACAGTAGGAAGGTGCACCTTAATGACGATTGTCATATAAAATTACTTATTTTAGAAGAGTCTAGATTTGATTCCTTGATAGATGAGTGAAATAGATCAATGGTTTAATGCATATCCCTATATTAGAATATAACATCTAGTTCTGTGGTCTTATGACATGCCCCAAGACTATATGTCTTGATGACCCAAGTGAAAATTAATGCTGATGGTGTAATACCCCTCTATTTTGCTTTCTGGCTGGACAATGTGTACTTGTTTGCTTTGATGTGATTCTTGGTTATTGAAATATTGTATCATGTGTGTTATTTGATCATTATTTATAGAGCGATAGTCTATTTGTGTGATATGATGTATCTTATTTGATGCTTTATTTGACATGTTTTAATTGGTGTAATGATGATTAGTTATTGAATGAGATATTTGTTTATGATGGAACTATCAATCCATGATGAATGTATTGGTGAAGGGGACAAGATCGCATCACTCGCTTGCGAGTGCTCTATGATTCTGTGATTTCCTCTTCACGGTGTGTTTATTGGTACATATATGCATATTTGATATACTCTTTATTTGCAGGTTGACAGGTATGAGACATTGACTCCACCTGGTTTCACAGGTTTGAGCATGTCCATTGGCCAACGGTATTCGATTGGGAGATAGAAGCTAGGTTTTCCATGCCAAGTCATCACCCTGTCATAGTTTGTCGTCAGTTTGTGCTTGGTATGTTGTGGAGTCATGTCATCTTTGGTGTTTGAAAAATTTGTTGTTGGCATGAATTTAATGTGAAAATTAATATTCAAAGTGATTGAAAACATTAATTTGTGTATTTTAGATTAAATTGTCATTTAATTTAATTAATTTAATTTTTATTTAATTGGTAAGGTAATTTAATATATTGATTAAATTTGTCTTATTGATTAAATGGATAAAGTAATCAAGTAAACTTCATTTATGTGGTAAAGCAAGTTAATCTTAGTGGTTAAATTTATTTGATTAAGTCAATAAACTAATTAATTACATTTATTTTGTTTGAGTAAATAAATTGACAAATTAAACTTATGTTGTTGACTAAATAAATTAAATAGTTAAAGTTGTTTTGAAAAGGCATAAATTAAAAGATTTAAATTTATTTGAAATTAGTTTATGTTTTGAAACGATTTAAAAGTAAATATCTTGGGAATGCATGAAAATATCTATAGTGTTGAAAGATATTTATTTTTGGAAAAAGAAAATATCTGGGATATTTTGAGAAGTTTGACTAAATTTGGAGGAAAATAAATAGGAGATATTTTTTTTTAGAGGTTGCTAAAAATGGAGGAAGGTTTTCTCTTTATTTCATACATTTTTGGTCTGGAAGTGAAGATTTTTGAAAGGAAATCTGGAGTGTTGGATTTGGCAAGGAAGCACAACATCAAATTGATTTTCGTCAAACTTCATCACATAGGTTTTTTAATTGCTTTATTTGTTATTTTTAGAAGCTTTGATTTTTTTTGAAGGGAGGTTTTAAGGTTTGCTGTAAATTCTTAGAAAATATCTATGGAAAAATTGTGAAGTTCTTTGTTTTTCTGTAATGAAAACACATTTTAACAGTAGGAAAATTGAAATAGAAAGCAAAAGAAAACAACATAAATTTTGTGCAAATCTCTATTTAAATTTTGGAAATTGAGTTCCTCTGTAAAATTTGGGGAAAATTAATACCTCTATTATTTTGTCAATTTTTCCTCTAGAAAACTTCAATTTTTTTATATACATTTACCCTTTAAAGCAATTGTATTTGTATAAAAAAATAAAATTAATAATATAATCTCATGTTGATGAGATTCTGTGTCTGAGAAATTAGAATTTTAAAAAACAAAAAAATAAATTTTATTCCCTGGCTGGAATAGGAGAATTTATTTAATTTATTTATTTTTTCAAAAAAATGGAGGAATTAGGGGGGGCGACTGCACCACAACACCCCCATAGAGGAGGCGGTGTTGTGGAGGTAGCGTTGCTACCAACACAGCAGCATACCTCCCCCATGGGAGGGTTGTGTGGGCAGCAGCCCTTGTGTAGCACCCCTCCATTTTGGCTCTTTGATTGGGTAGTGTTTTTCTTTGCTATGCCTTGTTTTGCTATTACTTTGACTTTGGTACTTGGTTACTATTTGATCACAAACTATTAAGTGATGTGTATGTTATATTTTGATGTGATGGAATTTTACTCTGATGTTATCATAATGGCATGTTTTGAATTAGCTTAGTAGATATGTAATTAATGATGCTTATGCTTTTGATTATATTGTTGATGTTAGACTCATTAGTTAGAAAGTCTGTATTGGTGATGGGGATGGGATTGTATCACTCACTTGCGAGTGCCCTATGATTCTGAGATTTCCTCTTCACGGTGTGTTTTATTTTATCATATATATAT
This sequence comes from Sequoia sempervirens, assembly GCA_007258455.2. NCBI lineage: Eukaryota > Viridiplantae > Streptophyta > Pinopsida > Cupressales > Cupressaceae > Sequoia > Sequoia sempervirens. The sequence continues at coordinate 399,711,490 of VDFB02271358.1, read as the reverse complement.
GTATGTTCGATATACTCTTTGCTCATAGGTTGACAGGTACAGGACATTGATTCCACCTGATTTCATAGGTTGAGCATGTCCATTGGCCAACAGTATTCAATTGGGAGATAGTAGCTAGTTTTTTCGTGCCAAGTCATCACCCTAGCCATAGTGTGTCATCGGGTTGTAGTTGGGTTTAGTTGTTTTAATGTTGTCCATTTCACCTTGGTTTTTATTTAATTTCAAATTATAAAGGTTATTAAATGGCTTGTGTAGTTAAAATGATGATTAAATATTTTTGGTTGCAATGTTGAAATGTTAGTTATTTTATTGATTAATTTAATTTAATTAATAAAATAATATAATCTTGGATTAGATTTAGTTTATTGATTAATTAAGTTAATGGTGATAAATTGAATTAAGTTAGTTGTTTTGGCATTATTGGATATTTTGATTTAAATTAAATAAAAAATGAAAATCATGTTTTAAATTGCACTTCTTGGAAATATTGTGTAAAAGAATTTTCTTTTTAAAAAGTTAAATACCTTTTTTGTTGAAAAGAGATTTTTTTTTAAATATATAAAAAATCCATTTTGAAAGCAATTTTGTTTTAAATTCTAAAAATGAAAATATCTCCAAATTTGCAATAAATTTGGTAGATGGGATATTTTTAGGGGTTTTTTGAAAAATTTGGGGAAACTCTATGAGAGCATTTTTGGCATTTCATTTTGAAAAGAAGAGAAAAAATTTCAATTTGTGGAGACAAAAAAAAGGATTGGAAAAAGAAGAGAAGAGGAAAGGATTTGCTGTGGTTTTTTTTTGGATTTGAAGAAGAAGATTGGATTTCTTGGATGAGCTGGAAACAAAATAAGATTTGAAAGCACCATTGGCAATCTTTCAAGCTTTGGAGAAAAACCAGGTTTATTTCTATGATTTTTTTGTTTTCATTTTGAAAGATTTTTCAAATTTTTATATACTGTTGGAAAAGATTTAAACTCTGTTTGATTTGCAAGAAAACCCATGTCAAATCTTGTTTCAAAACTTGAAAAAAACCTTTGTTGAAATCATGGGAAAGAAAGCAAAGAAAGAATCAAACAACAGAAAATAGAAAGATGAACAAAAGAAATTTCCATTTCAAATTAGAAATTAGAATTTATGCTTGCAAATTATTTTGCTGTGTATTTTGTTCTGTAGGAAAAATTTGCACAATTTCTCTATAAAACAATGAAATTTTGTTTATATATATATGCATATATATATATTGTATATATATATGCATATATATATATGTCATATATACATTTACATATATTATGCTGGGAATTTCTTTTTTTCCCAGAAGTTTTATTGCTAGCAAATAAACCCTATTTTTGACAGAGAACCTCTATTTTTTTTTCTCTGTTTGTGTTTTGGTATTTAAAAAAAATATAGAATAAAAAATTTTGTTGTGTGTGGGAGGGACCCTAGCGCCCATGTGAGGCAGGGTGCTGCCTCAAAGGCAACACACCCCAAGAGGCTAGGCTACGTAACAGGGAGGGGCTGGAAGGGAGTAACGAGGCCGCCTCTCCACTTTTTTTGTTTTTTTAAAATTTATTTAATTTAATTTAATTTTTAATTTTATTTAATTATTATATATTATATATATAATATATATATATATATATATATATATATTATATATAATATATATATATATATATATTATATATATAATATATATATATATATATATATATAATATAATATATATATATTATATATATAATATAATATATATATATTATATATAATATAATAATTACTTATTATATATATAATATATATTATATGTATATATATATTATATTAATATTTAAATAAAGTTGTTTAATTTATTATTATTTAAATATATAATATGCATAAATTATATATAATGTATATATTATGTATTATTAAATAATTGGAGTTGAAATTTTAAATGGTTGATTTTAAATGGATATATTCATTTAATAAATATATATTTAATATATATTTGTATTTAAATACAAATTATTTTAAGATGATTATCTCATTACCATAGTTGAAATAAAAAAAATGATTTTATAATCAAATGATTTTATTTAAAAAGTTGATTTTGATTATTTCGAGAAACATGAAGTTAAATCATTAATTTTAAATTTCTAAATGTTGCGAATTAAATGTTAATTATTTTTGAGTAATTGCAAGTAACGTTGATTGAGTTGATTGGATTTAGGAAATCCTAACATTAGTTTATTTAATTGCCTGAAATGCTTTGTAGTGATGTTCTTGTTCATTTTCGGTGTTGGGGCAATTGTGTCAATTGTTATGTAAGTCTTCCAGATTGGGTTTCCTTTGAGGTTGGGGGTTGTCGTATTGCCTTGGGTAGTGCGTCTAGATGTATCATGTTGTTTTATCCGATTTTCACGAACAGGGATGGTTTGTGCCTCCTTTGGAAGGAGTGGATTAGGTGTTTTGTTGCCTCCAGTGTTTGAAGAGGGGTTTGAATTTTGTTGTCTCTAGTGTTTGGAGTGAGTTTTCTTTATGTGTTCCTCCTAGGGTTGGAGTGGTTTTATCGTGTTGGTATGCACTTGGGATTCCCTTGGTGATTGGTTTTTTTTGGTATGTTTTCAAGTAGAAGAGTGGCTTCTGTTAGGGGCCAGAGCCCAAAGAGGTAAACTAGATAACCTTCAAAGGTGGTTTAATCAAGTGATAACTAAATCAATGTACTTAGAAGTTAGGTAGTATTTCACACTAATTAATATAATTGAGCCTCTCTCATGGACGCAAATGCTCGTATAGGCTTGGGATGAGTGGGAAGGCCTGGAATGGCAAGGTCATCTATCTTGTCTTTACAAGAGGTATTTGATTCTGCATAAGTGAGTATGGGTGCCAGGATTCGGTTGAGGCCACCAGGATAACCCATAGTGGGGGCTAGAGCTTATGAAGATTCCTAGAGGATATCCCATGTCGAGCTATGTGATGACACTCTTTCTATGACAACAGTTGGTATTTGGTTTTATGTGTATGGTCTTCTTATCATACTCGATCTGTTTTATTTTTGGAAGCAATGTGACTTATGTTAGTGATGTTAGAGTTGTACTTGTGTTATCCTTATGGTTGTATGGTTCATGTGATTGGTTGTGTTAGTGTGAGTTAGCCTGTGTCTAGAGGTACATGGTCTTGCTTAGGAATCCTTGTTACTATCTCCTAGCATGGTGAGTGAGCCTTCAGGTATCACATGGTTGGGTGAAACATGCACCTTAATCCGTTGGGTTGTCTTCTTGTTCATGTGGACGAGATTTCTAGTTGGAGAGATCGTGGGATCCAGTTACTTTCATGCTTTATTCATTTTAATTATCATTGTAATTTTATTACCCCTCATTGTATCGAGGTCGAAGATGTAATTTGTAATCATGTTTATTGGATTTACCTCATTCGGGGAATGAGAGTTGTAATCATATTGTAAATTATATTATTGGAAACATGGGGTATCTCTTATGCTTTGAGGTAGTTTTATCATGTATGGAATGTATGTGTATTTAATTTGTTAAGTAATTAAATGTTATGATTTTAATTCATGTTTCTTGTTTGGGTTCAAGTAAACTCAGTCTCGTAACCTTAGGAGTTGTTGGCAATGGGTAGTGAACTTTCATGTTATTTGTACTTACACAAAAATTTTTTATTGCATTTGAGTAATTAATTGCAACTTCCCCTAGGGTTGTGTGGTGAGGCGTTACACCCTGGCCATAGCTGTGGCCACTGTGTGTGTCTGGTTGTGGGTTGGGGGTTTGTTTTTTTATAAGTTTTAATTTATTTTTTTAATGTATATATTATATATTATATATTATATATAATATATAATATATAATATATAAAATATATATTATATATTTTTAAAATTTATATTTATATTTATATATTTTTAAAATTTTATAATTATATATATATAAATAATATATTTCATATACTATTATTAATATATAATGTATATATTTCTTTTAATTTGCAAATTCAATTTTTAAATTTGGATTATATCTAATGATTTTATTTTATTTTTTAAAATGAAAATATAATTATATATTTAAATAATAGTTATATGTTTAAACATATATCTATTTTTAAATATAATGATTTTAGGATTATTTTATTAGATGGAAAAATTGATTTATTTTTTATAATAAAATAATTTTATTCAAAATTTGGTTTTGATCAAGTATGTGTAATTAAGGGAATTAGATAGTGTGCATATGGTTAAATAGATGAATATTTAAACGTGAGAAATGGATATTAAATTTATGTAGAAACATTTTCTTATTTAAATAAATATTTAATTAATGAAGGTGCATGTTTATGCCAAGTAGTCATTTAACAGAAATGATTATCTGTTTTAAATGAAATGGAGATTCCTTAAGAAAACGATGTATGATAGTTTAAATATTATTTGGTTGCAAATGAGTTTATGATGAGGCTAGTTATTTTCAAGTAATATGTTTTAATAGCGAGATTAATGGATTTTAAAATGATTTATTTTGCAAAGGAGAAATAGTTATTTTAATAGGATATGTTTTAAATCAAAGTAAATGTTTATTTTGTTATTAGTTAAAAGTACTTAGGGAATTAAATATTTGGTTTAAATTTCATCTTTTTTCTAAAAGAGATGTTATTAAATCAATTTTATTAAGGCAATAAATTACTAAATGTTAATGAAGGAAGTGGATTTAGGAAATCCAAATATAGGTTAAATTCCTGTTTGATTGCCCTTCTTGAATGTACACTTCTTCTATTTTCACTTTGGGGAAATTTGATTAGAAGGGTTGTTAAGTCTTCCATAAGGGGTTTAACTTTTTGTGGTTACTGTATTATGTTAGTCAACCTTTGTATTGCCTTGGGTAGTGCATATAGTTTCATCCTGTTGTTTTACCCGATTTTCATGAATGAGGATGGTTGTGCCTCCTTTGGATTAGGAGTGGATTATGTGGTTTGTGCCTCCTTTGGATTAGGAGTGGTTTATGTGGTCTATGCCTCCTTTGGAAGGAGTGGATTATGTGTTTTGTTACCTCCAATTGTTGGGAGTGAGTTTCATTATATGTTGCCTCCTAGAGTTGGAGTGATTATTGATCTTGTTTGTATGCACTTTGGCACCCTTGGTGATTGGTTTTGTTTGGTATGTTGTCGATAGGAGAGTGGCTCTATGTGGGGGTTTGACACACACAGGGGTGCTAGGGTAACTCACTTAGGGTTTAAGTAAGTGATAACTTAAAAATAATTAATGGAAAATTTTTAGACTAATTAAGATAATGAATGCCTCTCTCATGACTCATATGCTTATTAAGACTTGAGATGAGATGAGAAGCACAGTTTGTATGGGGGTCTGGCGACTGGTAGAGGCAAGCTAGGGTAACCCAGAATGGGGGTCCGGTAGCCTAGGAAGGTTGAGCCTGGGTAACTCATAGAAAATGATGTGTGACACACTCTCTATGTAAACCAAAAGTTAGTTTGTTGTACTGCATAGTTGATTATTGTTCTCTGGAAGCATTGTAACCATTGTGTTAAGTGATATTGTGTTTCTATTTGATTCAATACAATTATGTATCAGCCTGTGTCTAGAGGTAGATGGTTTTGTATAGGAATTCCTTGTTACTATCCTAGCACGAGGGGTGAGCCTTCAGGTATCACATGGTTGGGTGGAACGTGCACCTTACTCCATTGGGTTTTGTTCTGGTTCGTGTGGACAAGATTTCTAGTTGGAGAGCTCGTGGGATCCAGTTCCATTTCATGATTAATTCATTTTAGTTGAAACTTGTAATTTATTACCTCTCATTTGTTATCGAAGTGGAAGATGTAATTTGTATCCATGATTATTGGATTTACCTCATTTAGGGAATGAGAGTTGTAATCTTATTGTTAAATGATTGCTATTGAAATCATGTGGTATCTCTTATTCTTAATGCAATTTATCATGTATGGAATGTATGTGTTTCTCAGCTCGTTAAGTAATTAAATGCCATGGTTTCAATTCATGTTTCTTGTTTGGGTTTTAAAGTAATCTTAGTCTCGTAACCTTAGAGGTTGTTGGAATGGGTAGTGAGCTTCCATGTTATTTTTTCTTAAACAAAAAAAGAAAATTAGTACGTTTGTGTAGTTAATTGCAACTTCCTATAGGGTTACATGGCGGGGTGTTACATATGGTAGGTGCTAGCTAGTTGAAAAGATCACCAAAAGTAAAGAGAAAAGATAAATATTTAAAGAAAGAGTACTTCATAATGTTGGGTTCTAGGTACCGGATACTGGGAACCAAGAATTTTAAAAAGGAAAAAGGTAATATAAATATTGAGAAAAGTGTTCTGATCTGATAGTCGAGGTTTGATAAAGATGGAAGTTTCTGTAAAACCAAAGTCTGGAGAAATTTATGGGTAAAGTTGGATACCGGGTACTGGGTAGCGATGCAAAGTAAAATTTTAAAATCTTAAGGTTATCTAAGAAGTCCGATAGTTTGGTAATCCTATATATAAAGAATAATTATGCAAAAAATTATGATTTTTTAAAAAGCGCGTTATTTATGATGGATTTATATGATAACAAATTTAATGATGGTTTTATTTACATGAGATTTTTTATAATTTTTTTTTTAAGGGATTTAATGAGTGGAATTTGTGATTGCAGGAGAAGTAGATTGCGATGTAGAGTTCGAGTATGGACATTCAGGAAAATTAAAGTTGCAAGCAGATCCTATGGTGTTACCAGGTTCAACGATACACTTTGGAAGCTCATGTAGAAATAGAGTTTGTTGCAAAGATACACCAGATAATGAGAAACTGGGACTCTGGAGTTTAAGCATGTGGCAAAGAAGTGTATTCCTTTCAGCAATTACTTATTCCTGGAATGTTCAAATCAAGATATAACCTGAGTGTAGGAAAATAAATTCCACCTGATCATTCTGAATATATGGGAATTTCCTACATTCTGTTTATGCGGATTTGTTTGGTCCCAAAGAGGAACCCTGATAATAAGAAGATGAAAAACCTGAAGGACTTCAATGTGCAGATGAAGGTTGACCTTCATTGACTTCATTTGCAATTCTCTTACCAGTCACCACATTCCACGTGCCTTGATGTGATTCGTCCCTTGGATTTCCTCTCATGTATTTGTCTTATCCTACCAGTGTCTTACTTCTATAAAAGGCCAAAGGATACCTTTTTTTAAGTTAAGTTTAGAACTTGTGGATGTTGAAAGAGCCAAAAATTCTCTAAGTTTTGTTCTTTTTTCCTGTTTTCTGAATCATTCTAGACTAAAAACTTGTATGCACATAGAATTTAATCAATATCAAAGCTAATTTGATAGCTACCTATCTCATGAATTTTTGTAGCTGGTTTTGTTAGTTCAGTTGAACAAGACTGCGTGTTGTGCCATTTAAGGGTGCATGCAGAACCTACTCGGTGTCCAAACTAAAACCCCTTTCTTTAAAAGATCACACCATTTTATATGTAGCTATGAAGCAATTTGGTGAAGTATAAAGAGGTTTGATTTGATTTGATTAACTCTTGGGTCATGCATGGAGAATAACTGGGAGAAATTTTAATTTTTAGTATTTTTATGCTTTATTTTAGATTAGATGTTTAAATTCTTGAAAATGTTTAGAAAAAGTAGATGAATGAATGAAAATTATTGAAAATATTTCATTTCTTATGAAATTGCTAAATGCTTAAAGCTAAATCTACTTAAGTGATAGTGAAAATTATTGATGTTCATGAAATATTATTGTAAATCTTTTGATTTCATAATATTATTTAATGATTGAACTGGAAGCTTGGTACTGAATATTTATAATTTTGATTAGCCATAGACCACTTAAGATTAACGGTAATATCACATCATACTTTGAAGTGAACCTAGTATGGTCAAGACCTTACTACTGGAGCCTTGGGATTAAGCTAAGTCAACCTTTTCCTATAACACAGACCACCCTTAGGTTGCCCTGGTTCAGTCTTTCAAGTAGAGATAGGTTCTTTGCAGTTTTCCTATGAGGATTTTATCTACACTGTTGCTACGAGTGACATCGTGGTCAATAGGAAATGGCACTAGAAGGAGGGTGGTGTAGAATTTATGTTAGTTTCAAGTTTAAGAGATAGCTTGTAAGGTGAAAGTCTAGTGCAAGCCGATATTTCAAAATGGAAGTTGAAAAGTTCTCTAGAAAATTCTTAACTAGAAATTACATCCTTTGAGTTTATTCACTTTTGGTAGAATCACCGAGTGTAGAATTCATGATACAAATGATCATGGTGAACTTGATTGTGATTTTTTTTTTACTAGGGTAAGTTTGGCTATGTGTAAGGTGATTCTATTAATAGAAGAAGTTTTAACTACTAGAAGAAAGGGATTGTTAGTTCAAGAAAAGAGTATAGCCCTAGTGGAATTGAAAATGTTAAAAATTTAACTGATATACTGATATATCAAAATAGTTCAATAGTTGCAATTGTTATAAAGAAAATATTAACACTTTGTAGGAAGATAGGCAAGAATTCTGAGATTCAGAAACATCGCATCAAAAATGAGGAAACAACATCAATAAGTCATCATTCTCTTTATACATGGAAAATGCAAGTGAAGAGTAGGAAAATCAAGTAGGAGACACATGTTTTCCATTCCAAATTGAAAAGTCACAAGCTAAAAAAGGAATTTTTTTTGATTTTATGCAAGATACAAAGTATCAAATTTTTACATTTTCTCTCTCTAATAATAATATAAATTGTGATATTGCTTGGTCTAACAAAGTTCAAAGTGAAGACAGGACCGAAGACATGGAAATTTTTAGAGGAAAAGAAAATCAAGAAATGGACATAGCCATTCATGGAATTGAGTAGAGTAAAGAGGCAAACCATGAACCAAGGCTAGATGAAGGTAGAGTATTACTTAATTAGAAGAAGTGTGTGCGATCAATATTTAATGAGGTTGTTTTCATACATATGAGCCAAGTCATTGGTAAGTACACCTTTGAATTTATGTTTGTTAAACACAAAAAAATTAAAAGAATTCATTCTTATAGTAGGACATTTGAAATTTGTTTGAATTAGTTCAAGGATAAACCTGTTGTAATTTGTACTAAACAAACAATGGAAATAGTCATTGAAATTAAAATAAATTATTTTTTTAGGGTTAGTCATTTATTAGATTAGAGTTTTGGTTAGTTTACTTTTTGTAGGTTTTGTTTTATTTTTTCATTTTCTTTGCTTTCATTTTCTTTCTTTCTTTCTTTTCTGTTTGGACCTTTGCATTAGCAAATTCTGCTTAACTTATCATACGTGCATGAGAATTAATTCAAACATTTGTAACATTGTGCTATGAAATGTAAAATGATGAAACCATACATAGTAAATACATGCTTTAAAATGTATGACAAATATATATATATATACCCTACATAGGCAATTTCCCAGTGAGCTTCAAAATTAGGAATATGGAGGTCAGAAAGGAAAGGCCAAAGTGGAACCAATTCCTTGTGTTCCAAGAACTATGGAATATCATCCATGGAAGGAATCCCAATGGTCAAATGTGCAACATATATAATAGTATCCAAATTCTCCAAATATTCAAGCCGCACTATCAAATTTACAACCGAGCAAACATCTTCAATAGGAAGCCCAATATCCAGTAGTGATGCTATGAAGCGAGAAGCCAAGTCAGAATAGAACCGGTAGTAACCTCTAGATTCCACATATTTTTCCCCAAGGATTAAGCACAAGTTTGGCACAGTAAAAATGGTATTCCAAATGAAGAAATCCTTTTCAAGCCTTTGATTCATGATTCAACCCAAAAAAGAATTGTGGAAGCAAGAGTAGGTTAGGAAAATGGGAGTATCCATGACCTAGAAGCAAGCAAGGACTAGCAGATAACATAAAATGCAAAAAAGAAGAAGGAAAAGTAAAAATTGTGAAGAATTGAGAGAAGTGTAGAATTTATAGAAAAGCGTGAGGAAGTTACGGTACATAGTTGCTTGGATTGAAGTCTTGGAAATCATAAGTAAGGTGGCAACCAGATGAGTTTCTCTAGAGAAAAATGTTAAATCAAATTAATTTTTACACATTATTGGTGACAATTTGCTTCAAATTTGCCCAGTACAAAGATTGTGAATCAAGAAAGTTAAAGATTTTGACATTAATGGTGGTCATTTCGTTGTGTTTCTATTAAGCCGTATTAATTATGAAGGTGCTTATGTGTGCAAATCAGAAAGGAAAATTAAGTCGGTGAGGCAACACACATCATCACCTAGGAAATTTGAAAGAGATAATATGTGTGCATTGAGGTGTGTGAATTTAATGCAAAATAATGTGATCATGTTTAATTTTCATCATGACATTTTTGATCCATTAATGTGGCGTAGTGCCATCAAATTGGAATTGCTAGCCAAGTATTTAGTAGTTGCCATAAAATTTGACCGGAAAAGGGTGGTAACTAATGGTTCTAAATTTATATTTAAATTTGGTGATTAAATTGTTTGCTGCTAAATTTTAATTTATGCATATCTTCTAACATATAGTGAGTTGTAGTTAGCTAGGATTTGGCATAAAAGTGGTAGAGTTTAGCTGGAAATACACACCAATAGGGAATTATTAAATGAGTTTTTAGGAAGTAGTGAAAGGATGAATGGATTTACATTGAATGAAAAATCGAAAGGTAGCCCTCACTGCCACTATAATTCCCAACCTAATAGCGAGATTCATCAAGCTTACAAGTTGAAATGAGCTATTGATGAAATATCAAAAGAGAAAAAATGAGCTATCAATGAAATATCAAAAGATATATAATACAAAAAAATCAACTCTTTAGGCTATCCAAATATCTTTACTGGGGCTATAGATGCTTGGTTGACAGTAGAGCTATGTTTGGGGGAATTACATAGATAATCTTGTCGGGGCTATGAATGCTTGACTGGTAGCAAGTCTCTATCCTTGGTTGCCTTTGGAGGATTACCATATTATGTAGTTCAATGTCGATGAACTGATTTTTTTCACTAAGTTCCAGAATTGGAATTAATCAAAGCACACACAGATATTTCCAGAGGAATTTTACTTTTTTTTTTTTTATGTTAGAATATAGGTAAAGTTAAAGAGTTATTGTTTTAAAATATGCATAAATTATAATTTACAACTAGTGATTTAATCTCAAGTTTTGGTTTAAATTTGGTTTTATTGGTTACAAGTTGTGCGGTCTCACAACACGCCCCAGGGCTATAATATATGGGGACCCAAGTGAAAATTAACACTTATGACAGGTGATGGCTAGTTGAAAAGATCACCAGAAGTAAAGAGCAAAGAAAAACCTTTAAAGAAAGAGTACTTCATAATGTAGTGTATTGGGTACCGGATATCGAGAATTGGGAATGTTAAAAAGGAAAAAGCTAATATAAATGTTGAGTAAAGTGTTCTTGTCCAATAGTTGAGGTTTGGTAAAGATGGAAGTTCTGGTAAAACTAAAGTCTGGGGAAATCCATGGGTAAAGCTAAATACCAGGTATTGGGTACTAGGTAACGATGCAAAGTAAAGGGTATGTGCAGGATCATCATGGAAAAAATAGGCCCTTAAATGGCGATGAAAATTTAGAAAAATAAAATTTAGGCAACTTGACTTAAAAATTTGAATAAGTTATCTATATTATTTCAAAAATATGTAAGAATAGAATTTGTAGCAAATTGAATGTAGTTTCTAAACTACTAGGTTTAAAAAAAAATCTATTTGGTGAAAATTTGAAATTTCAATGTAGTAGTACTTAAATTTCAAGGAAAAAATAAGTAGGTGTCTATTTGACCACCCTAACCACAATAAAATGATAATATTTTTTTATAATATTTGGATATAAGTAGAAGACTCATGTCCGATGTGATACATATTTTTTGTAATTTTTTCCAAGTAAATAATTAATTATGAATTTTTATTACAACTTTTTAAAAAATAAAAACTCATATGTCTAACCACCTTAACTTGGTCAAAACTTCATGATTTTTTTAATTCTATAGTCGTGAAACATAGAATGTGACACCGTTTGAAAGCTATAGATGTTTTTCAATCAACCTATCAATCAGAACTTTAGTCATAATTCAAATAAAAAATGAATAATAATTATTTATTAAATTCAAAGTAATGCATAATTTATACTGGTGGAAAGTTGAGAATCTCCTTTAAAAACCCTTTTTGTTTCATAAATTTTGGGTAAAACAAAGGTCGTCAGCCACATACCCTACACATACCCATCATATTGCCACTTTTTGGCCCATCATGATCCTGCACATACCCTAAAGTTTTAAAATCTTAAGGTTATCGAAGAAGTCCAATAGTCGAGTAATCCAGTATATAAAGGATAATTACAAAAGAATTTATGATTTTTCGGAAAGCATGTTATTTATGATGGATTTATATGATAACAAATTTAATGATGGTTTTATTTACATGAGATTTTTAATAAATGTTTTTTTAAGGGATTTAATGAGTGGAATTTGTGATTGTAGGAGAAGCAGATTGCGATGCAGAGTTTGGGTATGGATGACCAAGAAAATTAAAGTTGCAAGTAGATCTGATGGTGTTACCAGGTTCAATGATACACTTTGGAAGCTCATGCAGAAATAGAGTTCGTTGCAAAGATACATTAGATATTGGGAAACTAGGACTCTAGATTTTAAGCATGTGACAAAGAAGTGTATTCATTCTAGGGATTACTTATTCCTGGAATGTTCAAATTGAGATTGAACCTGAGTGTAGGAATTTTTTTTTCACCCGATCATTATGAATATATGGGAATTTCCTACATTTTGTTTATACAGATTTTTTTGGTTCCAAAGAGGAACCTTGATAATAAGAAGATAAAAAACCTGAAGGACTTCAACTGCAGATGAAGGTTGACCTTCATTGACTTCATTTGCAATTCTCTTACTAGTCACCATATTCCACACACCTTGATGTGATTCATCCCTTAGATTTCCTCTCATGTATTTGTATTATCCTACCTGTGTCTTACTTCTATAAAAGGCCATGGGATACCATTTTTCAAGTTAAGTTCAAAATTTGTGGATGTTGGAAGAGCCAAAAATTCTCTAAGTTTTGTTCCTTTTTCCTATTTTCTAAATCATTCTAGACTAAAAACTTGTATGCACATAGAATTTAATCAATATCAAAACCAAATTGATAGCTACCTATCTCATGAATTTTTGTAGTTGGTTTTGTTAGTTTAGTCAAACAAGACTACGTGCTGTGTTGTTTAAGGGTGCATGCAAAACCTACTTGTTCTCCAAACTAAAACCCCCTTCTTTAAAAGATCACACTATTTTATATGTAGCTATGAAGCAATCTAGTGAAGTATAAAGTGGTTTTCTTTTATTTGATTAACTATTGGGGCATGCGTGGAGAATAACTAGGAGAAATTTCAAATTTCAATATTTTTATGCTTTATTTTATATTATATGTTTAAATTCTTGAAAATGTTTCAAAAAAAATAGATGAGTGAATGGAAAGTATTGAATTTTTTTTCATTTCTTATGAAATTGCTGAATGCTTAAAGCTAAATCTACTTAAGTGATAGCAAAAATTGTTGATGTTCATGAAATATTATTGTAAATATTTTGATCTATCATGATATTATTTTATGATTGAACTGGAAGCTTGGTATTGAATATTTATAATTCTCATTAACCATAGACCCCTTGAGATTAACAACAATATCACATCATACCCTGAAGTGAACCTAGTATGGTCAAGACCTGACTACCAGAGCTTTGGGATTAACCTAAGTCAACCTTTTCCTATAACACAAACCACTCTTAGGTTTCCCTAGTTCAGTCTTTCAAGTAAAGATATGTTCTTTGCGGTTTTCCTGTAATGATTTTATCTACATTGTTGTTGCGAGTGACATTGTCATCAACACATCCCTTTTATAAGTAAAATTAATGATTTAGGTGTGCAAGATGTTTTATTAGGTTGAGGGGTGTAAATGATTTTGGGGCTATGGTGCTTGCTAAGGGTGTTTACATGGGAATTTTATTTGAGTTAGATGAATGCATAGTTTAGTACAATAGTTATTCTATTCTTGTATTAAATAGATATAAAAAGTATACACCATCAATATTGGAAAAATAACAAATAGGAGTGTTGCATCCACTTCCTATACTCATGCTTTCTAGGTACATAAGGTAACCTCACCTTAAATATTACCTTGCTTGTAAAGAAGATAATGTTTTGGAATAAAAAAATGGGCCACATATGTGAGAAGAGTCTGAAGACCCTAAAAAATACAATCCATATCAAGAGGTTAAATGATTGTAAACTTAAACTTAATTTCTATAATAACCATGTAGGGTGAGTGCAAGGTCATGCGTGTCCAAAAAGTGGCTGACGACATTTGTTTTATCCAAATTTGATGAAACGAAAAGGGTTTATTGATAAAATTGTCAGATTTTCACCAATATAAGATATGCCTTTTTGGAATTAAATAGATTATTATTATTAATTGTCTACATGCATTCTAATTAAAGTCCTGATTGATAGACTGATTAAAAAACATTTATAGTTCTCAAATGATTTCACATTTTTTGAATCTAAAAGATGTGGCACATTCTATGCTTACCATACTATAGGATAAAAAAATTTAAATTACATAAATTTTTGACCAAGTTATGGTGGAAGGAAAAAAATATTTAATATTTTAAAAAATTTCTAATAAAAAAATTATAAAAAATATTTACTTGCAAAAAAATTATAAAAAAATTGTGATACATCCATGCATGTGTCTTCTACTTATATTGAAAGTTTCAAAAAAAAATATTACTTTTTTCTTGTACTTAGGTTGGTCAGACCTACAATTGCTTTTTATTTTTAAATCCTAAGAATTTAGTACTATTGCATTGAAATTTCAAATTTTCACCAAATAGATAAATACTTTTTTCCAAAAAAAGGACTCGTATCATAGAAACTACATTCAATTTTCTACAAATTATGTTAGATATTTTTCAAATTATGTTAATAACCTATTCAAATTTTTGATGTAGGAGTATCTGGGTCCACAACCTATCCTCATCAACCAAAAAAATAATTTTATTTAATTCTTGTCTTTTGTCTGCTTTTTTAGTATTATTGGTCAATAAATTAAAAATGTAAGCCAACATTTAATAAATTATGTTTTGGTCATAGATTGTTGGCAATTTGGTTATGCATTTTATTATTTTATTTTTGGGGATTTTCAAAGCACATTCCAACAAATGATTTCTTGGACGTTGGAATTGGAAGTTGGAGAGAAAACATGAAAAAAAAATTCTTTATTTCCTTGTTTATTTTTTTTCTTCCAAGCTTGGAATTGAGGAGTCATTGGTAAATATTCTTGGTGAATGTGGAAGCTGGAAGGTTGGACATAAGATTTTAGGAATGGTTTTTTCATCCATGGTTGGGGGTTTCTAGAGGTGTCTTTCAATGTTGTGCTGAAAATTGAAAAGTGGTCTTTGGTAGAGTGGAGTTTGGCAAACAAGATTGTTGTGGAGAAGATTGATGTTGTTGTGATTGGTTTGCTAAGATTTTAATTGATGTAGCTTGTTATTTTAAATCTGATATAAATTAGATTTGTAGTGGCTTGAATTGGCTATAAGGGTATATATATTTGTAGTTCCAATTTTCTTTGTAATTTTTCAATAGCTGGAGAATTTTTTAATGAAGTTTGAAGATTAGTTTTCTTTAATTTCTGGCAACTCAATCTCTATGTTTGATATTATTTATTTTTTGCGCTAAGAGTTTGCAAGAAAGGGTGTGTTGCTTGTTTGCATCAATTGGTATCAAACCAAAATATATTGAGAGTGGAGAGAATCCACCAGGATCTATGGGTATTGTATGAACAAATTGTCGATCGGGAGGCAGTTCACACTTAGAAGAAAGTGTGTGAAGCATAAGAGAAGAAGCTTGCGAGGGTTGTTGTAGCTAAGAGGAGTCTTGAGTAGTGAGAGAGCTTGAATCTGTGAAGATGTGAGTTGTGGAAGATTGCAATAGGAAAGATGGGATGGGTTGTGAAGATACCCATGCAAATACTATTTTGGGATCAATATTGGGAGATAGTGGAGGATAAGAAGTTTGATATGGAACAGATAGGTCATGAAGAAGTAGGAAAGATCGAGGAAAGGCTCAAGAAATTGGAAAAGAGTTTTTGGAAAAGTGAGAGGAAAGTCGTGAAGAGGAGTGAGATGGGGAAAGAGGACAATGAAAAAGAGTATTGCAACCTATTTTGGATGGAGAAAGATGTGAGAGCAACCCGTATCGAAGAAGTTGCAGCAAAAACATGCCATGAGGAAGGTATGGAGAAAGAAGAAGAAATGAATGAAGTGATCAACAAAGAGGTCATAGAAAATGGTGTAAAAAATTTGTTGGCACAAATGTTGGCAATTGAGGAAGAGTGGACATTGAAGCTTGAAGTTGCAACCATGGAGAAAGATGAGGTAAATCTAAAGTTTGGTTTGTTTACAAAGATGAAAGTAGAAAATTTAATTGTAGATTGTTGCGTGAATAATGCATATTTACATATAAAATTTATAGAGGATGGTGAGGGATTTTTATGGAGGCGGTCTGTTTCTGGTGGGTTAGAACCAATGAAAGATGAGAAGAATGGAGAGTTTGTTTGGTGGAGGACGGTTCATGATGGAAATGAGTCCATGATGGGAAGGAGGAAGAGGGTACAAAATTGTTGGAGAAAAGAGGCATGTGTTCTAGTAAGATGCTGGAAAAATAGGAAGAAGAAAACAAGTTTTAGTGCACCTCAGATAGTAATGGAGTTTGTTGCAGGTTGCAATCAACCTAAAAGAGTATTCCTACTACTCAATTCCATTTTATGAGCCCATGATCACAAATTTCTTACCCAAAGTGTCTGATGCAGGAGCATCTAGGTCCATAGCCAATCCTCATCAAACAAATAAATAATTTTATTTAATTATTGTCTTTTGTCTACTTTTTTAGTATTGTTGGTAAATAAATTAAAAATGCAAGCCAACATTTAAAAAGAATTTTGGTCACAGCTTGCTAGAAAGTTGGTTATGCATTTTATTATTTGATTTTTGGGGATTTTCAAGGGACATTCTAGAAAATTATTTCTTAGGCATTGGGATTGGAAGTTGGAGAGAAAACATAATTTTTTTTTCTTTATTTCCTTGTTTAATTATTTTCTTCCAAGCATGGAATTGAGGAGTCATTGGTAAATATTCTTGGTGAATGCGGAAGCTAGAAGGTTGGGTGTGAGATTTTTGGAATGGTTTTTTTCATCCATGGTTGGCGATTTCCAAAGGTTTTTTCTATAGCTGGAGGTGTCTTTTAATGTTGTGCTGAGAATTGGAAAGTGGTCTTTGGTAGAGTGGAGTTTGACATGCAAGATTGTTGCGGAGAAGATCAATGTTGTTGTGATTGGTTTGTTAAGGTTTTAATTGTTGTAGCTTGTTATTTTAAATCTGATATAAATCTGATTTATAGTGGTTTGAATCATCCATAAGGGTGTATAGATTTGTAGTTCCAAATTTCTTTGTAATTTGTCAATAGCTGGAGAATTTTGTAATGAAATTTGAAGATTAGTTTTCTTTAATTTCCAACAACTCAACCTCTGTGTTTGATATTAATTTTTTTTTTGTTCTAAGAGTTTGCAAGAAAGGGTGTGTTGCTTGTCTGCATCAATTTTTATGCCAAGTTGCTTGACTCTATTTTTCTAAATTTTTATTGATACTTAAGGGCCTAGTTTGGGCCCCCATGATCCTACACTGACCTTGTATATGGAATGAAAAATAATATTTCATTTTACTCTAGTTATCATAAATTTTTTGAAGTATTGATGTTGATAAACTATAGTGTTTTAGAACTTTTATATTAATATTCTTCAAATCTTAAAATATATATGTATTAATTTCATTGATGAGTATAGTATAATGACATGGGTATATTTACGTACAAGTAAACCTGAAGTCCTGTGTAATTCCCCGTCACACAAACCACAAAGGAACAACTAAAAATGCAACAATTTTTTTTTTTAAACATAAGGAATGCACTTTAAGTTTTCCAACATAACCAATGTTTCAAGTTGCACATCTAAGTCCCTTGGGGTACACGAGGTGACCTTACTAAACTATCCAATAACAAAGTTAACAGATGAACATTAAGTTACCAATTACGTAATCCATTCATTCACACATCATCATTAACACATTCATTCATGATAACCAAAATGTTAAGAATAATCCATATAATACCATACACACAAATTACATTAAATTAATCATGAAGATATAAAGTACATATTTCCACAAATACAACATAACATCAATAGTATTAAAAAATGGTAATTCAAGAATGATTTACATGGTATGATAATACATTACATCAGTCTGATAGTACATCTCAATGAACACATATACAAAATTACATAATAAGTCTTCCCAACGCACGTGGGAGTGATACATCAGTACATAAAATAAATCTAGAGTACAAATATACATCTGGTAACATATGAATCTTGGATCAAACTGCAACAACAAAACTCTGCATTGAATGGTACAACTGCATCATAAGGGGACCCAACGGGGTGCGTAGCACATTCCACCCAACCACCCCTGTTCTGAGAGTAAATAAGGAAGGATCCCCGACCAAGCACATCCAAACAATAAGGAAAGACTAAACTCTAGACACGAAAAGCAAGAGAACACAAAGAAATATCTCATAACGCAATAAATCTCTAAAACATAACAATAGACCACTTCTAGAGGATTTCAATAAAACAACTCAAATGGAATACTAGAGGAGAGTGTCATCACATGGCCTTACATGGATTATCCAAACAACCTATTAGAAGGTGCCACTTCCATCTATGGTTATCCTGACTGCCTGTCTCAAGGCACTGCTCCATAGGGTGACTCATGCGAAACCATTAAAATCTCATGAAGATGAGGCAAAAATCTTGCAAACCACAACCTTCTTGGCCCACCTTTAGTCTACAAAAGCCCTAACAAGCAAACGAGACATCCATATTTATCTTATTAATATTTAACTACCCAACCCTAATTAATTACTTAGGTTATCACTTGTTACTCTAACTCTAACGTGGGTTATCCTGATAGCCCCTTTGTCTGCCGGCCCCCACGAAGAGCCACTCTCCCTAGAACCCAAAACATAAAATCCAATGCCAAGAGATTATACCAACAAGAACACTGAACCACAAATGGAACATATGCAAGAAAAACCATCTAGCCAAAATCATATGAAACAACATCCATAAAAATGGTACAAACCATGTGTAAGCTCAAGTCACAGCTATATTAAAAAATAGGAACAAATATCCAATTAAATGATTAAACATGAAACATCAATTTCCTAACCTCTGGAAGTCCCTAACAAGTAACTTAAGCTCCTAAAAAAGGATAAACTAACTTAAGGATTCTTCCCACAATACAAAATCCCAATAAGAGAAAACTAGAATTGATTCAACGAATAATCTCGAGTGTACACAATTACGTAAAACAATGCCATAAAATACATTTCAATACACAATAATTTCACCAAGAAATAAATAAATTAATTTACTTGAGAATATTCAACTTAACTTAAATCACATAGTTTAATTCCTAATTTAGTCAAATACACTATAACATTGGAAATTTAACATTATCTAATTTATTCCATAATTTCCACATATATAACCATTTATATATATATATGCTTTTAAGCATATATACATATATACGTACATATATAAATAAAACATCTATTAAAAATCATGCTTTTAAATTATATTATAAAAATTCCTTTATACATCACTGTTATTTACAATAGTATATACATACATACATATATATACATATATATATAAATATATATTATAATATATATACATATATATAATATATATGTATATCAAAAAGCAATGTAATAAATTTTTTTTTAAAAAAAAACAAGTAATTCAAACCCCCACGTAGCCGGGTATTGCGTACCTTCCTCTGGGGAGGTCACAGCCCCCACACGGCTGCGTCCAACAGCCTCAGCTGCTGTGCGCAGCTTGTGGTGGCTACGTACAGCCTCATGGGGAGTGGGGTTGGTACGGCTATTGCCGACCACTCCACCCCAACTGAAATATATATATATATATATAATATATTTTATTTTATATTCCATTCCATTCAAAAATGATGAACAAGGAACTCAGAAACATGTATACATATATATATATATATATATATATTATTTTTTAAAATTTTTAACAAGGACAAAATATGAAATATGTATATGTATATATGTGTGTGTATATATATATATAGGTATATTTGCTCACATAGTACAAAATAAATAATATGAATAACAGTCCAATTCTTTTTTTCCCTCTAGACACAATAAACCTAAGCACACAATTTTAATTCCACAATAAATTGATTTTCTTTTCAAACAAGAATTTCACAATTAGATTTATTGAAGAAAATTCAAAAGGTTTCACAATAGATTTCTATAGAAGATTTAAAGGTTTAACACAAGCAATTTTTCAACAACAAAGCCTTTTTTAGAACATATCTATATTGATTTTTGAATATGACATACATGATTTTCATTTCCCTTACAGAAAAATAAATTAAAAAATCCAAAGAATTAATAAATTAAAAGAACCTGGAGTCCTTCGTTTGATGTCAAATCCAAACATGGTAACCCTTCTTCCTCTTTCAAAAACATATTTCTTCTGTAGTTGCTTCTACAATTCCTTCTTCAACTAACTTTTGGATCAATATTATATTTTTCCTTCCAAGAACAATTTTTACAGAGAAGCACAAAAACCTATCTTTTTCTTTTTTAGACACAACCAAAAACCATTCCTATGTGTGTAGAAACTTCTCTCTTTCCACAATAAAATAAGGAAAAATAAATAAAGATATTTCTTTTTTTTTTTTCCAAAAATCCAACCCGTCCATTGGTTCTTTTTATTGCTTTAAAATATCACACTTATCTCACAAATTTTAATTAAAAATTCATTAATTTCACATTTATCCTCACATGATATTATCCTTAGATTTTATAATATTAATATTTTAAAAAAGACAATTTACAATTATCATAAAACATTATTTATTTAAATTAATTACTCTATCCTTTTTAATTAATTAAATATCTTTTAATTTACAATATTTTAAATCCAACATTTAACTAAATTATAATTACACACAATTAATCATATCTACAAGATAACATTAATTAATCCCATATAAAATAAGGATAAATTAAATAACTATCCACAAATAAAATAAATAAACAACAGTACTGAGACAAAGACAAGGTCAAGACCATGAAACTGAAAGACTCAGAATGAGGTGATGGACTTGGTATGGGGACACTTCCTTATCAACTCCATTTTTTAACATCATACCCATTGGGTTAATTTAATGCTCGCCCTGTCCTGCCGAAGCAACTGGAATCGAGACTTTGTTCTTGCAATTCCTGCATACAAAAAAATGTCAAGTAGCATGTAAATCTCCATTGCAGACACACTATGAAATGTAATCACGGGGTAGCAGGGCACTCACAAATGAGTGATGCTACTCCATCCTTTTACCAAGACTCACTAGCAAATACATCAGAAACCATAGCAACATAGAATCACAATATCACCACATATAATATTAAAGAAAACCATAGCATAACCAAATAATATAACCACCACATAATGTATCATCAAACATCATAGTAATGTCTAGTGCAACAAACCAACCAAACTATGAATCCACACACAAACAAGTTGGTGAACTAATCACCATCACAAACCAAGTATCAAACCAACACATAAGAGTATCAACAACATGAGGGGTATTGCATCCTCCCCCCTAGAACATGGCTTACTCTTGGAAGCTAGTAAATAAATATGGGTAATCCTCTCTAATATGGGACACATCTCCTATGCTACCAAAGTCTCATCATTCGGGTCCCACTGAACCCGCACCTATTCAATATCTCTACCCCTGAGGGCGAGTCTCTGATGCTGTAGCATAACCATGGGCTTGAGAGCTAGCTTCCTGTCCTTGACCTGTAGAGCATTCCAATCAAGTACATGAGTAACATTAGGAAAATATGGTCTAAGGACTGAAACATGAAAAATATCATGAATCCGTGATAGACTGGGTGGCAAGGCTAGGTGGTAGGCAATAGGACCAATTCTTTCTAACACCTCAAATGACCCTACAAAGTGGGGCACAAGCTTAGAATCCTTTCCATAATGAATAGGGCTCTTCCGCAGATGTACTCGAAGAAACACCCAATCACCAACAACAAACTACCGATCAACTTTATGTTCATTAGCATACTTCTTATGCCTATCTTGAGCTGCTACAAGATGCTCTCGGATGTGAGCTGCCTGTTGTTCCATATCTTGAAGCATTTCAGGTCCAAAAAGAACCCTATCCTCTAACAGATCCTAGTTCAAAGGGGTACAATAAGGACAATCGTATAAAGCCTGAAAAGGAGCCATTCCAATCGAACTATGGTAACCATTGTTATAGGAAAACTTGACCAAGCACAAATAATCTTCCCAATGTGATTGTTGGTCCATGACATACATGTAGAGCATATCCTCAAGCACCTGATTGACTCTCTTAGCCTGACCATTTCTCTCAGGATGGTAGGCAAAACTAAAGTTCAATTGAGTCCCTAAGGACTACTGCAAAGATGTCCGTAGTGCAGATGTGAATACTAGATCTCGGTCTGAAATGATTCTTTGTGGTATCCCATGTAATCAGAAAATGTCTTCCATGAACACTTTGGCTATCGAAGAAGTAGTATAGGAAGATCAGATAGGAGAGAAATGGGCTACCTTGGTTAGTTTGTCCATAGTGACCATGATAGCGTCATGCCGCCTGGAAGAGATAGGCAAGTTGACAATGAAATCCATAGAGATAATATCCCACTTCCATTCTGGAACAAGATGAGGCTACAACAAACCTACTGGATGATGATGCTTAGCCTTAACCCTCTGACATTCTAGACATCTAGACACAAAATCAGTGATATCACACTTCAATCCTACCAAAAAAATATAGTGAGCGCAGATCTGCATACATTTTATTAACTCCAGGATGTGTCGAATAAGGTGCCCAATGGGCTTTAGTCAAGATTAGGGCATAAAGACCCTCTACAGGAGGTACATACATTCAACTTGAATAGCATAAGACACCATCAAAATCCAATGAGTATCCATCAAATCTTCCTTCTAGAGTTCTTCCTGACTCGATTTTGGATTTCACCTCTTGATACCAATTGTCCAAGGAAAGAGTGGTGAGGATCTAACTCCTCAAATCAACCTCAAGAGCCACTACAAAAATCTCATGTCTATGTTGGCTCAAAACATCTACCACCACATTCTCTTTTCCCTGGATATACTTTACTTCAAAATCGTATTTGCACAAGAATTCCATCCACCTTCTCTTTCTTGCATTCAGTTTTGGCTGTGTGAAGATGTATTGTAGACTTCGATGATCCATATACAACTCAAACCGATGCCCTAAAAGGAAATGTCTCCATCTTACCAGAGCATGAACCACAATAGCTAACTCAAGATCATGTGTGGGGTAGTTCAATTCATGATCCTTAAGTTTATGGGATTCATACGCAATCACTCACCCTTCTTGCATCAAAACGACCCCTAAGCCTTCCAAGGAAGCATCCGTACATACAAAAAATTCCCCCATAGGATCCAGTACTACCAAAATTGGTGCATTGGTCAAATTTTCCTTAAGAGTCTGGAATGCTGTCTGACATTGGTCTGACCAAAGAAATTTCTTCCCCTTCCTCTGAATAGAGGTGATGGGATGCACAATCCTAGAATAGCCTTGGATGAACCACCAATAATAGCTTTCTACTCCCATGAAACTATGAATTTTTGAGACATTCATGGGTACGGGCCAATCCACAATGGCCTGAATCTTTGCAGGATCCACAAAAATTCCCTCACCTGAAATGAAATGACCCAAATATTGTACTTCAATCTTATAGAATTCACACTTTTCCAAGTTAGCATACAACTGATTGTCCCTTAAGCACTGTAGCACCTGTCTGAGATGTTCCTCATGTTCCTCCATAGATTTGGAATAAATTAGAATGTCATCGAGAAACACAAGGACAAATATTTCCAAATACATTTGGAACAATCCATTCATTAAGCTCATGAAGACTAAAGGTGCATTTGTCAACCTGAATGACATCACAATGAACTCATAATGTCCACATCAAGTGCAAAATGTTGTTTTATGAATATCTAGCTCTGCAATCCGTAATTGATGATACCCTGATTTGAGATCAATATTAGAAAATACCTTCACCCCTTTTATCTGATCGAAAAGATCATCAATTCTGGGTAGGGGATATCGGTTCTTAACCGTTACTTTGTTCAATTGCCTGTAATCAATACACAGACAGAGAGAGCCATCCTTCTTCTTTAGAAATATTATGGGTGCTCCCCAAGGGGAAACACTTGGGCGGTTAAATCCCTTAGCCAATAGCTCCTCTAATTGTAGACGAAGTTCTTGAAGTTCCTGCATTGTCATCCGGTATGAAGCCCAAGATATAGGCTCAACTCTAGGTACTAGATCAATCCTAAAATATATATCTCACTTTGGTAGCATACCTGGTATCTCGCTCATAAAAACATTAGAAAACCCCTTAAGGAGTTGGTAATCATCCAATGACACCCCTCGACTATCCTATGACTCAAGATCACTCATTGCTACTACAAAAAGCTGACAAACCTTCTGGAAAAACCTTTTTAGTTGCATGGTAGAGATCATTCGCAATGAAATGGGCCTTTGAATACCCACAATCTCCACCTCCTTTCTAGAATCATTGATGCAACACACCGCTTTACGATGATAGTTTATCATGGCATGGTGTGCACTCAACCAATCCAATCCCAAGACGACATCATATGATCCAAGTGGTAGGATCCAGAGGTCCACCTTAGTTGTCAACACCCCTATATCTAGACTACAACTTTGAACAAGCTTCTCTACTACAACCTTTGACCCTGATGCCAATTCAACCTGCCATTTTATGCCTTGCCTATATGCCACCAATCTACATCGCTCTACTACTGAAGGAGATATAAAAGAGTCAGATGCACCAGAATCAAAGAGTATGGAAATACTAGTGTCATGCAAAAAGTTGATGTCTTGATCATAGTGCCTTGATATTCTACTTGGCGATTGTCCACTGCTGCAAACACCTGATGTGCTCTACTTGCATCACCCATTATCAACTCAAAAGCAGCTGGTTTCTGGCTAAAACTTGAAGTACTCCCTTGTGGACAGTGTTTGGCAATATGTCCCTACTGCCCACATGAGAAACAACCTATGCATCACCCAAATCCTCTGACACCAGATGGTGCACTCAACTACTGAAAACTACCTCGTGAAGGTGTCAATTATGTGCTTTGTGTAGGCTGCACAAAATGATCTGGTCTATTACACTGCCAACTTTGGTTCATCCTGTTTTGAGATATATCTCCCTACTAAGATTGTGATTTGTTTTATTTGGGCTGTGACTATTGTTGTTGCTGCTACGGACCACCCTTAGAGGGTGCCTAAAAATTCCTAGAAGACCCTACAGCTTGAGGCTGACCACCTCTAGAACCAAAACCTGAAGCTGGAACACTACCGATCTGAACTCCTATGTGTCCTCCCAATGCCAGTGCCAAATTTTCTTCTACTAGACTGGCCTTCTCAACCTCTACCTCCATTGTCTTTGGCTCGAAGACTCTAACTCCACCTTTGATTTAGGCGTTTAAGCCCTGAATGAAATGCTAAACTAACATTCCCTCATCATGACTAATTCCTACATATTGCTTCAATTCATAGAATCAATGTTCATATTGTTCAATAGACATTGACATCTGCTTAAGGTCATGAAACTCATTTTCCCTGCATTGCCTCCAATGATTTGAAAGGAAGCGAGCTCTGAACCTATCTAGAAATAGCTCCCATGTGACCATGCTGATATCCAGATGTAACTTTTGCTCTTTTAGCCACCACCAAGTGGATGCGAAGCCTCGTAGATGCATGACTGCGCACCGAACTTTGGTATTGCTACCATAGGGGTGCATCATGAAGCATTGATCCAAATCGATTAACCATGTTTTCACTTCCAGACCTCCTCTAGAACCATCGAATGTAGGCGGGTGTGCTCTCATCAAGTCTCTCATATGACTAGCTAGCACTACATCCAGATCTACCATTATCTCCCTCTACCTCGGTGACCTTTCCCTTTCTCTCTGGACTCGCTGCTCCTCCTCTGGCCTGGGTCCCAACTGATCAAGAATCTCCCCCAGAAGGTGTTGCAGCTGTCCATCTAAACCAAGCTATTCTAGGTTCTGACCACCACTTGATAGATTATTTTGAAGACTATCATTCCTCATGCTCTAAACCGTGGGAACTTAGCGGTGATGGAATTGGTGGTTGGCTCCATAGCCACCACTTCGACCTCTTCCTCGGCCATGACCTCTACCTTGAGGCATGATCTTGCACAACAATTAGGGTTATGTAAGATCAAGAGTTAACACAAAGGTTGCCTAATAGAAAAAAACTACCCAGAGAACCCAGCATTAGCAACCTTGGCTCTGATACCAAGTTGCAACGCCCCATCGTGCAAACCCCAAAGGAACAACTAAAAAAGAAACAATTTGTTAAAAAAAACATAAGGAATGTACTTTAATTTTTCTAACATAACCAATGTTTCACGTTGCACATCTAAGTCCCTTGGGGTACATGAGGTGACATTACTAAACTATCCCATAACAAAGTTAACAGATGAACATTAAGTTATCAATTACGTAATCCATTCATTCACTCATCATCATTAACACATTCATTCATGATAGCCAAAATGTTAAGAATAATCCATATAATACCATACACAAAAATTACATTAAATTAATCATGAAGATATAAAGTACATATTTCCACATATACAACATAACATCAACAATATTAACGAATGGTAATTCAAGAATGATTTACATGGTATGATAATGTTGGTGTAATTAATATTTAATTACACATTTGCATAAGTTTACTTAGGCATATTTAATTCCTAAGTTTTAGGTTCTTATCTTTATCTTTTGAGCTATCTTGTTTCTCAAGATAATATTAGTGTTCGCATCTTTTCTTTTATAAAGAAAATCATATCTTGTAATTTATTGAACTCTCGAATAATATTATGTTGCACATTCTTTTGCAACCTCTCTACTTTTTTTGATTTTCTCTTTTGTGGAAGGTCTTTTCAGTTTGCAAATCTGATCTTGGTTTCTAACATGGTATCAGAGCCTTGATTGCAGCCCCTTCTCAGATTTCTGGAGAGATTCATTGGAGAGTTTGTTCGGGATTCCTTGAGGGTTTCATACCTTGAGTTTGTCTGTCTATTTGGGTGCTCTTGCATGGTTACTCTTAGCACACGTTGGAGGAAATCTGAGTTCATTTTTGAGTCTAGGGCTATCGAAAAAGTCAAAATTGACTTTTGTTTCGCCTGAATTCGACATTTTATGCCAGAGTTATGAGCGTTTGAAGATTTTCCAAATCTAGGAGTTGCAACACTTCTGGTACATTTTCAGGCAGATCTGACCTCGCCATCAGATCCAGAGCATCCAAGAGATGAAAAATGACATATAACTTGACCTATTTTGGCATCGGCTATTCGTGAGGAAATTTTTTTTATCCGTACGACCCTGTTCGCCGCCAACATGCGAATCGAGAGAAAAAATAAATTCAGCCTTGGTAAATTTTTTATTTTTTGGCTTTAATCCTTTTTCCAGAAAATTTTAAAAAAATTATATAAAAAGGTTTTTGTTTTGAGGAAAAAACAATCATAAATTTTTTTTTGAAAAACAAAACTTTTTTAAAGTTTTGAAAAAGCCTTTTACAAGGTTGACATAGGGTACCCCACAGGACATACTTGTGTAGCCTGCATAGGTTACCTATGTAGGCCTGCGCAAGTACCCTGCACTGGGAGCCGTGGGGGTGGGCCCATGTGCCCACCCTCCATAGATGTTTTTTTTAAAAAAAAAATTATGTAATTTTTTTTTTATTGTTTTTTTTTATAAAAAAACAATATTTTTGTAATAAGCCCACTTGAGAAAAAGTGCCGACAGCCATTTGACCATTAATTTTAAGTTCAAAGTTTTCTTGCGATGGCCGTATGACCGTGAAATTTAATGGCGCATTGTTTTTTTCCTTATTTGGAGTTGTTTTTTTCCAGAGGCCGTAACTTTTGATCCTGGAGGAAAATTTTTTGAAACGAGATATCACTGGAAAGCTGGCGAGCCCAATTTTCTGATGGTGTAGTTTTTTTTCAGAGATTTTTCTATTTGATGGGATATTTTTCTAGTTGAAGTTAGATGTTCAGATTTTTCTTCGGAGGGTATATTTTTTGACTCGGTGATCCTTTTTTCGTCATTCTTGCGGCATCAGAAAGCTAATTCTGTCCTCTACACAGATTTGAAATCAATTTCTAATTTCTATTTATGTATATTTATCATGCTCTCCTTTTACAATCGTTGGGTTATTGTAATAAATGAATTGAGATAAAGTTCCATTCAGGGGGGGTTTCTTGCATAATAAATCTGATTAGAGTGTGCATGCACTTTGATCTCCATATCCATTTTGATTTGATGATAGCTCACATGGGTCATTTGGTTTCCTAGTTTCTTTTGGCCACATTTTTGGTATTGCTTGACACATATCAGATTCATTGGTTCACACTTCAGTTGAGAGATTATGTTTGCTGATCCTCATTGGTTCAAATTCTTCTCAGTTTGAGGGCCATGTTTTTATGGTTATTGTTCCAGAGTCTATTTTTGGTACTCCTTCCCATGGAAGAGTTTCAGTCACATTTTGGCATCGGCATCAAGATACATGGCTTCCAGATTATGTCATCATCCCATCTATTGTTGCTTCACAGATTCCAGGGTTGTTCCAGTTTGTGAGTTTTCGAGTGTTCCATGGCATCGGGTTTGCTATCACATTATCATGATTCCAGTTTTGGTTTCTTGTAGACAGAGGTATCTTTCCTCACTTGTCAGATTGTGGTTCTAGTGTTACTCCATAGTGTTCTTCCAGTGCTTCTCTGCAACAGTCATCTCATTATAGGGGGGTTTTGTCCCACTGGGTTTTCCTTCTCTACCTCATTTTTGCATTTGTATATGAGTACCTAATCAGGCCTTATTGCCGGGACTCATCTTTGCATAATAATTTTCTTCTCCCTAAGTTGCACTTATGGGGGGGTGTTGGTGTAATTAATATTTAATTACACATTTGCATAAGTTTATGTAGGCATATTTAATTCTTAAGTTTTAGGTTCTTATCTTTATCTTTTTAGCTATCTTGTTGCTCAAGATAATATTAGGGTTTTCATCTTTGTTTTTATAAAGCAAATCATATCTTGTAATTTATTGAATTCTCGAATAATATTATGTTGCACATTATTTTGCAACCTCTCTACTTTTTCTGATTTTCTCTTCTATGGAAGGTCTTTTCGGTTTGCAAATATGATCTTGGTTTCTAATAGATAATAATTTACATCAGTATGATAGTACATATCAATGAACACATATACAAAATTACATAATAAGTCTTCCCAACACATGTGGGAGTGATACATCAATACATAAAATACATCTAGAGTACAAATATACATCTGGTAACATATGAATCCTGTATCAAACTAGAACAACAAAACTCTGCACTGAATGGTACAATTGCATCATAAGGGGACCCAATGGGGTGCGTAGCACATTCCACCCAACCACCCCCATGCTGGGAGTAAATAAGGAAGGATCCCCGACCAAGCACATCCAAACAGTAAGGCAAGACTAAATTCCAAACACAAAAAGAAAGAGAACACAAAGAAATATCTCATAACGATAATAAATCTCCAAAACATAACAATAGACCACTTCCAGAGGATTTCAATAAAGCAACTCAAATGGAATGCTAGAGGAGAGTGTCATCGCATGGACTTACATGGATTATCCAGACAACCTGTCATAAGGTGCCGCCTCCATCTATGGTTATCCTGACTACCTATCTCAAGGCACCACTCCACAGGGTGAGTCATGTAGAACCGTTAACCTCTCGTGAAGATGAGGCAACGATCTTGCCAACCATGAACTTCTCAGCCCACCTTTAGTCTACAAAAGCCCTAACAGGTGGATGAGGCATCCATATTTGTCTTATTAATGTTTAACTACCCACCCCCTAATTAATTACTTAGGTTAACACTTGTTACTCTAACTCTAACATGGGTTATCCAGACAACCCCTTTGTGCATCGACACCCACGAAGAGCCACTCTCGCTAGAACCCAAAACATAAAATCCAATACCAAGAGATTGTACCAACAAGAACAGTGAACCAAAAATGGAACATCCATGAGGCAAAACCATATTTCCAAAGTCATATGAAACAACATCCATAAAAATGGTACAACCCATGTATAAGCTCAAGTCACAACTATATTAAAAAATAGGAACAAATATCCAATTAAATGATCAAACATGAAACATCAATTTCCTGACCTCTGGAAGTCCCTAACAAGTAACTTAAGCTCCTACAAAAGGATAAATTAACTCAAGGATTCTTCCCACAATACAAAATCCCAATAATAGAAAACCATAATTGATTCAATGAATAATCTCAAGAGTACACAATTACGTAAAACAACGCCATATAACACATTTCAATACACAATAATTTCACCAAGAAATAAATAAATAAATTTACTTGAGAATATTCAACTTAACTTAAATCACATAGTTTAATTCCTAATTTACTCAGTTACACTATAACATTGCAAATTTAACATTATTTAATTTATTCCATAATTTCTACATATATAACCATTTATATATATATATATACATATATATATGCTTTTAAGCATATACACATATATGCGTATATATATAAACAAAACATTTATTAAAAATCATGCTTTCAAATCATATTATAAAAATTCCTTTATACATCACTATTATTTACAGCAGTATACACACACACACATATATATTTATTTATATACATACATGTTGATGGTGTTTTCTGCACAGCAACAACTCAGACAGAATGCAATATTCTATCTCTCTTGAAAGGTTATTTCCAACAATAAATTACTGAAAATCACCCCAAGGTCTCTCGGGTGTCAGGTCATGACGATGCATAAACAACTCACATAATATGTGAAAATGTTGGTAATCACAATCGGACCTTACTACAAGCAAACTGTATCTTTCCAATTTATCAGATTGTGCAATATGATGATCTCAAATCCTAAATCTAACCCAATGATAAAGAAATAGAAAAAGATAAGGGTACAAGAATATGATAAAATCTAAACTATTCCTAGAATGAACAATGCAAATAACAGATATCTGGAATGGACCAATCTCAAATAACAAATCCTTGATCAACCCACAATGCAATATCACAAGAACGGTGCAATCTTCTAAGGTATATAGATTTTCAAATCATAGATATTCATCCACAATCAAACTTAAGCACATATAAATATATGGTCCAGGTTGTTTTCACTAGCCTACTACAATCAAATAGTTACTGGGAGTATAGACCAGAGATTGCTACAAACATTCCAAATATGAAATCATGAACATCATTCACCAAACTAATCTAATTCTCAATACCAAACCCTAATCTTTAAGCAATATGAAAGATGAAACAATAGGAACCATGCAAGATAAACTAACACAAGAGATTTCACCAGGAAAACCACAATGTCTTCAGTTGTATTAGATCATCAAAATGCTGCAACAATTCCACTGTTTTGTTTACAATACTTGCTTCAAGAAATTCATAAAATTGCTCTAACTCCTTTCCTAACCTAACTCTATTATCTCTTCTCTCTAATTTCTAATGTCTAATCTCTAATGTCTTACAATGAGGCAAGAATGCCTTTATAGCAAATTCTCAAGATATGTCGGCCCAGCCAAACATTTACAAAATAAAACCAACTGCCAAAACAAGTCGGCCTTAGGAATTTCAAAACAAGGCACACATTAAATGCCGATACATCAAGGTCGGCATGGACATAGTCCCCAATGTAGCCCGGATCAATACATGCCCCATAATAATAGGGAAGCACAAATCTCAAAATGGCATTAAATAACACCTCCCTTATCTTTGTTCTGGGCCAATGATCCTTGAACTTTCAAAAACACCCCATCTAGCATGGTGACAGGTGGCAAGGGCAAGATCTTAAGTCTGCATTTAATGAAGTCAATCTCCTCTTTTTACTGCTCAACAGTCTTATTCCAATCACCCTTGTGAGATTGATACTTATCCATTACTGCTAGATAGGTTGTTGCATCATCCAACTGGTGCCCTGTTATGACATTCTTAGAGTTTGGAGCATAAACATCATGCCACCACTCCCTTAGTTGTTCCAGACTCAGGTACTTAGGAGCAATCTTTCTCCTGCCAGTCATAACCTAAAAAAATGCAATGCAGCCCTCATAGACACCAGTCAGGTCACCATCTATCAGCTTCTTCTGTTTCTGAATCTTCCTCATGGACTTCTGCCGAATCTGTAGAGCCTCAAACCATTCCCAAGGTTCATTTAATCTAGAGGAAGGAAGGATCCCATCTGTAACCAGCTGATCTTTACCATATTCTATGATGACCTTGGATTTCTGTAGTAGAAGGTCAACGTCTTCCTTGTCTTGGGATAGCACATGCTCCAATAATTCCTTGGCTTAGACTGCATCCTTCCAGATTGACAGGATCTCCTTGATGGCATCATCTCCTTTTACTTGCACATCCTTCAACCAATCTGTTGTAGTTTGAGCAGAGGATTTCATTTTCTCAATCTCAGAAATAGTTTCCTTGGGTAAGAAACCAGGAGTAGTAGAGGAAGATGGGTGGAGAGATTGTAGAGGCTTCATTACATCCTCCAAGCATTTCTTAAGTCTCTCATTTTCTTTTCTTAGCTCATGCTTGGTCTGAGTTTCCTTTCTCAATCTGCCAATGATCACAGTGCTAGACCCTTCATACTCCTCTATATCCTGCTCCATAGATGTTGGTCCAAGGTTAATAGTTTGCACATTGTAATCTTCACCAGTGACATCTTCTCTTGTCTTGTCTGCAGCAGGGGTGGCAATGTGGATAACTCTGTTATTTACCTCATCCCTTTCTATCCTTGAAACCACCTTAGCTGCCTTCTTTTTCTTACCTTTACCGATGTTGGATAGAATTTCATCCCAATCCAAGCGAGTGTCCTCAACAACGACCTGTCTCTTCCTTGTGATTTCCTTTTCAAGCCAATTTGGGACAGCAGGTTCCACCCGGATTTCTTCTATTTTTGCTTCTTCCTATTGTTTTTCCAGCATTTTATCCTTCTCCTTCTCAGGTAGCTACTCACCTTGATCCTCTACTTCAATCTCCACCTCCTGCACCGGCGATGGGGTTCTTATAGGGATATTCTCTTTTTCAGGTGACTCATGGCCTCTGCTGCTTGCTGGAGAATCTTCGTATTGCACTAGAGGAGAAGGAAGTTTTCCCACCTCTTCTACCTCAAGCTCAGCTGCCTCACCAAAGAGTGCTCCTTCCTTGAATGGCTCTGCTTCTCTGCTAGTCTCATGTTCCTCAAGAGTCTCTTGCTCAGGCACGCTTGGTGGAGGAGAAGCAACCTTAGATGGCTCCACAACTGGTAACTTTGGAGAAGAGTCCATCTTTTGCACACTGTCCTTAGGAGAAGGAGTCCTGGATCTCCTCATATAAACCTTGGTCTTTTCTCCTGAAATCTCCACATCAATAATCAGAGGCTCATCCTTTGAGGTATCCCGACCTTTTTTCTTTGAAACTCTTGCTGTCCTTGCCTTCTTTGGCAGTGGAGGAACATCTTCTTCTATTGGCTTTTCAACTCCTTCCTCATCAGAGGACCTGCCTATCTTCAGAGTTCTACTTCTCTTCTTCCCTTTTGGCTTTCTTTTTGGTTCCGGCTCACTTTCCTTTGGGCCTTTGATTTTGATCTTGAAGGGTGAGCTCTGCTTTATTTTTCCTTTGGGGTTGTCTTCACCGGATTCCTCTGAAGTAGAAATAGGATTAAGGTTTCCCATCAAATTAAAGGTACAGGGTAACTTCTCACTCTCAAGCTCCCAAACCTTATGATTCAACCAAGAAGTGGTGAATTTCATAACCGGGGCCATTAGGTCTTCCAACTCTGTGACCTCATCTTCATTCCAGTTGATTTCCTCGATTGACCTATCCTTAACAGCTTCATAGGCATGATCTTGTGCCAGGTTTCCATCATCCTCTAGTTGGTCAGGGATCAACTTGACATTGTATTGTCTGATTGCATCAACAGGAAGCCTAGAGTACCTCTTCTTTCTTGCTTCAAAATCATCCTTGATGTTGGGCCAATAGTCTTCTAGGTCATCCTTATGATGGTACTCCTTGGTAGCCTTCTTTTGTGCTTCCCCAGTGATATCAAAGTTTGTTCTTTTGGAATGGAAGGAGAAACCATGAGTTGCCAACTCATCACCTGTTGCATGTGTTGATTGGATAGAAGGGCACACCTCTGCTACGCCAATTCCAAGAGGGAAATCCCCACCAAAGCCTATTTTATGCTTTTCCTTCTTGACAATTGCATCAAACTCACATATTTGTCTAACCAACTCCAATAACACAATGTGATCCATAGGGTACCTAGGTAGCCTATATGGAGCAGCCGAGCATCCATCAATTCTAATGTAAGTAAAGGTGGGAAACTAAATGAACTAGGCCCCATATCTCCTTATCAATCCCTTCACTCCATCTGACAGTCTCACATGCTCCACATTCTGAGGCATCCGAGTGATGTGCACCGTGAATGCATAATTGGCCCTTCTATAATCCTTGTGTCCTAGATGCAATTCAGGGTAAATCTCATAAAGAATGTCTTGTCAAAACGTCCCCTGTGGATTCAAACCCCTGTATGGGTAGAATCTGGCTAGCACATACACCACATAAGAGGACATGGTGAACCTCTTTGTTTCTTCGACATCCCTTAGCTGTTTATCAATTATAGTGCTGATAAGCCCCACCCAATGGTAGTTGGTTCCCTGTTCAATTTTTGTGATCACATGGACCATACAACTCTCTAACACTCCAACAGTCTTCAAACCTGCCACTCTGCTCAAAAATGTTATGGCATCATAAATGTCTATCCTGAATTTAACCCTGTGCAACTGCTTGGGCAGTTTGGAGTAATGTGATTTTGGCTTTTCCAACCAGGAATTGATCATCTATTGAGCTTTGGTTGGCTCATTCTCGTAATATGTCCTGGCCATGTCCATGTTCAAAGCACACATAGAAGCCAAATCCGGCATGTCAAAGGCTTGGGCAATGGAGATAGGACTGAAATTGGCCAAGACTCTCCCTTCAGTGCTGACAACCCTTTAGGTGTCGAAGTCATATTGTCGGGCACACTCAGGTATCAACTCATAGCATTGGATTGCTGGAGGGAACCCTGCCACATGCACCAGTCCAGATTTCATCATTCCCTGTCTAAGGACCGACAAATCCTTCTGAGCCATCCTCTGTTTAAACTCTTCATACCTCTAGGCTCCAACATTGGTGTCAGACACCTCAGACCACACAAAAGAAATCTTTCTTTCTGGCAACTGACTCTTGGTGTCTAATCTTACCCTTTCTACCTCAGAAATGGAGGACCCCTCTGTGTCCCCCTTAGGTTTTCCTACAGAGGCCTTGCTTGACTCAGCCTGCACTCACAAAAGATCGTCATAAGTATTCAATTATCATATGTATTCCAATCCAAAGGTTAGAAAAAATCATAAAAAGCTATTGAAATCCATCACAAATCATTAGTCCTTGAAAATCCAGAAAAGTAGAGCAATCTGGGAAAACAAGGTAAGCCGAGAAAATCCAGTCGGGGCAAAATTTCGGAGAAATCTGACCCTGACGGATTCCTGTTGCCAAGACATCATCAATAAAATAAATCATTAGTATGGACAAAGATCATAATATTATCATGAAATTCATTCATTGGCAACAAGAAATTGGCATTAAGCACTTAGTCCATTAATCCTATCTTCGAAAAATCGAAAGAAATAAAATCAGATAGGAAAATTGGAAAAGTCCAGGCAGGAAGGATTTCCACGGATAGTTCAAATATTCCAAAATTCGCTACACTCTGCGAAATTGGTTGAAACCGGGAAAATATGGGTGCGTAGGAATTCCACGGACACCACGGGAACCCGACGAAAGACAACACGCGAATCCGACGAAAGACAACACGCGAACCAGCGATTGAATGTTCATGCAAAACCTTACTAGTTGGGATTCGAATGATTTCTAAGTCAACACCAACCAAACAAGATACAAATGCAAATGAATTTAAGTTCATAAGGCTCTCAAATGATGAGTCCTCTAGGCAAAACAACGATGCCCTAAGTCCAATAAACCCGCCGCCATGAAAACCAGGGTTAAGCTCGGGGTTCAAAATGCCCTCTACGAAAATCAGTCTAAAGCACTCCGAGGCTTTCCAAGGGAGGGGTTGTTCTAAAATTGATGGGGGATATGCAAATCACCACAATTTCATCAACCCTAACAAGATTTGGGCAAAGTAACAAAAATCCTAACTTCACAGGATACAACAAATTATGCACTTAGGACAAAACTCTACCCAGAACACCATCCGAATGAACACACCCATCATCTAATGAATAAATACAAGAAAAAATGGCGTGGGTGATGAGGTTTTCACGAAGAGATCGGTCAAACCCCAATTTGATAAGAGGAAAATCGTGACTAAACATGGGCTGACCCGAAATGACCACCAATCAACTCAGAAAAACTCAATCAATGCATAAACAGATGGAAGGGCTATCAGCAACTTACCATGGATTAATCTAGATGAAATTTGAATTCGAAGAAGTGACCACGCCCCAACAACGAAAACCATAATCAATGCTCCAAACAATCCATGCGCAAGCGGCTTAGAATCAATAATTAAAGCTCGAGGAAGGTATGCACTCAGATGCCAAAGCAGCAAACAAGTGAATAGTGAAATCGAAATGATGCTTAAAAGGTTTTAAATCCGCCCATATATGCATCTGAGCAAAGGTACTGCATGCATTAATGAGTGACAAGACGTGTCTGAAAAATCTGGAAACTCGAGCCTAGGACGGAATTTTGGAAAATCCCCAGATACGCGAAAAATCTGGATGAACACGAATTATGCAAAATAGTAGAAACTGGGATTTTAATGAAGTTCGGGATTTTAGCGCAGTCTGGGAAAATCCGCCAGAACCGGAAAATCCCAGAGTCAAGCAGAAACCCAGATTCAAAAAATTCAGTGATGACCAGACAATGAACTAGAGCCCAGGAAAATCCGCTAGAGCTGGAAAATCCCGGATTCATGTCAAAACCCAGATTTTCACCAAAAGCCAAATTTAAAGCATTCAAGCTTCAAGGCAAGACCAAAACCAGTAAGACCAATATCTCAAGACCTTATAAAGGTAAATCCAATAAAACCAAAGGCCAAAAGAGGGTCCCTACTCCAAGTGGG
Organism: Sequoia sempervirens; assembly: GCA_007258455.2. Classification (NCBI taxonomy): domain Eukaryota; kingdom Viridiplantae; phylum Streptophyta; class Pinopsida; order Cupressales; family Cupressaceae; genus Sequoia; species Sequoia sempervirens. The sequence goes on along the minus strand of VDFB02271358.1, from coordinate 399,673,935 downwards.
GCGTGCGTGCAAAACTGCACAACAAATGGCGACTTTGCTGGGGAAATGCTCTCGAGCATTTTGATGACCAACTGGAATCAAGAACCCAGAACTCATGGTTTCAACTCACCTACCCTACCACCACCCATGGAAAAACAAAGAAGCTCCCCTAGTCATCCAAACTTTCCTATACCAGGGTCAATGTGTGTGCATATGTATTCATTATCCTCCTTTAGTTGCAATAAGAACCAAACTTCGCATGAACAAGCTACATAAAGATTCATACTCTAAAAGTAACCTGGATAGAGCCTCGCTTCCGGTTAGGCGTCTATAGCCTCGACGAGGTTATCGCTGTGATTCTCCTGAACATAGCTCTACTGCCAGCCATGCATCTATAGCCCCGGTAGAGATATCCAGATCCCCCTGATGAGTTGAATGTAAACCTTTTAATTTTCAATATGTATTTCCCTCTTCTTTTTTTGTACTGCTTATCTTTTCACTGTTTTTGCTTCAACCTGTGAACAGTGAAGTTCACACTCAGGGATGAGGACCACAGTGGCACTAGAGCAGAAAAAGGATTTTTCACTTGTTCAAACTTCATAAGGACCTTATGCAACTTCAGGTATCTTTAATTTAAAATATGAGACCTTAATGTATTCCTGTTCAAACTGACTAGAAAACCCTTTATCTCAGCACAATGATAAGTGACATTGGGCAGGGAATTCATACCATAATACTTTGGAAGGATGATTAGAGTTCGTAAAAGAAATACCAAGAACATCAGACCTACTTTGTCACCACTGTCATACAAATGCAACCAAGGACCCACCAAAAGATAAGGAACCAAGAGCAAGAGTGATGCAAACCAAACAAACCAAAGCAAACCTACTCTAACCAAAGCAGAACAAGCAAAGCAAGAGGAAACCTACTCTAGCCAAACAAAAACAACAAAAAGCAACCTAAACTAACTATATACAAAGCAAGGAGCTAAAAATAGCTCAGGACTGGAAATAATGATTCAAATACTACCCATTGACAGGCAGTGGAATATCTTCTCCCATAAGAGTCCTCAGACAGAAGGCATTATCTCCAAGTATTTCAGCAATCTGATATGGGCCAAGCCACCGTTTATCAAATTTCCCATGGTCCCCTTTTCGATCATGAGGTTTATCCCAGTATAGGACTAGGTCAGAAATCTTGAAGGCTTTAATCTTAGCCCTCTTGTCAAACCACCTCTTAACTACCCCCTGATGCTTGGAAAAATTCTCAAGGGCATTGTCTCGTTTCTCCTCAAGGTGCAATAGTTCTGTTAACCTAGCCTCTCTTCTGTCCCCTTCATCATAAAACTCATTTATAAACTATAAAGTTGGGATCTTGAGTTGAATAGGGAATACTAGCTCTAGACCATATACCAAGTGATAAGGAGATGTTCCAATGGATGACTTAAGTCTTGTACGATCTGCCCAAAGGGAAAACTGAAGCTGGGTATGCCAGTTTTTTGGGTTCCTCTCTAACAGCTTACGGATGACAGTCAATAAGTTCTTATTAGAGAACTCTGCTAAGCCATTACCCTGAGGATAATAATTGGAAACAAACTTCACAATAATGCCATGATCAAAAGCCCAATTTGAAAATTTTAAAGACGCAAAAGCAGGACCATTATCATTTCCCTCATCAGACTTTTGAGTTAGCATTCCTGCACATGAGTGATCTAAAGCAAATGAATAGATGTGAAAAGGCTTACTATAGTTAGGACTTACCAATACTGGAGCATCAACAATGGCTCTTTTAATTTCTGTAAAGGCTTCCTTTGCTTCTGTAGTCCACTCGATCTTAGCATCCTACTTTAACATTGCATTCAGTGGCTTAACAATTTCAGCAAATCCAGTAATGAATTTTTTGATGAAGTTGATCTTTCCAAAGAAAGATTTCATTTCTTTTTTGCTAGCAGGTGGCTGAATCTTCAGGATGGCCTCCACTCTTTCTGGATCAATAGGGATTCCCTTTTTTGATATCACATGTCCTAGTAGCTTTCCCTCTGTTACTCCAAAAATATATTTTTTAGGATTCAAAGATATGCCAAATTCCCTGCACCTTTGAAACACTTTGTGAAAATCTAAGATGTGATCCCCTCTATTCTTTGAAAACACAGTCAGGTCGTCCATGTAAATAATGATGCATTTTCCTATGATATCTTTAAAAGCAATATCCATGGCCCTTTGAAACGTGGCCCTTGCATTAATGAGTCCAAATGGCATCCTTCTGTAGGAAAAGGTACCCCATTTAGTTGTGAAAGCAGTCTTGTGCCTGTCCTCATATTGAACCATCACTTGATTGTACCCTGAGTAACCGTCTAGAAAGGACATCATCTAAGATCCATTAACCACTTGAAGTACTTCATCTAGTGAAGGAACTGGATAGTTGTCATTTTCTAACGATCTATTTAAATTCTTGAAATCAACACAGAGTCTGATTTCTCCATTATTTTTCCTCACTGGAACTAGGTTTGCCACCCATGTTGAATGCCTGACAGGAAATATGATTCTGGCATATAGCAATTTCTGAACTTCTTTCTGTATGACTAGTTTCAATAATGCATTAATTGGTCTCTGAATTTTCCTAAAAGGCTTGGCATCTGGCTTCAAAGGGATAGTATGAGTTATGATTGAGGTATCATAAGTTTTCAAGTCCTCATAACTCCAGGCTACTATATCGGGAAAGCCACGCAATGCTGCAATTATTCCTTGTCTTTCCTCTGGAGTGCATACTTTGCCAATAAAAATGTTCTTGGCATTATCTTCAGTTCCCATATTGTAAGTATCACACTGTCCATTGATAGACTCCTTCTTGGATTCTTGTTCCTGATCCTTGATTTTATCCATATCAAAAATTCTTTCCAACTGTACCATTCCCCAGGGAATAGTATTTGATTTCAGGTTCATAACTCCTTCTAAATCCAGTTCTGCTTCTTGAAGCTCTGTCTCATCAATAATTTGAGAAGCAAAAACATCTGTATTTGTGATAAAATCCAGAATATGCTTGTCATCTTCGAACACCTGGAAGTTAGTAACATTGTTTAGAGCCGATGGCACGGGAGCCAATTCCACCATGAACTTCTTCAATCCTGACAAAGATAAAGGCTGCAGAGTGCTTTCCGCTTGAGCCAGAGAATCAACGGTTTGATTCTTCCACCGTGGTATTAGCTGAATGTTGAAGGCATCAAATCCTTCAATGAGGTCCCACACTCTATGCCTATAATTAGTCATTCTTCTATCGTGGCATGAATATTGTTTCCTTACTTGCTTAACTACTAACTCAGAATCACCAAAGACTTGCAGAATCTTAACCTTTTTCTTAAGTGCCATAAGAAGTCCATGAATTAACACCTCATATTCCGCTACATTGTTAGTACAGTGAAATTGAAGCCTATGGGCTACAAAGAAGTTCTTACCTTTTGGACTGATCAATTCAAACCCTGCCCCAACTCCATGCTTGGACTTGGATCCATCAAATCTAAGTGTCCAACACTCAGTAGCTATAATCTTCTTCATCACATCCTTTGGCTTAATATTGCTAGATGGTTTTTCAGATGACGCAGGCTTCTTTTCTTGATAGTCTCTTTGAGGATCTTGTATATCTATTTTATCTGCTAGGGTTGGAGTCATGCATTTCTGTACTTGTTCTACTGCTGTTTGGCATAAACAACACTCCAACTCTGAATGGGAAGCATTATGGACTCTACACCAATTAGGTAAGAGTAATTCTTCAAAGCTTGTCCTTCTACCTAAATAAATTTGATTGTCAACACACTGCTTGATGAATTCCTAAAAACTGTCTAATAGGCTGATCTGATTATCTTCAGTTTCCTCTTCTTCCTCCATTGATTTTGTCAAAATAGTAATAGGGCTGGATCCTATTTCTACATCGATAGGCATCGTGTGTAGCATCAATACCTCCTCTGAGTCTGACTCCTCATACTGTGTTGACAACATGTAATTTCCCATGCCAACTTTTGATATCAGGACTTCTGTTGAAGTCTTTTGATATTTTGTGATCATGTATTTCATTCTTGGCTCTCTCTCAATTCTGAGCTGATTGGGCACTCCTTTCCAGGGAAGCCACATGTGAGAGTGATCAGTAGACACATAACCATTCAAAGCCTTAGTAAAATCTCTTCCTAGAATCAAACCATATGCATCTGGGATATCAGCTACCTAAATATTGATACCCTGTTGAATCCTTGGGTCTGAAGCTATCTGCATGTGAATCATGTTTAATTCTCCCACCACATTTACTTCAGTTCTATCTAATTGAGTCACCTTTTTTTGAGAGTTAGCAGGTGTAATCCCTAAAGCTCTACAAACTCCAAATGGCATCACATTGGTGGAAGCACCAGAATCTAGTAAACAATTATGCAGATTCTTACCAAATATGCGTACAGAGATCAGAAATGGTGGGGTTTTTGTCTTTCCTTGAAACAAAGTAGGTTGAGTATCCACTTGAGCCACTTGAGTCTTGTCCTTTTCCTTTCCTTTGTCTCCAGGGGGAAAGTCAGTCCGAGCGTGTGCCTGATCTTGTGTTTTCATGGGCTGAGAACTAGGAATCTTGCTGTTATGCTCATTAGAAGGTTTATCCAAAGACATAGGATGTGCATCATAAGTACCTAAAACTGCCTTCCTAATGGGAGGGAACCTTAATAACTCAAATACTGAAAGATTTACCTTCAATTTTTTGAACTCCTCAGCAACATATAAGGCCATTTTCTCTTCATTCATATCAGTGGAAGCTTCCTTAGGAGGTTCCTCCACCTTGTCCTTGCCTGTTGGAGCAGCCCTCTCCTTTTGTGGGTTAGTTTGGACCTGTCTTTCCTTTGAAAGGTATTGTCTAGAAACATGTGGATAGGATGGATTATTGCTAGCATTAGGATTCGGGGGAGTACTGAAGTTGTTAGGAGGAATGGAAGTGGTGAAAGGTCCCTCAGCCTGTGGGTGCCTATAAGGCATATCTCTCAGACCTTGCCTCTGAAACATTTGTACCTGTTCAACATAATTTTCTTCCTGATCAAGGGGGCCATTATCATTCATTGCTTCTTCATTGAATAACTAAGCCACTTCATCCCCATTACAAATTTGATCTATTTTCTCCTCCTAGGAATTAGATTCCTCCTCTGGTACATTTTCCTTACTTGCCGGGAAAGGAGCGTGATTTAATACCAGCACAGGAGAATCATAAGGGCTGGAGGGAACAATCTCCTGCCCATTTGCGTTATTCTCTACCTCATACTGGAAAATGGAAGCTGCAGTTTCGAATTCTGGGCACTCTAATTCTGAATGCTGACTTGTCTTATGAAGCCTACACCACCCTGATAAAACTGCTTCAGCCAAGTACACACCACTGGGAGGCTTGTCCTGACTGACTGGCTGATTTGTAGATTGGTTGACCACTTGATTCGCCAGTTGATCCAATGGGGTGGGGACTCCTCCATTATTAGGGCCTGTATTCTAGGTTCTACTTTGTCTTTGCGATTGCCTCTTATCAAATCCTGACCCACTACCTTGTCCTCTATCAAAATTTTGTCTCCTATCATTATTGTAGCCTCTGTCATTGTAGAATCCCCTATCCTATTTATATCCCTTGTCATTGTGGAATCCCCTTTCATTACGCTGTCCTGTGTCAAAATTTTGCCCTTGTGGAAACTCTCTGTTATGATTGGATTGCATACTCTTCTTAGCAGCTTGTAATTGACTATTTTGATTCCTTAAATAGGTCACCTCTAGATTCAACTTCTTTATCTGCCCAGCCATTTCATCAATCCTCTCCCCATTTGGATCTCGACAAGGGATTTGGTTTGAATTACTCTGAGGAGGGACAGACATTGTAGTAGATCCCATAGACTGATGTAATACCTCAAAATTTTGCAGATAAGCAGGGAAACTATTTGGTTGTGGCTGATATATAGGCTGGTTAACCTGCTGTTGGGGAAAATTCATCATGGGAGAGACTTGACTCATGGGATGACCAGGGTGTGGCACCAAAGGTAACTGAGGTACTGGATTCATGATTGGAGTGTGATTGGTGAGTGCCTGATTTACTGCTTGAACCTGATTGGGATGTGCAACTAGTCCTAGAAAAGGCAGTGGTCTAGTCACATGTTGTCTCAGATCTATGCTAAGCTTAACAACTTCTGTGTAGGCATCAATTAGGTTAGCTGGAGGGTTGGGTCTCCACTTCAGAAAGGTTGCTGTAAGGCTGTCTAATGCTTCGTAATAGACTCCCAGGGCTGTATTGTTGTCCAAAACATAAGGATCTTGAAGTCTGGTGTACGCATGGTGAAACCTATTATTGAAACTGGATATTGGTTCATTGACTTCTCTTTTGACTCTAGTGAATTGTAGGTATAATTCATTGGCATTGATGGGTATTCTAAACTTCTGTAAAAAAGCAGTTTCAAGATCATTCCAATTAAGAATTGAGCCTAATGGGAGGTGATTATACCAGTAAAAAGCCTCTTCTCCTAGTGAATAAGGGAACAACCTACAAGCAACATCCTCATGGACAATCCCTCTATCTTTGAGACAGGTTTGAAAGATCCTTATATGCTCTTCTACAGTCCTGTTTGGGTCATTAACATGGAACTTTGAACATAAGTGCTTAGGGTTTTTGGGCATTAGATTGTAAGCATTGAAAGACAGAGGGGATGGATTATTAGCTAGGAAAGCCATTGGTAAAAGTGGGGGAGGTGGTGGTGTTTGATTAACGAAAGACTGAGGTTGTTGAATGGGAACTGCCTCAGGGATGGGTACAACTTCAACTTCTGGATGCGAAGATGTGGATGATGCTGGTGAAGGGATGGGTGATGATGACTCTCCCCTTTCTCGAGTCCTTATTGACCCAGTGGGGAATTGTAATTCCTGTAAATCTTCCTCTCCTATGGTAGATCGGGTATTTCTCCTATATCTCTCTGGAGAGATGACGTTCAAGCAATAATCCAGTGTGCTCATTCAGGCCCTCCTTCTAGCGCCAATCTGTTGATGGTGTTTTCTGCACAGCAACAACTTAGACAGAATGCAATGTTCTATCTCTCTTGAAAGGTTATTTCCAACAATAAATTACTAAAAATCACCAAAAGGTCTCTCGGGTGTTAGGTCATGACGATGCATAAACAACTCAGATAATATGTGAAAATGTTGGTAATCACTATCGGACCTTACTACAAGCAGACTGTATCTTTCCAATTTATCAGATTGTGCAATATGATGATCTCAAATCCTAAATCTAACCCAATGATAAAGAAATAGAAAAAGATAAGGGTGCAAGAATATGATAAAATCTAAACTATTCCTAGAATGAACAATGCAAATAAGAGATATCTGGAATAGACCAATCTCAAATAACCAATCCTTGATCAACCCACAATGCAATATCACAAGAATGGTGCAATCTTCTAAGGTATATAGATTTTCAAATCATAGATATTCATCCACAATCGAACTTAAGCACATATAAATATATGGTCCAGGTTGACTTCACCAGCCTACTACAATTAGATAGTTACTGGGAGTATAGACCAGAGATTGCTACAAACATTCCAAATATGAAATCATGAACATCATTCACCAAAATAATCTAATTCTCAATACCAAACACTAATATTTAAGCAATGTGAAGGATGAAACAACAGGAACCATGCAAGATAAGCTAACACAAGAGATTTCACAAGGAAAACCACAATTTCTTCAGTTGTATTAGATCATCAAAATGCTGCAACAATTCCACTGTTTTGTTTACAATACTTGCTTCAAGAAATTCATAAAATTGCTCTAACTCCTTTTCTAACCTAACTCTATTATCTCTTATCTCTAATTTCTAATGTCTAATCTCTAATGTCTTACAATGAGGCAGGAATGCCTTTATAGCAAATTCTCAAGATATGTCGGCCCATCCAAACATTTACAAAATAAAACCAACTGCCAAAAAAAGTCAGCCTTAGGAATTTCAAAACAAGGCACACATTAAATGCCGATACATCAAGGTCGGCATGGACACAGTCCCCAATGTAGCCCAGATCAATACATGCCCCATAATAATAGGGAAGCACAAATCTCAAAATGGCATTAAATACAACCTCCCTTATCTTTGTTCTGGGCCAACGATCCTTGAACTTTCAAAAACACCCCATCTAGCATGGTGACAGGTGGTAAGGGCAAGATCTTAAGTCTACATTTAATGGAGTCAATCTCCTCTTTTGACTGCTCAACAGTCTTATTCCAATCACCCTTGTGAGATTGATACTTATCCATTACTGCCAGATAGGTTGCTGCATCATCCAACTAGTGCCCTGTTATGACATTCTCAGAGTCTGGAGCATAAACATCATGCCACCATTCCCTTAGTTGTTCCAGACTCAGTTACTTAGGAGCAATCTTTCTCCTGCTAGTCATAACCTCGAAAAATGAAATGCAGCCCTCATAGACACCAGTCAGGTCACCATCTATTAGCTTCTTCTGTTTCTGAATCTTCCTCATGGCCTTCTACCGAATTTGTAGAGCCTCAAACCATTCCCAAGGTTCATTTAATCTGGAGGAAGGAAGGATCCCATATGTAACCAGCTGATCTTTACCATATTCTATGATGACCTTAGATTTCTGTAGTAGAAGGTCAATGTCTTCCTTGTCCTGGGATAGCACATGCTCCAATAATTCCTTGGCTCAGACTGCATCCTTCCCAACTGACAGGATCTCCTTGATGGCATCATCTCCTTTTACTTGCACATCCTTCAACAAATCTATTGTAGTTTGAGAAGAGGCTTTCATTTTCTCAATCTTAGAAATAGTTTCCTTGGGTAAGAAACCGGGAGTAGTAGAGGAAGATGGGTGGAGAGATTGCAGAGGCTTCATTACATCCTCCAAGCATTTCTTAAGTCTCTCATTTTCTTTTCTTAGCTCATGCTTGGTCTGAGTTTCCTTTCTCAATCTGCCAATGATCACAGCGCTAGACCCTTCATACTCCTCTATATCCTGCTCCATAGATGTTGGTCCAAGGTTAATAGTTTGCACATTGTAATCTTCACTAGTGACATCTTCTCTTGTCTTGTCTGCAGCAGGGGTGGCAATGTGGATTTTCTTAATCTTAGAGGCTTTCATTCTAAATATGTTGATGGTGTTTTCTGCACAGCAATAACTTAGACATAATGCAATATTCTATCTCTCTTGAAAGGTTATTTCCAACAATAAATTACTGAAAATCACCCCAAGGTCTCTCGGGTGTTAGGTCATGACGATGCATAAACAACTCAGATAATATGTGAAAATGTTGGTAATCACTATCGGACCTTACTACAAGCAGACTGTATCTTTCCAATTTATCAGATTGTGCAATATGATGATCTCAAATCCTAAATCTAACCCAATGATAAAGAAATAGAAAAAGATAAGGGTGCAAGAATATGATAAAATCTAAACTATTCCTAGAATGAACAATGCAAATAAGAGATATCTGGAATAGACCAATCTCAAATAACCAATCCTTGATCAACCCACAATGCAATATCACAAGAATGGTGCAATCTTCTAAGGTATATAGATTTTCAAATCATAGATATTCATCCACAATCGAACTTAAGCACATATAAATATATGGTCCAGGTTGACTTCACAGCCTACTACAATTAGATAGTTACTGGGAGTATAGACCAGAGATTGCTACAAACATTCCAAATATGAAATCATGAACATCATTCACCAAACTAATCTAATTCTCAATACCAAACCCTAATCTTTAAGCAATGTGAAAGATGAAACAACAGGAACCATGCAAGATAAGCTAACACTAGAGATTTCACCAGGAAAACCACAATGTCTTCAGTTGTATTAGATCATCAAAATGCTGCAACAATTCCACTATTTTGTTTACAATACTTGCTTCAAGAAATTCATAAAATTGCTCTAACTCCTTTTCTAACCTAACTCTATTATCTCTTCTCTCTAATTTCTAATGTCTAATCTCTAATGTCTTACAATGAGGCAGGAATGCCTTTATAGCAAATTCTCAAGATATGTCAGCCCAGCCAAACATTTACGAAATAAAACCAACTGCCAAAACAAGTCGGCCTCAGGAATTTCAAAACAAGGAACACATTAAATGCTGATACATCAAGGTCAGCCTAGACACAGTCCCCAATGTAGCTCGGATCAATACATGCCCCATAATAATAGGGAAGCACAAATCTCAAAATTCCATTAAATACCACCTCCCTTATCTTTGTTCTGGGCCAACGATCCTTGAACTTTCAAAAACACCCAATCTAGCATAGTGATAGGTGGCAAGGGTAAGATCTTACGTCTGCATTTAATGGAGTCAATCTCCTCTTTTGACTGCTCAATAATCTTATTCCAATCACCCTTGTGAGATTGATACTTATCCATTACCGCCAAATAGGTTGTTGCATCATCCAACTGGTGCCCTGTTATGACATTCTCGGAGGCTGGAGCATAAACATCATACCACCATTCCCTTAGTTGTTCCAAACTCAGGTACTTAGGAGCAATCTTTCTCCTACCAGTCATAACCTCAAAAAATGCAATGCAGCCCTCATAGACACCAGTTAGGTCACCATCTATCAGCTTCTTCCATTTCTGAATCTTCCTCATGGCCTTCTGCCGAATCTGCAGAGCCTCAAACCATTCCCAAAGTTCATTTAATCTGGAGGAAGGAAGGATCCCATCTATAACTAGCTGATCTTTACCATATTCTATGATGACCTTGGATTTCTGCAGTAGAAGGTCAATGTCTTCCTTGTCCTAGGATAGCACATGCTCCAATAATTCCTTGGCTCGGACTGCATCCTTCCCAACTGACAAGATCTCCTTGATGGCATCATCTCCTTTTACTTGCACATTCTTCAACCATTTTGTTGTAGTTTGAGCAGAGGCTTTCATTTTCTCAATCTCAAAAATAGTTTCCTTGGGTAAGAAACTAGGAGTAGCAGAGGAAGATGGGTGGAGAGATTGCAGAGGCTTCATTACATCCTCCAAGCATTTCTTAAGTCTCTCATTTTCTTTTCTTAGCTCATGCTTGGTCTGAGTTTCCTTTCTCAATCTTCCAATGATCACAGTGCTAGACCCTTCATACTCCTCTATATCCTGCTCCATAGATGCTGGTCCAAGGTTAATAGTTTGCACATTGTAATCTTCACCAGTGACATCTTCTCTTGTCTTGTCTGCAGCAGGGGTGGCAATGTGGATAACTCTGTTATTTACCTCATCCCTTTCTATCCTTGAAACCACCTTAGCTGCCTTCTTTTTATTACCTTTATTGATCTTGGATAGCATTTCATCCCAATCCAAGGGAGTGTCCTCAACAACGACCTATCTCTTCCTTGTGATTTCCTTTTCAATCCAATCCGGGACAGCAGGTTCCACCCAGATTTCATCTGTTTTTGCTTCTATCTGTTGTTTTTATGGCATTTTATCCTTCTCCTTCTCAGGTAGCTACTGACCTTGATCCTCTACTTCAATATTCACCTCCTGCACCGGCGATGGGGTTCTAATAGGGATATTCTCTTTTTCAGGTGACTCATGGCCTCTGCTGCTTGCTGGAGAATCTTCGTATTGCACTAGAGGAGAAGGAAGTTTTCCCACCTTTTCTACCTCAAGCTAAGCTACCTCGCCAAAGAGTGCTCCTTCCTTGAATGGCTCTGCTTCTCTGCTAGTCTCATGTTCCTCAAGAGTCTCTTGCTTACACACGCTTGGTGGAGGAGAAGCAGCCTTAGATGGCTCCACAACAGGTAACTTTGGAGAAGAGTCCATCTTTTGCACAGTGTCCTTAGGAGAAGGAGTCCTGGATCTCCTCATATAAACCTTGGTCTTTTCTCCCGAACTCTCCACATCAACAATCAGAGGGTCATCCTTTGAGGTATCCTGACCTTTATTCTTTGAAACTCTAGCTGTCCTTGCCTTCTTTGGCAGTGGAGGAACATCTTCTTCTACTGGCTTTTCAACTCCTTCCTCATAAGAGGACTTGCCTATCTTCAGAGTTCTACTTCTCTTCTTCCCTTTTGGCTTTCTTTTTGGTTCCGGTTCACTTTCCTTTGGGCCTCTGATTTTGATCTTGAAGGGTGAGCTCTGCTTAGTTTTCCCTTTGGGGTCGTCTTCACCGGATTCCTCTGAAGTAGAAATAGGACTAAGGTTTCCCATCAAATTAAAGGTATAGGGTACCTTCTCACTCTCAAGCTCCCAAACCTTATGCTTCAACCAAGAAGTGGTGAATTTCATAACCGGGGCCATTAGGTCTTCCAACTCTGTGACCTCATCTTCATTCTAGTTGATTTCCCCAGTCGACCTATCCTTAACAGCTTCATAGGCATGATCTTGTACCAGGTTTCCATCATCCTCCAGTTGGTATTGGATCAACTTGACATTGTATTGTCTGATTGCATCAATAGGAAGCCTAGAGTACCTCTTCTTTCTTGCTTCAAAATCATCCTTGATGTTGGCCCAATAGTCTTCTAGGTTGTCCTTATGACGGTACTCCTTGGTAGCCTTCTTTTGTGCTTCCCCAGTGATATCAAAGTTTGTTCTTTTGGAATGGAAGGAGAAACCATGAGCTGCCAACTCATCACCTGCTGCATGTGCTGATTGGATATAAGGGCACACCTCTGCTACGCCAATTCCAAGAGGGAAATCTCTACCAAAGCCTGTTTTATGCTTTTCCTTCTTGATAATTGCATCAAACTCACATATCTGTCTAACCAACTCCAATAACACAACGTGATCTGTAGGGTACCTAGGTAGCCTGTATGGAGTAGCCAAGCATCCATCAATTCTAATGTAAGTAAAGGTGGGAAATTGAATGAACTAGGCCCCATATCTCCTTATCAATCCCTTCACTCCATCCGACAGTCTCACATGCTCTGCATTCTGAAGCATCCTAGTGATGTGCATTGTGAATGCATCATTGGCCCTTCTATAATCCCTGTGTCCTAGATGCAATTCGGGGTAAATCTCATAAACAATGTCATGTCCAAACGTCCCCTGTGGATTCAAACCCCTGTATGGGTAGAATCTGGCTAGCACATACACCACATAAGAGGACATTGTGAACCTCTTGGTTTCTAGGACATACCTTAGCTGTTTATCAATTATAGTGCTGATAAGCCCCACCCAATGGCAGTTGGTTCCCTGTTCAATTTTGGTGATCACATGGACCATCCAACTCTCTAACACTCTAGCGGTCTTCAAACCTGCCACTCTACTCAAAAATGTTATGGCATCATAAATGTCTATCCTGAATTTAACCCTGTGCAACTGCTTGGGCAGTTTGGAGTAATGTGATTTTGGATTTTCCAACTAGGAATTGATCATCTGTTGAGCTTTGGTTGGCTCATTCTCGTAATATGTCCTAGCCATGTCCATGTTCAGAGCACACACAGAAGGAAAATTTGGCATGTCAAAGGCTTGGGCAATGGAGACACGACTGAAATTGGCCAAGACTCTCCCTTCAGTGCTGACAACCCTTTGGGTGTCGAAGTCATATTGCCGGGCACACTCAAGTATCAGCTCATATCATTGGATTGCTGGAGGGAACCCTGCCACATGCACCAGTCCGTATTTCATCATTCTCTATCTAAGGACCGACAGATCCTTCTGAGCCGTCCTCTGTTTAAACTTTGCATACCTCTAGGCTCCAACATTGGTGTCAGACACTTCGGACCACACAGAAGAAATCTTGCTTTCTAGCAACTGACTCTTGGTGTCCAATCTTAACCTTTCTACCTCAAAAATGGAGGACCCCTCCATGTCCCCGTTAGGTTTTCCTGCAGCGGCCTTGCTTGACTCAGCCTGCACTCATAAAAGATCGTCATAAGTATCCAATTATCATATGTATTCCAATCTAAAGGTTAGCAAAAATCATGAAAATCCATTGAAATCCATCACAAATCATTAGTCCTTGAAAATCCAGAAAAGTAGAGCAATTCGGGAAAACAAGGTAAGCCAAGAAAATCCAGTCGGGGCAGAATTTTAGAGAAATCCGACCCTGACGGATTCCTGTTGCCAAGACATCATCAGTCAAATAAATCATTAGTACAAACGAAGATCATAAGATTATCATGAAATTCATTCATTGGCAACAAGAAATTGGCATTAAGCACTTACTCCGTTAATCCTATCTTCAAAAAATAAAAAAAAATAAAATCAGACAGGAAAATTGGAAAAGTCCGAGCAGGAAGGATTTCCACGGATAGTTCAAATATTCTGTAATTCGCTACACTCCACAGAATTGGTCGAAACCGCGAAAATCTGGGTGTGCAGGAATTCCGCGGACACCACGGGAACCCGACAAAAGACAACACGCGAACCAGCGACTGAATGTTCATGCAAAACCTTACTAGTTGGGATTCGAATGATTTCTAAATCGACGCCAACCAAACAAGATACAAATGTAAATGAATTTAAGTTCATAAGGCTCTCAAATGACGAGTTCTCATGGCAAAACAATGATGCCCTAAGTCTAATAAATCCACTGCCATGAAAACCAAGGTTAAGTTCGAGGTTCGAAATGCCCTATGTGAAAATCAGTCTAAAGCACTCTGAGGCTTCCCAAGGAAGGGGCTGTTCCAAAATTGATGGGGGATATGCAAATCACCACAATTTCATCAACCCTAACAAGATTTGGGCAAGGTAACAAAAATCCTAACTTCACAGGATACAACAAATTACGCACTTAGGACAAAACTCTACCCATAACACCATCTGAATGAATGCACCCATCATCTAATGAATAAATACAAGCACACATGGCGTGGGTGATGAGGTTTTCATGAAGAGATGGGTCAAACCCCAATTCGATAAGAGGAAAATCGTGACTAAACATGGGCCGACCCGAAATGACCACCAATCAACTCAGAAAAACTCAATCAATGCATAAACAGATGGAAGGGCTATCGGCAACTTACCATGGATTAATCTAGATGAAATTCAAATTTGAAGAAGTAACGAAAACCTTAGTCAATGCTCCAAACAATCCATGCGCAAGCGGCTCAGAATCAAAATCAAAGCTCGAGGAAGGTAGCACTGCCAAAGCAGCAAACAAGTGAATAGTGAAATTGAAATGATGCTTAAAAGGTTTTAAATCCACCCATATACGTGTCTGAGCAAAGGTACTGCATGCATTAATGAGTGACAAGATGTGTTTGAAAAATATGGAAACCTGAGCTCAGGACGAAATTTCAAAAAATCCCCAGATACGCAGAAAATCCAGATGAAAACGAATTCTGTGGAAATAGCAGAAACTGGGATTTTAATGAAGTTCAGGATTTTAGTGCAATCCGGGAAAATCCATCAGAACCGAAAAATCCTAGAGTCAAGCAGAAACCCGGATTCAGAAAATTCAGTGATGACCAGACAATGAACCAGAGTCCGGGAAAATCCATCGGAGCTGGAAAATCCTAGATTCAAGTCAAAACCCGGATTTTCACCAAAAGCCAAATTTAAATCATTCAAGCCTCAAGGCAAGACTAAAATCAGTAAGACCAATATCTCAAGACTTTAAAAAGGTAAATCCAATAAAACCAAAGGCCAAAAGACATCACCAAAAGAGGGTCCCTACTCCAAGTGGGGCGTGCGTGCAAAACTGCACAATAATAAATATATATGTACATATATATTATAATATATAAACATACATATATATAATTTATATATATATATGTATATATATATAATATATATATATATATAATATATATATATAATATATATATAAATATATAAATATATAATATATATATATATATATATAATATATATATATATATATCAAAAAGAAACGAAAGAAAAAAAATGAATTTTAAAAAAAGAAGCAATTCGAAACCCCACATAGCCGGGTACTGCATACCTTCCTTTGGGGAGGCCACAGCCCCCGCACGGCTGCGTCTAGCAGCCTTGGCTATTGTGCGTAGCCTTGACTGCTATGCGTAGCTTGTGGTGGCTACGTACATCCCCATGAGAGTCAGGGTGGTATGGCTACTGCCGACCACTCCACCCCAACTCAAAAATAAATATTATTATTATTTTTTTATATTTTATTTTATATTCCATTCCATTCAAAAATGACAAACAAGGAACTCAGAAACATGTATACATATATATATATATAAATTTTAACAAGGACAAAATATGAAATATGTATATATATACATACATACATACATATATATATATATATTTTCCTCACATAGTACAAAATAAATAATATGAATAACAGTCCAATTCTTTTTTTTCCTCTAGACACAAAATAAATCTGAGCACACAATTTTAATTCCATAATAAATTAATTTTCTTTTCAAACAAGAATTTCACAACTAGATTTATTAAAGAAAATTTAGAAGGTTTCACAATAGATTTCTACAGAAGATTTAAAGGTTTAACACAAGCAATCTTTCAACAACAAAGCCTTTTTCAGAACATATCTATATTGATTTTTGAATATGATAGACATGATTTTCATTTCCCTTATAGAACAATGAATTAATAAATCAAAAGAATTAATAAATTAAAAGAACCTGAAGTCCTTCGTTTGATGTAAAATCCAAAAATAGTAACCCTTCTTCCTCTTTCAAAAACATATTTCCTCTGCAGTTCCTTTTTCAATTCCTTCTTCAGCTAACTTTTGGATCAATATTATATTTTTCCTTCCAAAAACAATTTTTACAGAGAAGCACAAAAACCTATCTTTTTTCTTTTTCAGACACAACCAAAATCCATTCCTCTCTGTGTGTAGAAACTTCTATCTTTCCACAATAAAATAAGGAAAAATAAATAAAGATCTTTCTTTTTTTTTTTCCCAAAAATCCAACCCATCCATTGGTTATTTTTATTGCTTTAGAAGCTCACACTTATCTCACAAATTTTAATTAAAAATTCATTAATTTCATGTTTATCCTCACATGATATTATCCTTAGATTTTATAATATTAATATTTAAAAAAAGACAATTTACAATTATCAAAAAATATTATTTATTTAATTTAATTACTCTATCCTTTTTAATTAATTAAATATCTTTTAATTTACAATATTTTAAATCCAACATTTTACTATATTATAATTACACACAATTAATCATATCTACAAGATAACATTAATTAATCCCATATAAAATAAGGATAAATTAAATAACAACTATCCACAAATAAAATAAATAAACAACAGTACTGAGACAAAGACAAGGTCAAGACCATGAAACTGAAAGACTCAGAATGAGGTGATGGACTTGGTATGGGGACACTTCCTTATCAACTCCATTTTTTAACATCATACCCATTGGGTTAATTTAATGCTCGCCCTGTCCTGCCGAAGCAACTGGAATCGAGACTTTGTTCTTGCAATTCCTGCATACAAACAAACGTCAAGTAGCATGTAAATCTCCATTGCAGACACACTATGAAATGTAATCACGGGGTAGCAGGGCACTCGTAAATGAGTGATGCTACTCCATCCTTTTACCAAGACTCACTAGCAAATACATCAGAAACCATAGCAACATAGAATCACAATATCACCACATATAATATTAAAGAAAACCATAGCATAACCAAATAATATAACCACCACATAATGTATCATCAAACATCATATAATGTTAAGTGTAACAAACTAACCAAACTATGAATCCACACAGAACCAAGTCGGTGAACTAATCACCATCACAAACCAAGTATCAAACCAACACATAAGAGTATCAAAGAGTATCAACAACATGTGAGGTATTACATCCTGAGTCATTGTATAGAGTTCAAGGCTCTTGTAGAAAATAAGATAAGTTGCATTATTAATATTTTAGGAACTAATAATGATGGTATTTTTTTAGAGGATTTTTATGGGTTCATGCATCATTTACTGTAATATTTTTCTACCCTATAATGAGGAGATATATAAAATCTTCACATTCACTACTAGAAGTATTAGCAAAGAAGAGTGTTGTACCCAATTTTGATGGTCATTCTTTGTAGGTATTTAATGGTGATCATGCTTTGGAGAAACAATGTTATGATATTAAAGGATTGGCCACATATGTGAGAATAGTCTAAGGACACTAAAAATTAAAATAATTATTAGGGGGTAAAAGCAGAAAGCTATGTCACACATTTGGCCAAATAAATAGTTTTGAGCGAAATATTTTCGACCAGAAAGGTTTCGGCTGAAACCACGTGGCTTATTACAACGCACACAGGATTCGCTCGAATAAGTTTCACCTGAATCCCAAAAAATTAAATTTTTCCTTTTCTTGTTTTGAAATTGGCTTTTTTTAAGGTGTGAGGTTTCTATAGAAAGGTTTTCGATAGAAATAGTTTCTATAGAAAGGGTTTCGATTGAAACCCTTTCTATAGAAATTGTTTCTACTAAAACTGTCTATGTGGCATCCTAGTTGGTAGCTAACTTAGCATTTTTCATAATTTTCTAAAACTTTCAACTTTAGCTAAGTATTTCTTTAGTCATAATGATATTTTTTTAAAAAAGAAAAATACCCTTCTATAGAGCTTGGAGTGTCAAATATGAATATGTAATTTTTTAATATTTTGATTAGTTTTAATATATTTTATTTTTAAAATAATGCAAGTAGGTTGTTAAAGTTAAAAAAGAGGTTGATTAGAAATTAAAAAAAATAGTAAAATATATATATATTTTTAAAAAATTATATGGGACACAAGAGGAGAGAGTCTTCTTCAAAAGGGTATAATTTGTTTTTTGAAAATAATTAAAAAATAAGACAATAGTTGACGACTCGTGAGAACTGTTGAATTCTAAAATTTTTGACTTTAAAACATTATTACAAGAAAAATATATATCAAAAATTGATTTTTTTCCATGCACAAGATATTGAAGCTACCTATTTGGAGAAATTTTTTTTTAGGGAGAAATGAAGTATTTTTCAATTTATTTCTTGACAACCCATGAAGTCACTTTTTTCTGAAATTTTCAGCATTCCAAAATTTGTTCTTAAATTGATAAAAAAAGTAATGATAACAATTTTTAGAAAAATCTAAAAAATTGCAAGAATAAACTTCATCAAAATTTCTAAATTTCATTAGTTTACATCATTTTTAAATTCAAAGCAAAAAGACCACTTTTATGTGGTCGAAGTTCATAATTTTTTTTTGTTGTTGGCCGATTCCTTTATAAAGTGTGACATAGGATTGTGCTTTTACCCTAGGGGAACTAATTGTTGTAATAATTATTTTATTGTTATGATCATTGTTCATATGGAAACTAAAATTCATTCAATTTTATTGTATTTATCATAAATATTTTGTGGTATTATAATTGATACATTCTAATGTTTTTGGTATTATTAAATTTTCTTTGATTTATATATTTGTATATTATGTATCTTTCCTTGATAACTATAGTAGGACATGGATATATTTCCTTAGAGGTAAATATGATTTATTTAATCATTTTTAATATGTTTGATTCTCTTGTATAAAATAATATTGGTAGGAATATTGATAATTTCAAGATTGATTTTAATAATGTTGACTTTTTTAGTATATTAAATGATAAAATTTGTAAGGATCATGGGATAACAAGTATATGGGAAAACTCTATACACCCCTCAATAGAATGTAGTTTTAGAAAGAAAATATTATATTGGTTAAGAGGGTTTAGAGAATAGTTAGTGGAGTTTAATTGGAACAAATTATTTTTCCAAAAGTGGTTTCCATAGATTTTTACTTAGTTAATAAGCCTTTTACATTAAATCTTGTTGAGAAGACACCCATGGATTCTAACCCTTTTCCCAACCAATGATTAAAATAATTTTAATTGCTGTTCTAACTCATTATTCTTCTCCAAAATTTAGCCTAATCTAATGCACAACTCAATTTTGACCAACTTATACAAAAGTGTTTCAAGAGGAGGTTATGTTTTAGGTTTTGTTGTAGGAAAAATGTGTATTTTCACAACTACAAGCTCTAAAAATAGCTAACACAAGGTCTATGACCTATATAAATTGTTCATATTCTTGCATAAAAATGATTGCAAATGAGACCTAACTCAAGAATTTAATATTTAAATAATAAAAAATTAACTCAAATCATTCACAATATCATCCATACATGAAATTTTGAGAAGGAAAACTTGTTATTTTTTATTAATAAAAGGAGTTCTTGCTTGTACAATATTGAAAATACTAAAATTAAACTAAGTTGCTACTCTATGCTTCTCAAAAATGAGTTACAATGTAGCTATTTTTAATAAGAGAGAAAGAGGAATGAAAGAACTAACTCTTTAAGAGTTGAAGACTTTTATTTATAGAAAGCCAACTCAGATAACTAAAGTTGCACCTCATGGAAGACGTTGAGTTTGCATGAAGATTCAAACTATATGTGAACTCTAAAGTTGAGAGTTGACTCAAACTCTTTGATTTGTCCATGCACCTCAAAGTGTGCTTCAACTAAACTAGAATTGAACCTCCAAGAAAAGCATGAACTAATTGAAAAAATTGAGTTTAAACTCCTTGTATAGAGTTTCCAACTTGTTGGGCGTGTAAGGAAAAAAATCCTTGATTTTTCAGCCTCAAACTACCCTAATTTGCATGATTTTAGGTTTAAAATGCCCCTAACTTTAGTTGTGACCATGAGGTCCTCTTAAGTGAGGCAAAACTGCCTCTAAGTGCATTAAAACTATCTTGAACAAGTCACTTAACTTATGAAAACTCATGAATGAAAGTAGGCATGATGACAAGTATGTGAGGGTGGTTTGCAAAAGTAGGTCTTCAAAGAGTTTGTATTCATTTCAAACCATATATTGAATAGTTGATTTGTAGTTTCCCATTGAATTTCATCTCATATATTTTGCATTGGATATTGGCAAGGCTCAAAAAACACTTCATTGATGCCCTTTGTGAAACTCATAAACCTTGTCCTTATGAAATGTTACCTTCACATGCCTTTATTCTTCAAAACTCATTCTTGTTCTATGGTCTAACCCTTTTTGACATGTGGCATATTCATTACATCACAAGCTTCATGTAAAGCCATTGTCCTTCATGCAATTGAAAGTCCCTTTTAGGTTTGACTGTGCTTTATACAAATGACTATCATGTAAATGACTATTGTAATTTTAGTAAATACTATCCTATCCTTTATCATATAGACATGCCACTTTTTTTTATCATATTTCCACTTTGAGTTTTATCAAGCCCTATGAATGAAAACATACCAATCTATTTAAGGACAAAAGAATAGTCCCTGCCACTAAACTATACCTTATTTGCATCCTTCCTAGCAAACACATCATATTAATTGGTTAGTTGATTCACCTATGTCATGCCTTCTCATCCTCATCTACATGTGTAGTTATAACCCTCTTAGTATCAAGCTTCATATCCTTTTCTATGTTGTTGCCTTTTCTATTTGCCATCTTCATAACATAGGGCTTTATTCTATCCCCTATATTTGTGACTTCTTTGGACTACCCCTTTACTACAATTTCCATAGAAAATTATTGGTCATTTCCCTCTATGATAGCCAATGCATATTCTTCAATATGTATCTCTGTCAAGGACATGTTTGTTAGCATTGGTCATAGGTCTCTATACAGAGTCAAGTCCTCATTGAGAACAAATATAAATTACAATCATAATTATATTCATCACAGTCATTAATGTCTAAAAATATCATTCTAAAATGAACCTCTTCTTTATGCCAATGTATGTCCTCTTGATCCTCAACTATCCTCCATTTATCTCCTTTAACATTCAACTCTTTAGACTATTTTGAATGACTATCCTTTGTTGATCCTTTCAAAACCTCATCACATTATTGCTAATTTACTATCTTAGATGCCCCTTTATGATCACTGTACTTTGAAACTCCCAGTCCTAGTTATGAATCATAGCCATAAATCTCATAAAAACACTTACATTTTGAGGTCATGAATTTTGCCCTACTATTTGATTGTTATGGAAACCATAAGGGTTTGCCCCTAAAATTTTATCAATCTTGTTACATAGTATTTGCTTCATATTTTATCCTTTGATTTGTCTCATAATCATAGTTACCCTCCATGTTGCTTTATCACTGCTTTATGTTAGGATGTGATCCCATTTCTTACTCATGGGTATGTGCAGGATCATGATGGGCCAAAAAGTGGTGATATGATGGGTATGTGTAGGGTATGTGGCTGATGACTTCTTTTTACCCAAAATTGATGAAACGAAAAGGATTTTTAAAGGAGATTCTCAGCTTTCCACCAATATAAATTATGCTTTACTTTGCATTTAATAAATAATTATTATTCATTTTTTATTTGAATTAAGACTAAAGTCTTGATTGATAGGCTAATTGAAAAACATCTATAGCTTTCAAATGGTATCACATATTTTTAATCTGAAACATGTGTCACATTCTATGCTTCACATACTATAGGATTAAAAAAAATTAATTTCATGAAGTTTTGACCAAGTTAAGGTGGTCAAACATACGAGTTTTTATATTTTTTAAAAGTTGTAATAAAAAATTCATAATTAATTATTTACTTGGAAAAAAATTATAAAAAATATGCATCACATCAGGAGATAAGTCCTCTACTTATATCTAAAATATTATAAAAAAATATTATCATTTTATTGTGGTTAGGGTGGTCAGATAGACACCTGCTTCTTATTTTTTCCTTGAAATTTAAGTACTATTGCATTGAAATTTCAAGTTTTCACCAAATAGATTTTTTTTAAAAATAAATGTAGTAGTTTAGAAACTAAATTCAATTTTCTATAGATTCTATTCTTACATATTTTTGAAATAATATAGACAACTTATTCAAATTTTTACGTCAAGTTGCCTAACTTTTGACATTTTTGAATTTTTCTCCACTTAAGGGCTTGTTTTTTCCATGATGATCCTACACATACCCTCATTACATTGCCTTTGATTGGAGGATTATCTTATTTTTTTCTCATTTCAATCTTAAAGACTATCCCCTAGTAAGTGCACCAAGATGGCTCCCAAAAAGGGAGCTTAATTGGCCACTTTTTTTTTCTGAAATTAGGAAATGCTGACCTTGGATGTGAAATTGAGGATAGTTACACTCAAAATTTTGAGATGGAACAAAAAAAGGGATCGAAGTGCTCCGAAACTACTAATTTATTTTGAAAATGGTTGAGATTAAGGGATTCAAAAGAGGGATGTACAAAAATTGGTGTTGTTTTTGTCAGAAAAACATAACATAGCAACTCTTGTACGACTTGAGCATAGTGAACTTTTTTGTAGTATTTTTAAAACGCTATAGTTAGAAGCTATCTAATAGCATCTAGTTGGTGCACAATTTTTTTGATAATTTTTTAATGAATATTTGATTTTTTACTAATTTTCTAAGTGGGCACTTCCTGAAAAGCAGAATTTTGGCCGTGCTCCCCCTACTAATTTATGAAAATAATTGATTTTTTTTCTTTTTTTTTTAAATTTGTAGAATGGAGTCTTGTTTCTAAAAATGTAATTTATTTTAAATTTTGATGAATGATAAATTTATAACCAAAAAAACACTAAACACTGCTTTTTGGAAAAAAACAAACATACAAACAAAAGAAATTATGGATGAAAGGCTTAACATTGTTAAAAAGTGAAAAAAATTACATCGTTGGATAGCTAAGAGAGAACCTAACATTACCCATATTTTCAATTTTGTGAATATTGAACTAGATGCAATATTGATGGTGAGCATAGACCCGATTATGTGATACTGTCATAATAGTGGTTTACAATTCCTGAGAGGAACGGATTTTAACTGAAATCACATATTTTTAGAAAATATAATGATTTAAGCCTTAAAAAGTTCCATTTTAAGGATTCCAATTGAAGAGGGTTTGATCAAATCACCTTAGATCAAACCCCCTTGGATAGAACCTCTCTAGTTTTTACCTATAAACTTTACACCTATCCTATAAATTGAATTTATTTAAAATTTATTTCAAATGATTATGGTATTCCTCAGAACAAGCTATCCAATGAATATAATTTTAATATGTTTTGGTTTTGTTATGTATTTGTTTTTTAAGTTTTATTAAACATAAGTTTTTCATCGAAAATGAATTTCTTTGTTCTTCACATGTGGAAAAATAGAAGATTATCAAAAAAAATTGAAAAATATGAGTGCACCAGATATTGAAGTCCTTGATCCAACAAAAATAAATAAAATCAAATTTTGACATATACAAAAAAGTTACGCGTTATACTCACTGTGTAATTTGTTTGACTTTGAAACTTGATTAAGGAAAAAATATTTAATAAAAAATATCTAACCAAGTGGAAGTACTAGATATCAGAGTTACAAATCTAAATTTGAAAGAATTAGAATTTTATCCTTCATGGAAAAAAAATTATGCATTATACGGTGTGCATCACTTTTAAAAAATGTTGTTTTCTAAAAAAAATCAATTTTCGTGGGAGATGGAAAAAGAAGTGCAACTTGATTCCAAAAATTTTGAAAAAAATATTTTTAGAATCTACAGACAAAATTTGATGAGACTCTAGTTTGCACTATCTTCAAATTCCTCACAGTTTAGCCACTATAGGTGCCCAAATGTGAAGATTTAGTTAAAAATAATAATTTCAGTGTCCAGTTTGGCCAAAAATTGTAAACCACTATTATGGGATCACCATCTAAAAATTGTAGAATTTGCAAAAAAAGTCTCTGGCCTTGTTAGGAATGCCCTCCAAGCCTTTGGGTTGGTATTCCAAGGAAAATAATTTCACTTTTTTCTTTGTTTTTAACATGAAATAATGCATGCGCGTTATAATGCGCTTGCATTATAACGCGAGCGAGTTTTTTAAAAAAAAATCATAAGTGGCCAGAAAATTGGTACCCAACTTCATGCACCCGCCCCGGGGCCTCACACTGTTACCTTGAAAGTTATAGTATTTAATCCTTCATATAGAATTTCCTTACGGTGATCAAACTCTACCCTTATTATATTTGAACATGTGACTGACCACCTTTTATTTGATTATCATAATGAAAATATTTTCTTGAGTATGCCATTGCATGTGGATGACTATGATATTGTATATACTTCACCTACAATATGAAAATCCATGCCTTTGAAAACTTATTACAGCTATGACACTTACCTTCGTATGCATGTGATTTTCTCATATTATCCTTTATTTATTGTGATAATCATTTGTCGTTGCCACTGTCCATTGTTACTATTGTTTAAATTGTGATAGCTAAGAGAATCAAAGGATGAATTGTTGTCATTTTTTGTTTTTCATTAGTAGGCTTGCAACTTGATGACCTTTACTTGTTGTCTATAAAGACCATGTGTTGATAGTTTCCGTTTTATGATTTCATTTCTCTTATGAGGGCCTATCCTTCTAGATGACATAAATCACTATCATTAAAACTTTATGATGGTTTTCACTCAAATGACTATATTTGTATTTGATCATTGTAACTTGCCTCTATCATACATTCTTGAAGAATTCCTTTTATATACCAAACCTGTACTTTATCTTCCCTTCCAATTATCACTTGCCTTGCATCATGTAATTCTTCATCATTGTTTCATAGTTGTCACATCTTTAGTGAAAGGTGGTTGTCCTCTCTTGTGAAAATCTCTCTTTTGATTGGCCATCTTTCATACCGAGTCCTCAATCCATTTGAATGTTTCTTTTCTTTCAATAAGTGGAATGTCCTTCTTCATTGCTCAAGCCATGAATACCTACTCAAGGTTGATGAAACCATTGTCATCTTTATGCATAGTCTTCTTGATAAATCAATCAAACCATTGATAAATAATTAATTGATCCAAAAGAAAAAAAATGTGACTATGTAGTGACTATCCAATCTTGAAATGGTGATTATCCTCCATTCTCTAAAAACTACCCTTGCTACCCTTGCAACCATGCAATCTGTCCCTTTGTGCATTTGTTTTCATAGTTCCTAGATGTAAGTGCAACAAATTGTTGAGAGTAATACTTTTTTTAATAAAAAAACTCCCAACTTTGGAAGGTCCAACACCAACAAAAATTTCCATGAAAACTAAAACAAAAATTGAAGAAAATGGACCTCCAATTGATTACTCATTGTAGTGGTTTTAGTTAGAAGTGGTTTTCTTGTACAGGGTCATTTAGAACTTGATTAAGGTTTGCATCAAGGGCTTAATAAGCAACATGTAATTATTGTAGGTCTAGTCTTATCTTTTACACTTGTATCTTGCTAGTATCCACTATTACTTTCCATACACTCATTTTCTTATATACCTTCACTCAAACAAGTAGCTAGATCATTGGTTTCTTCAAAGCCTACACAAATTGATTTGATGAAAGAATTTTTATCCAATTTTCCTTTTAGGAAGAAAAGATAGTCTCCCCTCTATTGGTGCATCTCTTTTCTAATTGTTGGTGTAATTAAAAGTGTTGTACTTTGTCCTAGGTCATAATTACACCTTAGTTAAGTTTACTTAGGGACCACATAGGAGGTAGTTGGATAATTTCCACTTTTGGTGGACTTGACATGTCATTATTTTATCACTTCCACCTTTTGTGGACACATCATGTGATTATCTCTCCACCTTTTGTGGTGATTATCACATTATCACTTTTCCACTTTAGGTGGAGTGATAGCTTTTCACAATTGTCTCATGTCATAAGATTACGACACTTGTCATAATCTTATGCCCTTCTATGTTCTCACCTTGGCTATATAACCAAGGGGTCTCCTATGTACTTTTGCTCATCATATTTTGCATTCATTGATATGAATACAGTTTATTCTTGTCATATTGTTTCTCTCTTATGCCTGTGCTTTCTATTAGGCCTCTAGATCTTGGGTGGCTACCTTCATAGCCAATTCTTACATGGTATCAGAGCTTTTGGAGTGCCTTTGGATTGTCATTTTGGAGAGATTCTTGGAGGGTTCCATTTTTGGCCTTGTATTGTAGGTGTATTTTGAGAGTTTGTAACATTAGATCTAAGCTCACCATTACATTTGGAGTGTCCGAGATAGTTAGATTTTCCTTTTGATTCATCCTAGTTGGACATTGGAGGCCAAATCTACAAGGGTTTGAAGATTGGAGGTGGTTGTTAGATCCAGGAGCTAGCTACCACTTTAGAGCATTTTAAGCCAAAAAGAACATCGCCATTGCATCCAGAAGGGCCAAAAACCCCTATATCGATTGTCAAATTATCAAATTTGGACAAGTTGCTCTCGAAGGAAAAAAAATAGCAAGCAAGTCGTATGACCCTACCTCCGCACGTATGATTTGATTTTTTTTTAAAAATAATTTTTCTGCAAATTTCATAGTTTTTTTAATCATTTTAAAAATCTTTAAAAAAAAAATCGCATTTAAAAATCTTTATAAAATCATTTTTTTATAAAAAATTCTTTATAAAAAATATTTTTTAAAAAAAAATCTTGCGGTATGTAGGGTACCCTATAGGGTACCTGCGTGGTAGGCTCTGTCGGGCACCCTACAACCCATAGGTACTACCAGGGTTGGCATGCTGTACCGCCACCTACCACGCCCCTTGGCCAGACAGGTAGTGAGATCCCCTGTAGGGCCCTCACATCCTTTTTTAAAGTTTTTTTTAATTGTTTTTTAAAAAAATAAAAGTTTTAAATAAAAGTTTTTAAATAGAACTTTTAAAAAGATTTTTTCTTTAATTTTTAATTAAAGGTTTTAATAAATAAAAGTTTTTTAAAAGTTTTTCTTTAATAATTTTTATTAAAGTTTTAAAATTATTTAAAAAAATATTTAATTTTCTTTATTAAGTTTTTAATAAAGTTTTTTATAAAAAAATAAAACAAGTTTTTTTCTTTATTTTAATAAAGTTTTTCATCAATTTTTAATTTTCTTTATTATTCTAATAATTAAGTTTTTTTAATAATTTTTTTAAATTAAGCTTTTAATTAAGTTTTTTTAAAAACACATCATGCTTCAATAAGCAAACTTGGAAAATAAATTTTGCCTACCGATCAAGCTTTGTCTTAGACCGTTTGCTCCTTCAACCAGTAGTCAACAAGGGTCAGTTGCTCCTACTGACATCCACCTGGAGGGCTTTCTTCACAGTCTTCTACTTCGAGACACCTTTGGTTGGCTTCTTCATCAACATTTCTAGTTTGCATTATGTTGATTGTAGTTCTCCTCTTTGTAATGTTGTAATCTTCACATTGTTCTACTTTGTCTCCTTCTTCAGCTATGATTGGGGACTCTTGACATTGTGACATTTGAGCAGAGACTCTTCATTGAGGGAAGTTGCATGGACTTCTTCATTTTCTCTTATGGGGGGGACTTTTTCCTCACTTGAGGTTTTGTCCTTTCTAGAGCATGTTTCTTGTTTTGTTTCTCTCTTTTGGGGAGGAGTTTTGTCCCACTGGGTTTTCTCCTTTTCTCCAGTTGTGAGAGATTGCATTGTGTGTGTACATGGGTACTTAAAATGGCCTAGTTGTTGGGGCCCATTTTGCATTGTTTTTTTTTTGTGTACATTCTCCCTAAGTTGCGCTTAAGGAGGGGTGTTGGTGTAATTAAAAGTGTTGTACATTTTCCTAGGTCATAATTACACCTTAGTTAAGTTTACTTAGGGACCACATAGGAGATAGTTGGATAATTTCCACTTTTGGTGGACTTGACATGTCATTATTTTATCACTTCCACATTTTGTGGACACATCACGTGATTATCTCTCCACCTTTTGTGGTGATTATCACATTATCACTTTTCCACTTTAGGTGGATTGATAGCTTTTCACAATTATCTCATGTCATAAGATTATGACAATTGTCATATTCTTATTCCCTTCTATGTTCTCACCTTGGCTATATAACCAAGGGGTCTCCTATGTACTCTTGATCATCATATTTTGCATTCATTGATAGGAATACAATTTATTCTTGTCATATTGTTTCTCTCTTATGCATGTGCTTTCTATTAGGCCTCTAGATATTGGGTGGCTACCTTCATAGCCAATTCTTACACTAATGGGCTATACCCACTCTAGATATTAGGCATTCTAGTTGTATATTAATCTAAAATCCCATTTTTATTGTTATGACTATCTTCAATTTCATAAATCAAAAAGAGCACTTATGACATCAACATTGAGACTCAAAAAATGCATGAATAAGTGTGGAATAAACTATGCTCACCTTGCCTTCCATATGAGCATTTCAAGCTAGCACAATATATAGGTGAAAACAATTCTTTTGAATCAATAACTCCCTTTCTCTTTAAGTGTTTTTGAACTTTCATTAAACCCTTCCATCTAATGTTGTACATTTCACATCTAAACAAGTGCTTCTAATTGGTTCTTAAGAAAATAGGGGACTACAATCATGCACTAACCTTGGAGATGCTACAAAAGCTTGATCTCTTCCTTGTCTTCATAATACAAATACTTTAATGTCCAGTCTGCTATGTATTAAAATCCATAGCACTGTAAATTTTGATAGCTTCCATGCAATCTTAGCAAACTAGGCCATGAAAAAGGCTTGGAAAATTGAAACCCT
The DNA here is from genome assembly GCA_007258455.2 of Sequoia sempervirens. Lineage (NCBI taxonomy): Eukaryota > Viridiplantae > Streptophyta > Pinopsida > Cupressales > Cupressaceae > Sequoia > Sequoia sempervirens. Next base: position 399,644,452 of record VDFB02271358.1, on the reverse strand, counting down.
AGAACACTCTTTGTCTACATGAGATCTTATTTTAGATTTACCCTTTTCTTTCCCTATTTTGGGCACTCAACATCAAGTTTAATCTTCTCTTGGATTTTAAATACGAGTTTCCTTTATCCTTTTAACTTTACATGATTTCAACTTTGACTTGGGCATGAAAAACCTCATGTCTTTAGTATTTTGTGGCATGGGAAAGAAAACTTTGAATAATGTTTAAATTTCTCTTTATTTAATGCAATATCTTAAAACTCTTTGCCCCTTCCATCTATCTTTACATGGAAATGATATCTTGAGAAAAAATGTTAAATAAAACCTTATTAAACCCTTTTTTCTAGGTAAAATACATGTTGAATATATATATTATATTAGATATATTAAATCAGAATTACAAAGAGCATAGTGTTATCAAGAAGGCTGACATTAACTATTCAAGTATGCTTTTGAAAGTAATTTGACTACCATACTGATAATACAAGGATGCTATAGGAAGTATACATTGAAAAAATTTAACTAACTGTAGTCAAATTTTTCTATATCTACATTAACATAGTTCTACAATAGATAACAAAACCCAACCAAAGGATTTACAGACCAATAGGATATAAAAATAAAATAGTTCGTTACTAGAATTTCTCCAATCTTCATTCCTCCATTTGTGAGAGGCCAATCAAGTTTTTTCCCTAACCTTCAGTAGGATTTGTATTTACTTGCACCAAAGGAGGCACCTGTAAAATCATAGGGAAATTCACCAATGGAGCATTCACTAGAGGGGAATTCTCCAAAGGAACATTTAGTGGATAAGAATTCATTGGAGGAGCATGCATCAAGAGATGAGAGGCACGAGATCAAAGGAATGCAATTGCATAATACTTATCCTTTATGTTAATGTCCATATTGGTACAAAGGCAACTTGAATTTTTTTTCATCGCCATCAGAAGGATACCATCACATTTGTGCTTAAAGGATAGCTATATGACATCATAAATTTTAGAAAAACCCATGCGTTGCTTTAGATACTTCCTAAGAAACAAACCTCTAATAAAACCCTTCCCCTTGAAAACATCATATTGTTGCACCCCCTTTAGGAGAGCATTATCTACCAAGAAATGTTCCTTTACAAATTTCTTTGCAATTTCCTCTAAATCATGTAGTGACTGAAGTAAATCCATCAAATTAGAAAGGAAAATGGATAAAACCTTAGATGGAAACAACACTTTTCTTTCTTGAGGGCTAGTAATTTCCATCTCTAGTATCTTCGACACACAATCTTCTACCCTAGTGTAGTCCACCTTTAAGAGCAAATCCAAGTTTTCATTTGTTAAGAAATCTAAAAACGACCTCTCCCAAGCTTTCACTAGCACAAGTAATTTGAAGTTCCATGGTTTATACTCCATTATGCCATCTTTTCCTGTACTGCACCTCTAACTCATAGGAGAGCTTCACCACCTTGTCTAACCACACCTTACCAAATTATGCAAAAAAAAAGTAGAGAAAATCTAGAAGTATCTAGAATTATGGTACCAAAAGATATGGGAAAAGGATTTTTAAATTAAGTTCAGTATGTTGGATGTTGCTGATATGTGGTAGTCATTGATGTCAACACTATTGGCATTAGAGGCTATATATGTCGAGGATATTGAGAAAATTGTAATAAAGTAAGTTGCAGGTTGTCGGTGGTGCAATGAAGTTTAGTATGGTGGCCAACTCAGTATGTTGATGATTAGAGGTTGTGGATTAAAGAGTTTGTTGTCAAGTATATCTAGTTTATCCATGTTAAGTCTTAGAGATCCGCATGAAGATTTGATCGAGTTATGAGTATCTATGTTTTGACAGTTTTTCTGTTGCTTCAATTGGTGTTCCTAAAAGAAGATGATTTCATTTTGGTAATGTGAAGTGTTGTGGATGCTTCTCTGGTGATTCATGATGCTCATGGATGTTTCTAGATCGTGATCTAGCTATGTTGTACACCCGCATTAATCAGTGTGCTCATGATTGAATATTTTCTTTTGTGTATTCATGTTATTCATGTTCTTGGTTGATAGGGTGATTGCATAGCATGTTGTGGATCTTCGAGGAATAATGATTGAATATGTTTCATGTTCGAGGATATTATTTTGGGTCTCCACTATGTTGTGGCTGACGTTGGTTGATTCACATTGATCATTATTTATGTTTTGGGATGACTGTTTGTATTCCTTTTATATTTTATTGCATCTGACAAGTAGCTGATGTTATTCTTGGTTGCGGATATATATGAGCAATTTTTTTGTCATTTAAAGGTATGGTGAAGTGAAGTGTACGACTCTTATGTGTGAATAAGGTTCTAATCATTCGAAGGTAGAAGTTAAGTGTGAAGAAGAGTGAGCTGAGTTTATGTTCTTAACTGAAACTATAATCAGGCATGAGCAGATGCTATTTTCTTAGTTCAAAATCTTGTGGATGTAATTCAAATATTTCTGTAAGATAGTGAGTCTTCCTTTTGTAGTAAGCCTTTTGTATTTAAGCAGTGAGCTCTAGGAAGTGTGCCTGAATACATGTGCATTCCCTATTTATTCTTTTATACTTTTAATAGAGTATAATCTTGTGGACTAACCTCCACCATGGTTTTTCCCCTAAAAGGGTTTCCACGTAAAAAATATTGGTGTTATGTGTGTTTCTGATGTGGTAGTGATTTATGCTTTCATGGTTATTAATTAGATCTAAGAACAAGTTTAATAAGTTTAAATTTTCATGACAACTGATTCACCCCCCTCTTAGTTGTTTGGCCTTGTGTTGACAACAATTGATATTAGAGTTGGTTCCTTGGAAGAAATTTAATAGCTTGAGGTGATTCGAGATGGCGAAATATAAGAAGGATAGTCTGAGATTTGATGGAACAAATTATTCTTTGTGGAAGACTTGAATGGAGTGTCATCTAAGATGAATTGGTGAACCTTATTGGAACATTACAAAGAATAGGTATATCATCCCACATAATGGTCCTTCTACTGCAGGTGAGATTAAAGATGTCGTGTACAATATCAGGGCTAAGGAAGCATTGTTGAGTGCTCTGATTAATTTTGAGATGACAAATTTAATGGATTTGATGACTGCTTATGAGATCTTGAAAAATTTGGAAACTTTGTATAAAGGTGATGCCCATGTGAATGTTGCTAAGCTACAAAGTTTGAAAGGGAAATATGAAACATTGAAAATGGGTGAAGATGAGAACATTATTTCTTTTATGCAGAGAGTGATTGAACATGTGTGTAATATCAGATGTGTTGGTGGAACATTGGAAGAATCAAAGATTGTTGCTAAAGTGCTCAAATACTTTCCTACTACATACAAACACAAAGTTGTTGCCATTGAGGAGATCCAAACTATGAAAAATGTAACCAGAGACATGTTGATCGGTAAGCTTGCTATTTTGAGTTAAGTGAGTTTGGTGATTCTCTTCCTAATATATAATCTGCATTCAAAGCTACTACCTCCAGAAAATATAAGTAGAGATATGATTCAGGAGAAAGTTCTTCTAGAAACTTGTCAAAGTATGAGTAGGAAATGAGAGAAGAAGAAAAGAGAAAGCTAGATGAGCTTGAAGCACTTCTTGTTAAGAGGGTACCTAGAGGAGAAGGAAAGTAAAAAGGGAAATTGCCTCTTAAATGTATTTCTTGCAATAAGATAGGTTATTTTGTCTCAACGTGTCCAAAAAGAGTTCCTAAGCCAAGACCTAACAAGCCAAGATTCCAAAGAAAGTGGTATTATGTTGTTGACGAAGGTGTGACAAATGATGAATTTGATAAAGGGAATGTAAGTGAAGATGAATGGGTATTTATTGTTATCAAGGAAAATAATCCAATACCTATTAAATTTGCTAGTTGCATGAATGTGGAGAATGCTCTAGCTGTCAGAATTGAAGAAAAGCATGAATGGGTGATTGACAATGGATGCTCTCATCACATGACAGGTGATAAAAATAAATTTGTGAGCTTGGAAAAGTATGATGGTGGTGTGTCAAGATTTAGTGATAATAAAGATGATGTAATCTATGATAGAGGATCCATTTCTCTTGATGGTAAGAATAATACATATGATGTTCTATATGTGGAAGGTTTGAAGCATAATCTTTTAAGTGTTGGACAAATGGTTGACAAGGGATACAATCTTCAATTCAAGGATGGAAAATATAGAATATTGGGGAGTTCTAGAAATGTGATTGCATCAGGTACAAAAACAAAAGGTAATATGTTTCACCTGAGTGATGGTAGTAAAAATTGTCTGATCACTCAAGTTGATGAAAGTTGGTTGTGGGATAGGAGGTTGTGTCATGTAAAATTTGACAATATTATTAAGATAAGTTCTACTCAGGCAGTGAGAGACCTTCCTAAGATGGTAAAGCCTACTAATACCATATGCAAGGAGTTTTAGTTAGGGAAGCAAACTAGAGTTTCATTTCTGAGCAAACAAAATTGTTCCAATGAAGTATTGGAGCTTGTGCATACTGATCTGTGTGGTCCTTCTAAAGTCATAATTTTACAAGGAGAAAAGTATTTCATGTTACTCATTGATGATTATTCTAGATTGATGTGGGTTGATTTCTTAAGGGAAAATCTGAAGCTCTAGAGAAGTTCAAGACTTTTAAGGCTAGGGTTGAGACAGAGACATGTCTGAAGATTAAATGTATGAGATCAGATAGAGGTGGTGAATTCATTTTTGGTGAGTTTAATTATTTTTGTGAAGAGCATGGGATAAAGAGAATTTTTTGCTCAGCAGACCCTTTGGCAAAATGGAGTTGTGGAAAGGAAGAACATGATAGTTCTAGATGTTGCTAGGACTATGATGTTGGAAGGAAATGTCCCACATATCTACTAGATAGAAGCTATGAGTACTATTGTTTACACTCTCAATCAGGTACATATCAAAGGTGATATTGGAAAGACCCCTTATGAGCTATGGTTTGGTCATAAGCCTACTATTAGATACTTAAAAAGTTTTGGGAGTAAATGCTATATCAAAAGAGATGAAGATATAGGAAAGTTTGATGCTAGAAGTGATGAAGGAATCTTTCTTGGTTATTCTACTAAAAGTAAAGCCTATCAGTGCTTCAAAAAGAGATTGAGAAAAGTAGTTGAAACTGCTAATTTCAAGGTTGATGAAGACATAGTTAGACCATCCAAAACCTATGGGTATGATTCAGATGATCAAAATGTCAGTTAAGTTCAAAATCAGAATCAAGTACAGATCATTCCGGTGAATCAGTAAAGCCAAGAGGAAGGAACTAGTGAAAGTGTAGAAGTGAGATCACAAGAGCCTAAAGTTCAAGAACATCCTTAGACTCCAAGGTATGTAAGACTGAATCATTCAGAAGATCAGATTATAGGTGATAAGAACAAAGGTGTTCAAACTAGGAGAAGAATTGTAGAAGAATATTGTTTGATTTCAAAGACTGAGACTAATAGTGTCAATGAAGCATGCAAAGATGAACATTGGATGTAAACAATGAAAGAAGAGCTACTACAAATTGAAAAGAATGATACATGGATTCTTGTTCCTAGACCTAAGGACAAAATTGTAATTGGAACTAAATGGGTGTTTCAGAACAAACTGAATGAGCAAGGCGAAGTTGTTAGAAAAAAAGAAAGATTGGTGTGTAAAGGCTATTCACAGATGGAAGGAATTGACTTTGAAGAAAATTTTTCCCCTATTGCTAGCATTGGAGTTGTGAGATTATTTATTACTTATGCTACTTACAAAAACTTCAAGGTTTATTAGATGGATGTCAAGTCAACATTTCTAAATGGTGAACTGGAAGAAGTGTATTTTGAGCAACTTGATGGATTTCAATTGATTGATCAAGGCGATATGGTTTGTCGGTTAAAGAAAGAATTGTATGGAATTAAGTAAGCCCCAAGAGCATGGTATTCCAGATTGGATAAGTATTTTTTGAAACTTGGATTTAATAAAGGTACTACTGATAGTAATATGTATTTCAAGATTGATCATGATAAAGATTTGATTGTTCAAGTCTTTTTTGATGATATGATTTTGGAGGAGATGATAGTTTGTGCATGAAGTTTGTTGGTGAGATGAAGAGTGAGTTTGAGATGTCTATGATTGGAGAAATGAAATTGCTTTTGGGATTGCAAATTACTTAGCTAGACAAAGGAGTCTTTATATCTCAGCCCAAGTATGTGAAAAAATTGGTAAAGAAGTTTGGTATGAAAGATTCAAAGCTAGTTGGCACACCTATGGTGACTGGATGTAAGTTGACAAAAAATGATGATTCTCCTAAAGAAAATCAGACTAGATACAGATGCATGATTGGTGGTTTGCTCTATTTGACTCAAACTAGACCTGATATCATGAATGTTGTATGCATTGTGACTGTTGTTAAGAGGATTTTTAGATACTTGATGGGTACAGTTGATTTTGGTCTATGGTATCCTCAAAAAAATGACTTTACTTTGAGTGCTTTTACTGATGCTGATTGGGAAATAGATGTGGATGACAAAAAGAGTACTAGTGGTGGTGCATTTTTCTTTGGAAAGAAGCTGATTTCATGGTTATGTAAGAAGTGTAATACCATTTCTTTATCTACTGCAGAGTCATAATACATATTTTTTGCTAACAATTATACTCAAGTATTGTGGATGAAGTAGATGTTGAAAGATATTAGAGTTGTGTATGATGAACCGATTGCTATATTCTGTGATAATTCAAATGCAATTAACATTTCTAAGAATCTGGTGCTGCATTCAAAAACCAAGCATATATTTATCAAGTTTCACTTTTTGAGTGAGAAGGTGAGTGAAAAGAAAGTTAGATTGGAGTATGTTCCCACTAAGGAACATATTGTAGACATCTTTACTAAGCATTTTCCTAAGGATACTTTTGAGTATCTCAGAGGGAAGCTAGAGGGGATTACCCATCCTAATCAAAACTAAGATGCATTGACTTGCATCAATCCGTTCATTTCATAGCCATATCTTGATCTGGATTGATGTTATGGTGGCTGCTACTCAGGGGGAGTAGTAAGATGTTTAGAAATGTGGTTCAAAGCTTGTGTGGAGAAAGATACACATTATCTTTGTCATTGATTTCGAAGGGGGAGAAGAGTCATGTGAAAAATTGTGAATTATCTAGGGAGAAGAGTCAAAATATAAGGGGGACAAAGTGCTAAGAGAAAGTTGGGTTGATGGTGTTTTTAACATCATGTGTTGCCATCAATGCCAAAGGGGGAGATTGTTAGATGCTGATAATATGTGGTTTTTATTGATGTCAACACTATTGGCATTAGAGGTTGTATATGTCGACGATATTGAGAAAATTGTAATAAAGTAAGTTGCAGGTTGTCAGTGGTGTAGTGAAATTTAGTATGTTGGGAAGCTCAGTATGTTGATGATCAAAGGTTGTGGATTAAAGGGTTTGTTTTCAAGTATATCTAGTTTATCCATGTTAAGTTTCAAAAATCCGCATTAAAATTTGATTGAGTTATGAGTATTTGTGTTTAGATAGTTTTTTTGTTGCTTCAATTGGTGTTCTTGAAAGAAGATGTGATTATGGTAACATGAAGTGTTGTGGATGATTCTATGGTGATTCATGATGCTCGTGGATATTTCTAGTTTGTGCTCTATTTGTGTTGTACATATGCATTGATTGGCTCACGATTGAGTATTTTCTTTTGTGTATTCATGTTTTTCATGTTCTTGGCCAATAGGGTGATTGTAGCATGTTGTGGATCTTCAAGGAATAATTATTGAAGATGTTTTGAGTTCGAGGATATTATTTTGGGTCTTCACTATGTTGTGGACAATGTTGGTTGATTCACATTAATCATTATTTATGTTTTGGGCTGATAGTTTGTATTCATTTTATATTTTATTGCAGCCGACATGTAGATGATGTTATTCTTGGTTGCGGATATATATGAACAATCGTTTCATCATTTGAAGGTATGGTGAAGTGAAGTGTGCAAGTCCTATGTGGGAATAATGCTCTAATAATTCTAAGGAAGAAGTTAAGTGTGAAGAAAAGTGAGTAGACTTTACGTGCTTAACCAGAACTATAATCAGGCATGAGCATATGATATTTTCTCATTTCAAAATCTTGTGGATGTAATCTAATTATTTTTGTAAGATAGTGAGTCTTCCTTGGGCAGTAAGACTTTTGTATTTGAATAGTGAGTTCTAGGTGGTGTGCCTGAATACATGTACATTCCCCATTTATTCTTTTATACTTTTAACAGGGTATAATCTTGTGGACTAACCTCCACTATGGTTTTTCCCCTAACAGGGTTTCCACATAAAAATCCTTGGTGTTATGTCTGTTTATGATGTGGTAATGATATATACTTTCATGTTTATTAATCAGATTTGAGAACAAGTTTAATAAATTTAAATTTATGTGACAACTAATTCAACCCCCCCTCTTAGTTGTCCGCCCTTGTGTTGTCAACAATTGGTATTAGAGCAGGTTCCTTGAAAGAAGTTTAATAGCTTGAGGGGATCCGAGATGGTGACATATAAGAAGGATAGTTTGAGATTTGATGGAACAAATTATTCTATATGGAAGACTCGAATGGAGTGTCATATGGGATGCATTGGTGAACCTTATTGGAACATTACAAAGAATAGATATATCATCCCACATAATTGTCCTTCTATTACAGTCGAGATTAAAGATGCAAAGTACAATATCAAGGCTAAGGAAGCATTGTTGAGTGCTTTGATTGATTCTGAGATGAAAAATGTAATGGATTTGAAGAATGCTTATGAGATCTGGAAAAATTTGGAAAGTTTGTATGAAGGTGATGCCCATGTGAAGATTCCTAAGCTGCAAAGTTTGAAAAGGAAATATGAAACATTGAAAATGGGTGAAGATGAAAACATTACTACTTTTATGTAGAGAGTGAATGAACTTGTGTGTAATACCAAATGTGTTGATGGAACATTGGAAGAATTAGAGATTGTTTCTAAAGTGCTCAGATCCTTTCCTACTACATACAAACATAGAGTTTCTACTATTGAGGAGATCTGAATTGTGACAAATGTAACCAAAGACATGTTGATTGGTAAGCTTGTTGCTTTTGAGTTAAGTGAGTTTGGTGATTCTCTTCCTAAGATAGAATTTGCGTTCAAAGCTACTACCTTTGGAAAAGATATATGATCTGGGAGAAAGTTCTTCTAGAAACTTTTCCAAGTATGAGCAAGAAATGAGAGAGATTGAAGAAGAGAGAAAGCTAGATGAGCTTGAAGCACTTCTTGTCAAGAGGGTACCTAGAGGAGAAGGTAAGTATAAAGGGAAATTTCCTCTTAAATGTTTTTCTATCAATAAGATAGGTCATTTTGCCTCAAGGTGTCTAGAAAGAGTTCCTAAACCAAAACCTAACAAGCCTAGATTCCAAATAAAGTGTTATTATGTAGTTGATGAAGGTGTGATAGATGATGAATTTGATAAAGGGAATGTAAGTAAAGATGAATGGGTATTTATTGCTATCAAGGAAAATGATCCAGTACCAATTGAATCTGCTAGTTGCATGAATGTGGAGAAATCTCTAGCTACCATAATTGAGGAAAATGATGAATAGGTGATTGGCAGAGGATGCTCTCATCACATGATAGGTGATAAAAGTAAATTTGTGAGCTTGGAAAAGTATGATGGTGGTGTTGTAAGATTTGGTGATGATAAAGTTGGCGTAATCCATGGAAAAGGATCCATTTCTCTTGATGGTAAGAATAATAATGATGATGTTCTATATGTGGAAGGTTTGAATCATAATCTTTTAAGTGTTGGATAGATGGTTGACACAGGATACAATCTTCAATTCAAGGATGAAAAATATAGAATATTGGGGAGTTCTAAAAATGTGATTGCATCATGTACAAAAACAAAAGGTAATATCTTTTACCTGAGTGCTGCTAGTAAAATCTGTCTAATTGCTCAAGTTGACAAAAGTTGGTTGTGGCATAGGAGATTGTGTCATGTAAAATTTGAAAAAATTATCAAGATAAGTTCTACTCCAGCTGTGAGAGATCTTCCTAAGATGGTAAAGACTACTAATACCATATGCAAGGAATGTTAGTTAGGTAAGCAAACTAGAGTTTCATTTCTAAGCAAACAACATTTTTCAAATGAAGTATTGGAGCTTGTGCATACTGATCTATGTGGTCCTTCTAGAGTCAGAAATTTACAAGGAGATGGGTATTTCACGTTACTCATTGATGATTATTCTAGATTGATGTGGATTTCTTTCTTAAGGGAAAAATATAAATCTCTAGAGAAATACAAGATTTCAGGCTAGGGTTGAAATACATAGGCAGTGCGTAGGTGCACTACCTCTCTTGGAAGACAATCTTCCACAATTGGATTGCAGAACACTATCCCAAGGTCTCTCAAGTGTTAGGTCATGACAATGCTTAGATACCTTAGTAGTTTGATGTGATTTTTGGAATCACAAGGCAGTCTTACACAAGAAATACAAAGCGTGGATACAAAACATGGAAGTCAAATCTTGAAATAGAGTTCATAGGATGGAAAGCTGTCAAGTGCTGGCTGTAGGTTCAAATAGCAGTCTTGGACTCCATTTTGTTGTTGGATTTGGCTTTACAATGTGCAATGAACCTTAACATAGGTCAGTTATATAAAAAAAGGAAAAAAGGCGAGCGAGAGGAAAATTTCCTAAGTCTGCAACTAGCTATGAATAGTGACAATAGAGTTCCTACAATGGACAATTTCTCAAAACAATATCCCACTTAACCAGGGATTTCACAGTATCATGGAAATTGTGCTATCTTCTAAGGTCTATGGATAATTCATCCTTCATCCACCACATACATGCATGAATCAAAGATAAATGTTTGAAGCAGCTTTAAAATCAAGTCCAGGCTAACTTTGCACAGCTATCTACCATCAACAAACACCAAAAAGTATGGACCAAGAAATCATCAACATGGAAAGAAATTTCATAATCACCCAACAACACTTCTAAGATCTATCCAAAGAAATAAGACAATTAACTAAATAGCAATAAGATCTAAGTGAAACATCTAACATTGGAGACTGAATCAAGCAACATGGGAGAAACCAAAAAATACACCAAGTCAATGCCTTTTCCTTATAAATTTCTGTAGCATGTCTTTACAACAACTCAACTCTCTCTTTGCAAATGAGAGGAGTGCCCTATTTATAGTTTTCCAAAAGTTAAATGAATGGCCAAGATTCATTCTCATTGTGTGGCCAAGATTCATTACAAAATAGGGTTTCACCTACCCCCAAATTGATCACAATTTAAAATTACATTTCTGTCTCTTCCCTATTTCGTCTTCTAGCTGATGGCACTGTAACTCTTTTGTCTTGTAGCAACTTGATATTTTTGCTATAGCTACTCTTCAGAACGCTCCTTATCTTTGGCAGGGCTGCCTTCTTGTTCCCCATAAGCTATGTATTCGATGAACCTGAGGATGACCTCCTGGAGTTTGTCTATTTCGATGACTTCACATCGCAACGCCTGGTAGCTCCACTCCTTTGCATTTTCTTCCAACCTTTTCCAATCTTCATCATATTTTGAGCCTTGGTCTCTGAACAGTTTTGATTGGTCGAAGGCGTGGGCAGCAAAACTCAGGAATTTCATTGTGATATCTCTAGCCATCTCGTCCTTCATCTTTTCCTAGAAGTAGGGTTTGATCTTTTCTGGATCCATTTGCACAGTGGGCATATCATAGCCTGTCATTAGCTTAAGATATCAGGCACATTCCGCCTCGATTTCCTTGATCCATTCAATATCAGGATCCACCCTGCTTAAGATTTGCTCCAATCTCTCCTTCCGGTTGTTGAAGTCTCGGCGCCATATATCCATTAGCCAGTGATCTTCTTTCTTAAATGTGAGCTTCTTCTCCCATGTGGCTTCAGGCAATTGAAGGATAGCTTCAATCCTTGGGAAGGTGGAGTCGTAAGTTGCAGGGAAATTGGTGTAGAGCTTCTTTGTGCTCTCCAGAGATTATATCAAGTCTAAGAACTTGTTGGCTATCCGCATAACCCTGTTGGTTCCCATGTTTCTGACATATGAGACCTGTCGGAACCAGTCCTCGGTAGTCTTCTCCAAGTTCTTCCTTCTCTCCATTTTGTTGATATGATCTTTGGAAAGCAATTGAGGGGCGGCCGTGGATGTAGTGGGAAGGTCGTCCACTAAAGACCATTGTTGTATATAATCCGTTAATGCTACAACCTGCGCGTTGAGCTCATCTTTAGAGATTTTATCCTGCTTTATCAGGTGCAGCACTATGGCCACCAACTCCTCAAGGTGCTTGAGCTTCTGCTCTTTGGTTGCATTCCCTAAGTCAATGGTAGAGATGTTATAGCTTACCCTAGCTTGGCCCATGGTGGGTGTTGCGATTTGTGCCACTCGGGAGCCAGAAGCATCCATGGTTATTTTGGATCAGACCTTGGGCTTCTTCTCCTTCTTTGTTATGATTTGGGCTCGAGCCAAGATGGCCTCCAACCTCGCCCTTAGGTCCTTCAGCACTGAGGTCCTTCTTTTGATCTTCTTCTCTAACCACACGGGCACAACAGACTTCCCTTTAGGTGAATCACGGTCACCCTCACCCTTCTCAGTCAAGGGCAAGATTTATGCTTCTTTTCTCTCTAGGGATTTCCCTTTCTCTTTGGCAGCATCCTCCTCTTCGTCAGAGTCATGGACGAACACTAGGCATTTGATGGCCAGCCCAGTGGATGGTTGCTGGATGGGACTTTCTTCTTTTGCTGCTTCTTCTTCTTTCTTCTCCTCAGTATCCCTAGCCTTGGGACTTCTAACAACATGAGCTTCAGCCTCGGTTAAGTCCTTTATCTGCTGTTCTTCTGGTGCCTGCCCTTCTTCACCATGTGGTGATCCTTCTGCTTTAGTCCCAACGTCCTTTAATTGTTGTGCCATTTCCTATTCAAGGTCCGCATCAAAGGTTTGAATGATTTCCTTAGCACCTGAGCCACCTCCCTCGTCCCCACTCTTAGAAGAGCCCGTCTCTCCCTCCTCATAAACCACCCTGTCGATGGTTCGGTGCTCGTACTCAGGGTGTTCATGATACTCATCAGCCTCCTCCTCAACAAGCTTCGAGGCTTCCTATTCTCATTCCTCCAACTCCTTCAAGATTAGCATCATGGCTTCCATAGCTAGTGGCCCTATCGGTGGTTGTGACGGTTGAGCCGTCGCAAGGACTTGGGCGAGGGCTGCTTAGAGAGTTGGACCCATCAAGATCTAGGAGAGCTTAGGAAGAAGGTTTTGCATATTCCTTATAAGAGCCTCGGGCATAGTGGCAATGGGAATAGGTGATGCTATGGTTGCCAGAGGGAGTAATGTGATTGGCGACATGGCAGCAGAGGAAGGGGGAGTAGTCATGCTTGAAGAGGAGTCAACGATTATTATCGATTTGGCTAGAGGCGAAGGGGCAAGATGGACAGAAATGTCCACTGCTGGCGAGGAAGCGGTGACCATAGCCAAGGAGGTGGGTGGTGCAACAGGAGGGGCAGGGAGAGCTAATGGAGGCTAGGATTCTTTCGCACCTTCTACCTGTTTAAGCCTTTTGGGGGATGAGCCTCCTATTTCTTTCTTTGCAGAGGCCTTGGGGTCTGGAGACTGTGTGGTCTCTGTTCCTTTTCTTTTCTGGGACCTTGTGACAGGAGGAGACTTGGAGGTCCCAACAGTTGACGTGGTGGCAGCAACATCCTCTGTAGCACTCGGCTCACTTTTGAGCTCCTCATAGGTCAAGACCACCCCTTGCCGCTTTAAATGAGCCACCTGCCCATCGATCCACTCCTTGGTACAAGTTAAGTTCGGCTAGGTTATGGTGTCCAGGTCATCGACCTCCTGTTCATCCTAGTCAATCGATGGTATTGGTAGATTGGCAACCGCAGGGTACCTCAGATGCATGATTGTGGACTCGTCTTCATCGACTTGGTTCGACACTGGGAATGGTTGCACCCTCCTTAGGAACTACACAGTCATGCATATATAGTGCCTTGCATGCACTTCTTTGTCATCTTGGTAGTCGGCCTAGAAATTCTTAATGTGATATTGATGGGCATAGGTTGGCCCCAGTGCTTTCTTGACATGGCCATGCTGGTCTATCTATGGGTGAGTGGTGTGCCAATTGAAATGGTACTCCTTCATCTCCTTCTCAGAGTTACCAGCACATTGTGACGTCTGCAGTTGGTACATGCCCTAGCCAAGGGTCATGGGATAGGAGATCCCTACTATGTGCTTGTTACTGAAGATGGCCTGTAGGTGTTGGAGCTACCGAGAAAACTCCAGGAGGATGATTCTGTTGTTTGGGTATCGGGGCAGCCTATTTGGCCTTTGGTGAAGCCCTAGGCCTAGATATATGTGAATTTCGAATACTGGATAAAGAGGAAAGCGTATTGCTTTAAAAGCGCTCTAGTGCTGTGGGAGACCCTCCTCTTGAAATCTCCAGTGATCAACCTAATGATATGGCCAATGAAAGCGTCATTAACCCTGTAGTAATTTTTCTTAAAATTTCGGTACTGGAGCTGCGGATACTTATCAAATGGTTTGAGTCCTCGCTTCTGCCCCTGATCGGGTGCTACAAACAATCCACTGTACTACCTTTGATCTGTCAGGGAATATACAAGGTAGGAGGTCATATAGAACTTGGAACTATTTTTCACATTGACAAATTGCTCATGGAAGTAGTTGCTTATGATTCCTCCCCAATAGAATGAAACCTTCGTTGTGACGTCTTCGTTTCCTCGTAGGATCTGTTCAATGAAATAGGCCATCCATTCATGGAAGTAGGCAGCTGTTGGGAGACCCATAACCTACTCAACATGGTTACCAGGTCATGGTAATCCTCATGGAAATCGCTACAGAAAAGCTCCTGAGGAACTTTCGCAGCGCTACCTCATCTTTCTTTAAGCCAATGTAGGTTTATTGACTTCTTACACCCTGTCGGATTATCATTCCACACTGCCTGACATTCTTCTAATGTGGGGACCTCCATTTGTTGGAATGTGGGAATATAGAATGTCTTGGTGATCCCCTCTGGCGACATGTCCGCAAGGATGTTTCCCTCCTTATCAACAATTATTCTGGTATCTGTCTGATATGCTTCTCGACAAGCCATGACCAATTCAGGTGCCATGAGGGATGGAGGGAAACCGACAACCTTAGCTATTCCACTTTGCCTTATCAATCTGGCATTCTTCATTGTCGGGTTGACCCTGACTCTCTACGTGAACTCATCTATATCGACTTGGCCAATGTTAGTGTCTGTGATCTCCTTCCAGTCGGTTGTGACCTTTGAGTGGAGCAGCTCACCCTAGAATTTGTACTTCATCTGATCCTTGTCCTCTTTCCCTTGTCCCCTTTGACGGATGCCCCTGAAGTTCCTACACCTGATTCCATATATTCTGCAAGCAAGGGAAAAGTTAGCGCAATGGATCAAAAAAGCATTAATGTTAGTCCATATCTTGAAAACAACATCTATTTCAAATAATCAATCAAGCATATCATGAACTTTCATCTTTAGATGTTATTGATCTTTCATTAAGGGCATTTGGACAATCCAGGCCTGGAGGGCCAGACTTCCCTAGTAGGAATGCTGTTCGAAAAGGAAAACACGGCAGAAGGCTCCCAGAGACTTTCTTTGGTCATGTTTCAATATTTTGAGAAGCCCATGATGAAGAGGACCAAAAATTAGCATGTGGGTCGAAGTTAGATCTCGGATTTAGGCTTGTTATGATCGATTTAAGGGAGCTCAGAAGTCCCAAGCTGGAAAGCTATTAGGAGATAGCAGTTTAGAGAGGTAGACAGCTGACAAAAATTTGAGGATGGAAGTCCGGGGTCCGGGGCCCGGGGGGCTAAATTGCGGTCGGCACATGCTATTTCATTTTTGAGGGCTCAAGTCGGCGGCACCGAGAAGGCACCTGGACTTCGCCGTTTGAGAAGGAAAACATAGGACAGAAGTCTAGGGTGGGAAGTCCGGGAGCAAGAGCCCGGTGGCAGGGTTTTATGTTTTGAGTTCAATGGCGAAAGGCAACACAGAGTCTGGAGGTTGGGATGATGGGAGGGGTTTTCTGTTTGGAGCGGCAGGTGAGGACGGGAATCCTGAGACACAGGGCCTGGCGAGCAGACGGGCATTCAGAGTTTTGGTGAGATCCCTCAGTGAACGACGGTCTGGGGTCTGGTGATCAGATGAACGTCCGGACAGCGAGGACCAAGACCGGGCCCGAGAAAGGGGTCCACTGTTAAACTTGATTTTTTCCTCGGCAGCAGATGGAAGGGCAGAACCAGGAGGCCAGAGGGATGGAATGGCATTTCCGCTAGGGTGACAGAAAAGGGATCAAAGAAACCCGATGCCCAGAGCCCAGAGGTCGGGATGTCGGACGGGGTTCGCTGTCAGCAACGGCGGGCAAAAGGCGGACTTTCGGGAATGGAAGTCCGGACACTGGAGCCCGATAGGCGTGACAGACATAGATGCAAAAGGAGAGGCCAACACCGGGGCAAAGTTCGGGGTCCGAAGGATAGAGGGGCCAAAAGACTTCGCTGTGAGGACGGCAGAAAATAAGGCATAGAGGCCCGACACTCAGGGCTCGAAGGTGTCAACGGGTGTTGTCACAATAGTAGTTTACAATTCCTAAGAGGAACGGATTTTAGTTGAAATCACATATTTTTAGAAAATATAATGATTTAATCCTTAAAAATTTTCATTTTAAGGATTCCATTTGAAGAGGGTTTGATCAAATCACCTTAGATCAAACCCCCTCGGATAGAACCTCACTAGTTTTAAACCATACCTATAAATGCATCTCCTTTACACCTATCAAAATGCTGATAAAAAATCACTTTTGATTTAGCTTTTTGGGGATCAAATGAATTCATTTAAAATTGATTTGAAATGATTATGGTATTCCTCAGAACAAGCTATCCAATGAATATAATTTTAATATGTTTTGGTTTTGTTATGTATTTGTTTTTTAAGTTTTATTAAACATAGGTTTTTCATCGAAAATGAATTTCTTTGTTCTTCACATGTGGAAAAATAGAAGATTATCAAAAATAAAAATTGAAAAAATGAGTGCACCAGATATTGAAGTCCTTGATCCAACAAAAAAAATTAAATTAAATTTTGACATATATAAAAAAAGTTACACGTTATACGGTCGCTCTGTGTCTGAATTGTAATTCATTTAACTTTGAAACTTGATTGAGGAAAAAATATTAAATAAAAAACTATCTAACTAAGTGGAAGCACTAGATATCAGAGTTACAAATCTAAATTTGAAAGAATTAGAATTTTATCCTTCATGGAAAAAAAGTTATGCGTTATACGGTGTGCGTCACTTTTTAAAAATGTTGTTTTCTGAAAAAAATCAATTTTCATGGGAGATGGAAAAAGAAGTGCAATTTGATTCCAAAAATTTAAAAAAATATATTTTTAGAATCTACAGACAAAATTTGATGAGACTCTAGTTTGCACCATCTTCAAATTCCTCACGGTTTAGCCGCTATAGGTGCCCGAATGTGAAGATTTAGTTAAAAATAATAATGTCAGTGTCCAGTTTGGCCAAAAATTCTAAACCACTATTATGGGATCACTTCAACGACGTAACAATTTTTATTGCTAGAGGTTAACAGCAGAAGTGAAGGCGGAGCTTGGGGGGCTGGAAGCTGGGTGACGTTCACCGTTGAAGACGGCAAATCACCCGCAGAATTCCGGAGACGGAGCTTTGGGGTCCCGGGCTCGAGAGGACCAAAGGACGCATGCTCGGTTTTCAAGTTTGACGGCAAGGAGCATGTCAGGGTCCAGCATCCGGGAGGCAGGGGGAGTTTGTAGTGAGTTAAATAGCAGCACGCAAGTGAAAATCCAGATGGAGAAGTCCGACGGGATGGGCCCGGAGAGCGACGTTGCCGTCGGCAGGCATTCAAAGTTTATAATCGAATGGCGAAGGTGGGTCCCGGGCCTGGGGCGGTCATTCTCCCTGCATGAAGAACAGCCATGACAATGACAATTCCTGGATAATGGTGAGGGCATTTTAAGAGGTTTGCTCGATTTTCTAATATATGGGTTTTGTACGCAATTTTGTGTTCTATCACATTATACCCTTCTAATAATTGTTTATTGATTTAAATCTTTTGAAATCATGAAAATATTCATAGGAGGGCAAACAGATGGCCTACCTCAAACACGCAGAGTGGGGAGGTGTGGGATCCACCAACAATCGACAAAATGATACTGAGGGCGATGATCATGACGATGCCGAAGACGGTGGGCTCCAAATGACAGTCTCTCTAATTCGCTACAATCTTGTTTATGAAAATGACCGGCCGGAGTGGGCATTTTATACCGCCAACCACCATGAATGATCGCATTTATTGCAGGTACGGTCGGCATAAAGGTTGGTGAATTCAAAGTCGGCAACGACGGAGAGAAAGCTGAGGCCTGACGGTCGGGAGGGTGCAAGACAGCGGCCGTTGAAGTTTTATTCGGATGAAAAACAGTGGCGGGGAGCGGGTCGGGGCCCGGAGGGCAGAGGGCCTCCAGAGATCCGCCGTTAGGGATGGTAGAACCGTCACGAAATTTTGAATATAGAATTCCAGACGAACGGGCCTGGAAGACCCCACAGCAGATAGGGGACGACACCAACTTCGGTCAGTGAAAGGGCCAGCAGGACGCCGCAGGGAGTAAGCCATCATGGATGGCGAAACTCAAACGGAACCCTGAAGGAGGAACTCCGGGGTCTAGGACCCGAAGGGCGGGGCGCCGCCCAGAAAATTTTCAACAAATTTTAGATGGAGGGTAGTGAGTTGGACCTCGAGGTCCAGAAAGACGCCCAACAGATGCCTCCTAGAACAGCGGTTCTAGTAGGGAAACCTGAAGAGGGAATCCCAGACGCCTAGGCTCGAGAGGGCCTAGGGTCGTTGGCAAGGCCAAATAGCTAAAGGGACCCTGCGAGGCACCTGAACGCAACAAAACCACAAGGGGAAGGCATGGTCGATTTATGATGGGACTCTGAAGTGACATCAACCATCTAAGACATCAAAAGGGGAGGCATGCAAAATGAAGCGGTGACAAAAACAACCCAATGAGGTGAAAGAAAAGAGGGTCCCCGTTCTGAATGGGGCGTGTGTGCTAGGGGTACAACAAATGGCGACTTCGCTGGAGAACGCTCTCGAGCGTTCTAGGGATAAAAATTTATTCAGGACCTAGAATCTCCAGTTTCGCAGACCAGGAGTGGCTTCCAAAGATGAATCTGGGAGAACGAGATCCTTAATTGGGTCAACTTACAGGACATCTCAGAAGTGTGTGTAGTGAGTTCATTCATTTCCTCAGGATAGTGACAAGGGTTACCAATTCAACCGAGTAAGCTACATAAATCATCTAACACCAAAAGTAACCTGGACATTGCCTTGCTGCCAGTCAGACATCCATAGCCCCGATGGGGTTGTCACTGCAATCTCATGGATATTTCTCTACTGCCGGCCAGGTGTCCATAGCCCCGGTAGAGTTATCCGAACACCCATACAGTCATTTATTTCCCCTTTTTTAGAATTCCTTTTCTCTTTTGCTTTCATATTTAACTTCTCTTTTATCATTTAGTTCGACCGGGTAGGCATCGAAGCCTATAATGGGTTTGAGACTATAGTGGTCACTGGAGTAGACTTGAGATTTTTGACTTGTTGGGGTGTCATAACAACCATGGTACAGTCCTTTAGAAATTATTATTATGTGTTTGTGCGAGATCTGAGATGTGTGTAAGAGGATCTAGCCAAGGGTCAAGTTTTGAGCAGAGTTCAAACAAGGAAATCATTTATGGACAGCTTTCAAAGACTGATAATCGAGAGTGAATGTTTAGCCAAAGAACACAAAGAACGGACAACAAAGTGAACCGCTTGTCAAGCAAGCACAGCCACCGCAAAGGAGCGGGAAACAACTTTTGAAACAAAACTGTCGGGAGGGAGAAAACAAAAGAGCGATGCAAACAGAACGCCAACAAGCTAGAAATCAAACTACCCTAACCTATGTACAAGTATTTACAACGATGAGCTCGAACAAGCTCAGGCCTGGAAGTAATGCTTCAGGTGCTTCCCGTTGACTGGCAACGGGACGTTCTCACCAGTTAAGGTCTTTAGGCGAAAGGCATTATCTCTCAAAATATCAGCTATTTGAAAGGGGCCAAGTGAGAGCTTGTCGAAATTGTTGTGTCCCCCTTTCTTTTCACGGGCCTTGTCCCAATATAGGACGAAATCTGCAATTCTAAAGGCATTGATCTTGGCTCGGCGGTCGAACCATCTTTTAACTACGCCTTGATGTTTGGCAAAATTTTCTATTGCGTGGTTTTAGACTTCCTCTAAGTGCAAGAGCTCAGCTAATCGACCTTCCCTACGATATCCTCCCTCATAAAAATTGTTGATGAACTAAAGAGTAGGAATCTTCAGATGGATGGGAATATAGGTTCTAGGCCATAGACAAGGTGGAATGGGGAATCGACAAGGGTAGCCTTGTTGCGAGTGCAATTAGCCCAAAGGGAAACATGGAACTGGGTATGCCAGTCCTTGAGATTCCTATCTAGCAACTTCTTGATCATAGTAATTAGGTTTTTATTTGTGGACTCGGCAAGGCCATTACCCTGGGGGTAGTAATTAGATGAGAATTTAAGGGCAATCCCATAGTCAAATGCCCAACTAGAAAATTTTAATGAAGCAAATGCAGGTCCATTATCACATACCAAAGCATAAGGACAACCAAAGCGATTCAAAATAAAGCTTTCTAGGAAATTAGTAACTACTTCAATTGTGCATTGCTTACATACTATTGCTTCCATCTTTCTAGTATAGTAATCAGTAGTGGTAAGAATGTACCTATGTCCTGCAGATGATGGAGGGCTTACCGGGCTGATGAAGTCGAGACCCCATTGCGCAAACGGCCTTACCTCTAGCACAGGTTGCAGTGGGACAACATTCTTTTCCCTGGTGGCAGCGGTCTGGCATGTGTGACATGAACAAACATGGCAATGGGTGTCCTTGAAGACAGTTGACCAATAATACCCTACTCTCAATATCTGATGTGCTGTGGAAGAACCAGAACCATGGCCCATGCCAAATTTGTTGTGAAATTCTTTCAAGACTCGATCTACTTCTTCCTTGCCCAGGCATCTTAAATAAATTCCTTCATGATTCTTCTTATAGAGAATAGAACCCTGCAACATGTAGCCATTGCTTTTCAATCTTAGGGCCCACTTTTGGACTCCTTGTAGGTGTGGCGGACACTTATGGTTCAGCAGATAGTAGACGACATTCTAGTACCACTCTCCGAGGGAGACATCCTCAAGTTGGTACTGCTGCACAGTGAGTTCGGGTCCAGCTTCTGCTGCTGTTTTAGAAATTATGTAGTTGAGTGACTGCCCTCTCACTAACTTCATTGGTTGGATCTCCATGTCATACTCTTGGAGCAGGGTGACCCACTTAGCTCTTTATTCACCCAATTAATTTTGCATGGGCAGCATTTTTATTGCTGGGTCGGGGACAATGGCAAATACCTTATTGCATAGGATGTAGTGTCTAAATTTTTTCACTCCTTTGACGAGAGCATATGCCTATTTTTCAATGTTGTGATATTGTAATTCAACATTCTTGAGGGGGGCACTCATAAAGGTGATCGGATGCTCGTTTCCTTCATCATCCTTCTAGGTCAACATGCTAGCACAAGAATACTCTGAAGCAAATGAGTAGATGTAGAATAGCTTCAGATAATCCGAGCTAACCAACACAGGTGCCTCAATGATGGCCCGTTTGATTTCTTCGAAGGATTATTTGGCGTCGGCTATCCATTCAAATTTGGCGTCTTGTTTGAGCATGGTATTGAGAGGTTTAACAATTTTCGCGAAACCTGTGATAAATTTTTGGACAAAGTTGATCTTTCCAAAGAAAGATTTTAATTCTTTCTTGCTGCCTGGGGCGGGATTTTGAGTAAGGACTCGATGTGCTTAGGATCTATGGAGATTTCCTATTTTGAGATGATATGCCCGAGCAATCTGCCTTCAGTCACTCCGAAAATGCACTTCTTAGGGTTAAGGGAAACCTTGAATTCTCTGCATCTCTGAAATACCTTGCATAAATCAGAGACGTGATCACCTCACCTTTTAGATAATATGGTCAAATCATCTATGTAGATGATTATGCACTTGCCAATTAGGTCCTTGAAGGTGATATCCATGGCGCATTGGAAAGTGGCGCTGGTGTTGATGAGCCCAAAAGGCATCCTTCTGTATGCGAATATTCTCCATTTAGTGGTGAAGGCCATTTTGCGACGATCCTCGTACTGCACCATTACCTGGTTATATCTGGAGTATCCATCGAGGAAAGACATCATCTGGGAGCCATTGACGATCTGCAACACCTCATCTAATGAAGGCACTTGATAGTTGTCTTTCTCCGAGACGCGGTTCAGATTGTGAAAATCCACACACAATCTAATTTCCCCATTCTTTTTTCTAATCGGGACCAAGTTGGCCACCCATGTGGAATGCCTGACTGAAAAAATGATTCTTGCTGAGAGAAACTTTTGCACCTCCTTGTAAATGATAGATTCTAGCAAGGCATTAATAGGGCACTGTCGTAGGCAGAATGGCCTCACTTCTGTCTTAAGAGGGATGGTGTGTGTGATGACAGAAAATGTTATAAGTCTTCAAATCTTAGTAGCTCCATGCCACCACATCATGGTACCTTCGCAATGCATCTGTGATTCCCTTCCTTTTCTCTGGCATGCACACCTTGCCGATAAAAATATTCTTGATCTCCTCGGTTGTCCCAAGGTTGTGAGCATTGCACTGGTTGCTTATGGCCTCCTTTTTCGTTTGCTGATTCTGATCTCTGATCTGGTCCAAATCAAATATGCATTTCAGCTGAACCATGCCTCTAGGGATTGTGTTGGTTTTGAGGTTAATAACCCCCTCTATGTCTAGTTTGGCTTCCTGTGGATCAGCTTCATCAATTATTTGGGTTGCGAAGACATCGAAACTTGTGATGAATTGAAGAATATGCTTGTCATCATTAAAGACTTGCAAATGGGTAACATTATCTGGGACTGATGGCGTGGATGCTAGCTCAACAGTGAATTTCTTGAGCCCTGACAGAGAGAGGGGTTGCAAAGTGTTGGCAGCTTGCGCCAAGGCATCAATTGTATGATTCTGAGCATGAGGGATCAATTATATATTGAATGTATCTAAGCCCTTCAAGAGGTCCCAAACCCTATGCCTATAATTTGTAAGTCTTCGATCATGACAGGAGTACAACTTTCTGACCCGTTTAACCATGAGTTTGGAATCCCTGAAAACTTGTAACATTTTTACATTTTTCTTCAAGGCCATGAGAAGGTTGAGGACTAAGGCCTCGTATTCCGCTACGTTATTGGTGCAATAAAATTGTAATCTGTGGGCAGTGAGAAATGTCTTACCTGTTGGGCTGATGAGTTTGAAACCGGCCCCGACTCTTTGCCTGGACTTTGATCCATCAAATCAGAGCGTCCAACACGCAGAGGATTCTTTGTCTTCGGGTCTGATTGAGATTCTGTTCCCGTTCAGCTAGACGGTTGGCCTTGTGACCTTAGGAGATTTTTTTGGTTTGATGCATTGATCAACAGGTGGTTCTACTGGTGCCTCCTTTAGCGTTTCTATTTGAGGAGCAGCTGATTTTCTAACATGCGCGACTGCTGCTTGACATAAGCAACAATCAAACTCGGAGTGTGCAGCATTGTGAACCCTGCACCAGTTCGGAAACAAGAGATCCTACGAATTCATTCTAGCCCCTAGGCTGAGTTGATCCCTTGTGCACTTCTCCATGAATTCTTGGAAGCCACTGAGTAGTCCCCAATCGTCATCTTTATCAGGCTCATCATTGGCTTCTATCAATATTTCTGCGTCTGGGGGCATCCATGTAGAATCGGTCAAAGGGCTACACAAGACCAGTAACACTTCATCCGCACATTCATCTTGAAGCCCAACCTCATTGTGGTAGGCGAAAGGGTGATAATTCCCTAGGTCAGTCTCAGTGAACAGCACCTCGCTAAGATTATTATATTTCGTAATCATGTATTTCATATAGGGTTCACGGTCGATACAGATCTAATTTGGCAGCCCCTTCCATGGCAGCCACATGTGAGAAAGGTCAGTGGCGGTGTATCTATTTAGTGCGTTAGTGAATTCCCTTCCCAAAATGATTCCATATGCATCAGGAATGTCAGCCACTTGAATATCAATGACCTGTTGTATCCGTGGGTCTATGGCAATCTGCATCGGGATACAGTTTATTTTACCCACGATGTTGATCTTTGTTTTGTCCAGCTGAGTCACCTTCCTCTTTGAAGGTGTGGGGGTGATGCCAAGAGCCTTGCATACTGCCAAGGGCATGACATTGGCAGACGCTCTTGAATCGAGTAGGTAGTTATGCAGGCTCTTTCTGAAGACCCTAATGGTGGTTAAGAAAGGGGGAGTTTCCGGTCTCCCTTGGAAGATGCCTGTGGGTGTGTCCATGTGAGCTATCTGACCTTTGTTCTTATCATTGTCCATATCCCTAGTTTTCCTAAACAATTGGTCCTTGGAAAGCTACCTATTAGCTCTTTCTAGCTCCTTTTCAATTTGTCTACTTGCCGACTGATTCACGGGAACATCCTTCATTTTCCCAGTATTATCCTGTATCTCCGGTTCCTTCCTAGGTTCTTTGAAGGTAACCTTCTTAGCTGGGTTTTCTTGTGTTGTATTAGAGGGTGGAGTCCCATTAAGAACCCTGAAGAAGGCATGCCTTATAGAAAATTTTTTGAGTAATTTGAAGGTTGATAAGCTGATTTTTACCTTCTTCAATTCTTTTGCTACATATTCACCCATTTACTCAATTTCTGAGCTAAAAGCCTGGCCTATAGCAAAACTAGGAAGTTGGGCCTTCATTTGTCCAGATGGATTTTGGGATTGGCCTTGAGGCTAATTTTGTGACTAGTTTTGAGATTCATTCTTGTTGAGGTATTAGGTGGGTATGTGAGGAAGCTAAGGGTTATTACTGGCATTTGGATTAGGTGAAGTGGCAAAATTGTTTGGTGGGGTAGAAGTTGTGAAAGGTTCGCCCGCCTGTCTATTCCTAAGGAAGTAGGGAGTCGACCGTTGATGGAACATGTGGACTTCATCCAAAAATGACTCTTCTTCATCTACCGGACCATTATCTACTGAATCAAAGAGCTGATCCAAAGTTTGTTCATTACTTACCTCTTGCGCTTCTTCATCCTCAATAGGAGCAGGGTCGACTTCGGCCTCGTTGTGGTCACCTTGCGGGAACAACGCTTGATTAACCACGAGACATGAGGAATTATATGGCTCGGATGGGATGATGTCCCTGTAGCTAGCATTGTCTACTGCATTCTGCACCTCCACCTGGAAGATTTCAGTAGCTATCTAGAACTCGGGACAATCCAACTTAGAATGTCTGCTAGTTTTGTAAATTCGACACCATCTACATAAGGCTGCCTCGGCAAGGTATACAACGCTGGTCATTTTTTCATTGCTTATCGGTTGATTAAAAGGCATAGGGACACCACCATTGTTGGGCCTAGTGTTCCATGTGCAACTTTTCCTCTGAGAGGGCCTCATTTCTGCATTTTGATTGGCATTCTTCCCCCTCTCATAATTCTGCTCGGATGAAGTGTTTGCTTCTTGATTATCCCTACTGTCCCTATTGTCTCAGTTGTCCCTATTGAGATTGGCCTAGAAATTATGCTGGGAGGCCTGCAACTAGTTATTCTGGTTCTTTAGGTGCGTCATTTTCATGGACATCTTCTTTATCATCTCAGTCAGCTCCTCCAACTTGTCTTTCTCAGTCTCGTTTCCAGACGATGGCGCCAAATTTTGGAGAAAAGTAGGTGGGGTTGCCAGCTGATTTTGATAGGCTGGAGGAAACTCTAGTCTCAATAGGTACAATGGCGTGTGGGGCTATTGGGGATACGCCTGCTGTTGTGGAGTGACCTAAGAATAGTTATACTACTGCTGGGGCTGCAGATAGGAAGACACGGAAGACGCATAATTCAATGGCTATCCTAGATGTGGTACCATAGAAAATTGAGGTACTTGGTTCATAAGAGGGGTTTGGTGAGCAAATTCCTGATTAAGCCCCTGAATTTGCATTGGGTGGGCTACCGGCCCCAAAGAAGGCAGCAGGCCAGAGATATTCTGCTCCAAGTTTGCACTAGCGACAACGACTTCCGCATAGGCGGTCACCAGGGTAGTGAGCGGTGGGCGCATCTTTTTCACCAAGGCTGACGTGAGGTTGTCCAACACCACGTAATAGACCAGGAGAGCCGCTGCATCATTGTGGAGGTACGGATCCTGAAGCCTTGTGTAAGCCTGATGGAAGCGATCATTGAAGGAGCCAATAGGTTCATTAACTTCCCTCCTGACAGACATGAATTGTTGGTAAAGCTCTGAAGGGCTGATGGGGATCTTGTATTTCTATAGGAAGACATTTTTCATCAGGTTTCATGAGGTGATGGACCCCCTTGGCAGGTTGATGTACCAGTAGAAGGCCTCTTCCCCCAATGAATGCGGAAAAAGGTGACATGCAATGTCCTCATGGTCAACCTGCATTTCGGTGATCGTTGTCTCAAATATTTTGATGTGCTCCTCAAGTGTTCTTTGTAGGTCGTGTAGATGGAACTTTGAACAAAATCCCTCTAGATTCTTGGGCATATCATTGTATGCAGCGAAATGTATTGGCGAAGGGTTATGTGCTAACCAAGCCATCGAGGGTGGCGGAGGTGGTATTTGCTACTGAAAAATGGGAACTTGGGGCTATATTTGCAACACAACAATAATCTGAGGCTGCACTTGAGCTATGGCTGCCTGGACTGTGCCTTGGGATAGAAAGGCTAGGAGAGGAGCAATCCCCTGGCTGCCGGAGATAGGAGGTGCAAATGCAGTTTGAGATGGATGGGTGGAAGATGAAGGCTAGCCAAATGAAGGTGAGGGTGAGATGGAGGTAGATGGAATGGAGGAAGAGGAAGAGGCAACGCTACTTTCTTGAGCTCGCTTTTCCCTCGTAGGAGGCTACAATTCTTCAAATTCTCCCTTGTTTGGTGTTGACTGTAGAACTCTTTGAAATTTTCTGGGGAGAATGATCCGATTCGATCCAGCTTCACTTTATCCCTTAATTTGGTATTTCTGCTGTGGCCCTCTTTCTAGCGCCAGTTCTGTTGATGGTGTTTTTATGCACTTCTCAACACAGGCAGTGCATAGGTGCACTACCTCTCTTAAAAGATAATCTTCTATAATCGGAATGCAAAACACTATCCCAAGGTCTCTCAAGTGTCAGGTCATGACAATGCTTAGATACCTCAATAGTTTGATGTGATTTGCTAGAATCACAAGGCTGTCTTACATAGGAAATACAAAGCATGGATACAAAACGTGGAAGTCAAATCTTGAAATGGAGTTCATAGGATGGAAAGTTGTCAAGTGCTGGCTATAGGTTCAAATAGCAGTCTTGGACTCCATTTTGTTGTTGGATTTGGCTTTACAACGTGCAATGAACCTTAACATAGGTCAGTTATATATAAAAAAGGAAAAAGGCAAGGGAGAGGAAAAGTTCCTAAGTCTGCAACTAGCTACAAATAGTGACAATGGAGTTCTTACAATAGACAATTTCTCAAAACAATATCCCACTTAACCAGGGATTTCACAGTATCATAGAAATTGTGATATCTTCTAAGGTCTACAGATACTTCATCCTTCATCCACCACATACATGCATGAATCAAAGATAAATGTTTGGAGCAACTTTGAAATCAAGTCCAGGCTAACTTTGCATAGCTATCTACCATCAGCAAACAACAAAAAGTATGGACAAGAAATTATCAACATGGCAAGAAATTTCATAATCACCCAACAACACTTCTAAGATCTATCCAAAGAAATAAGATAGTTAACTAAACAACAATAAGATCTAAGTGAAACATCTAACATTAGAGACTGAATCAAGCAACATGGGAGAAACCAAAAAAATACACCAAGTTAATGCCTTTTCCTTATAAATTTCAACAGCATGTCTTTACAAAAACTCAACTCTCTCTTTGCAAATGAGAGGAGTGCCCTATTTATAGTTTTCCAAAAGTTAAATGAATGGCCAAGATTCATTCTCATTGTGTGGCCAAGATTCATTACAAAATAGGGTTTCACCTACCCCCAAATAGATCACAATTTAAAATTACATTTCTATCTCTTCCCGATTTCGTCTTCTAGCTGATGGCACTGTAGCTCTTTTGTCTTTTAGCAACTTGCTATTTTTGCTATAGCTACTCTTTAGAAAGCTCCTCATCTTTGGCAGGGCTATCTTCTTGTTCCTCGGAAGCTGTGTATTCGATGAACCTAAGGATGACCCCCTGGAGTTTGTCTATTTTGATGACTTCGCATCGCAACGCCTTGTAGCTCCACTCCTTTGCATTTTTTTCCAGCCTTTTCTAATCTTCACCATATTTTGAGACTTGGTCTCTGAACAATTCTGATTGGTCGAAGGCGCGGGTAGCAAAACTCAGGAATTCCGTTGTGATATCTCCAGCCATCCCATCCTTCATCTTTTCCTAGAAGTAGGGTTTGATCTTTTCTGGATCCATTTGCACAATGGGCATATCATAGCCCATCATCAGCTTAAGATATCAGGCACATTCTACCTGGATTTCCTTGATCCACTCAATATTAGGATCCACCCTGCTCAAGATTTGCTCCAATTTCTCCTTGTGGTTGTCGAAGTCTCAACACTATATATCCATCAGCCAGTGATCTTCTTTCTTAAATGCGAGCTTCTTCTCCCATGTGGCTTCAGGCAATTGAAGGATAGCTTTGATCCTTGGGAAGGTGGAGTCATAAGTTGTGGGGAAATTAGTGTAGAGCTTCTTTGTGCTCTCCCGAGATTGTATCAATTCCAAGAACCTGTTGGCTGTCCGCACAACCCTACTGATTCCCATGTTTCTGACATATGAGACCTATCGAAACCAGTCCTCGGTAGTCTTCTCCAAGTTCTTCCTTCTCTCCATTTTGTCGATCTGATCTTTGGAAAGCAATTGAGGGGCAGCTGTGGATGTAGTGGGCAGGTCGTCCACTGAAGATTATTGTTGTATATAATCCGTTAATGCTACAACCTACACCTTGAGCTCATCCTTGGAGATTTTATCCTACTTTATCAGGTGTACCACTGTGGCCATCGACTCCTCAAGGTGCTCGACCTTCTGCTCTCTAGTTGTAGTCCCCAAGTCAATGGTAGAGATGTTATAGCTTACCCCAGCTTGGCCCACGGTGGGCGTTGCGATTTGTGCCACTTAGGAGCCAGAAGCATCCATGGTTATTTTGGATCGGACCTTGGGCTTCTTCTCCTTCTTCATTATGATTTGGGCTCAAGCCAAGATGGCCTCCAACCTCGCCCTTGGGTCCTTCAGCACTGGGGTCCTTCTTTCGATCTGCTTCTCTAACCACTCGGGCATAGTAGACTTCCTTTTGGGCGAATCACAGTCACCCTCACCCTTCTCAGTCAAGGGAAAGATTTTCTCTTCTTTTCTCTCTAGGGATTTCCCTTTCTCTTTGGCAGCATCCTCCTCCTCTTCGTCAGAGTCATGGACGAACACTAGGCGTTTGACGGGAAACCCAATGGATGGTTGCTAGATGAGACTTTCTTCTTTTGCTGCTTCTTCTTCTTTCTTCTCCTCAGTATCCCCAGCCTCGAGACTTCTAACAACATGGGCTTCGGTTAAGTCCTTTATCTGCTATTCTTCTGGTGGCTACCCTTCTTCACCATGTGGTGACCCTTCTGCTTCTGTCCCAACATCCTTCAATTGTTGTGCCATTTCCTGTTCAAGGTCCTCATCAAAGGTCAAATGAATTATTTCCTTAGCACCCGAGCCACCTCCCTCATCCCCACTCTTAGAAGAGTCCATCTCTTCCTCCTCATAAACCACCCTGTCGATGGTTCCGTGCTCGTACTTAGGGTGTTCATGATACTCATCAGCCTCCTCCTTAAGAGGCTTCGAGGCTTCCTATTCTTGTTCCTCCAACTCCTTCGAGATTAATATTGTGGCTTCCATAGCTGGTGGCCCTATTGGTGGTTGTGACAGTTGAGCCATCGCAAGGACTTGGGTGAGGGCTGCTTGGAGAGGTGGATCCATCAAGATCTGGGAGAGGTCAGGGGGAAGGTTTTGCATATGCCTTGTAAGAGCCTCGGGCATAGTGGCAATGGGAATAGGCGATGTTATGGTTGCCAGAGGGAGTGATGTGATTGGCAACATGGCATCAGAGGAAGGGGGAGTAGTCATGCTTGAAGAGGAGTCAATGATTATTATTGATTTGGCCAGAGGCGAAGGGGCAAGATGGATAGAAATGTCCATTGCTGGTGGGGAAGCGGCGACTGTAGCCAGCGAGGTGGGTGGTGCAAGAGGAGGGGTAGGGAGAGCCAATGGAGGCCAGGATTCTTCTGCACCTTCTGCCTATTTAAGCTTTTTGGGGGATGAGCCTCTCGTTTCTTTCTTTGCAGAGGCCTTGGGGTCTGGAGACTGTGTGATCTCTGTTCCTTTTCGTTTCTGGGACCTGGTGACGGGAGAAGACTTGGAGGTCTCGCTAGTTGACGTGGTGGCAGTAATATCCTCCGTGGCACTTGGATAGCTTTTGAGCCCCTCATAGGTCAAGACCACCCCTTGCCGCTTTAAATGAGCCACCTGCCCATCGATCCACTCCTTGGTACGAGTTAAGATCAGCTGGGTTATGGTGTCCAGGTCATCAACCTCCTGTTCATCCCAGTTAATCGACGGTATTGGCAGATTGGCAACCGCAGGGTACCTCAGATGCATGATTGTGGACTCGTCTTCCTTGACTTGGTCCGGCACCGGAAATGGTTGCACCCTCCTTAAGAACTACACAATCATGCATATATAGTGCCTTGCACGCACTTCTTTGTCATCTTGGCAGTCGGCCCAGAAATCCTCAATGTGATATTGATGGGCATAGGCTGGCCCTAGTGCTTTCCTGACATGGCCATGCAGGTCTATCCGTGGGCGAGCGGTGTGCCAGTCGAAATGGTACTCCTTTAGCTCCTTCTCAGAGTTACCAGCACATTGTGATGTCTGCAGTCAGTACATGCCCTGGCTAAGGGTCATGGGATAGGAGATCCCTGCTATGTGCTTATTGCTGAAGATGGCATGCAGGTATTGGAGCTGCCGAGAAAGCTCCAGGAGGATGATTCTGTCGTTTGGGTATCGGGGTAGCCTATTTGGCCTTTCGGTGAAGCCCTGGGCCCGGATATATGTGAATTTTGGATACTGGATAAAGAGGAAGGCGTATTGCTTTAAAAGTGCTCTGGCGTTGTGGGAGACCCTCCTCTCGAAATCTCTAGCGATCAACCGAATGATATGGCCAATGAAGGTGTCATTAACCCTGCAGTAATCTTTCTTGAAATTCTGGTACTGGAGCTACAGATACTTATCAAATGGTTTGAGTCCTCGCTTCTACCCCTAATCAAGTGCTACAAACAATCCGCTGTACTGCCTTTGATCTGCCAGGGAATATACAAGGTAGGAGGTCATATAGAACTTGGAACTCTTTTTCACGTTGACAAACTGCTCATGGAAGCAGTTGCTTATGATTCCTCCCCAATAGAATGAAACCTTCGTTGTGACATCTTTGTTTCTTTGCAAGATCTGTTCAATGAAATAGGCCATCCATTCTTGAAAGTAGGCGGCCGTTGGGAGACCCATAACCCTGCTCAACATGGTTACTATGTCATGGTAATCCTCATGGAAATCGCTACAGAAAAGCTCCTGAGGAACTTTCACAGCGCTTCCTCATCTTTCTTTAAGCCAATGTAGGTTTATTGACTTCTTGCACCCTGTCGGATTATCATCCCACACTGCCTGGCATTCTTCTAATGTGGGGACCACCATATGTTGGAATGTGGGAATATGCAATGTCTTGGTGATCCCCTCTGGTGACATTTTCGCGAGGATGTTTCCCTCCTTATCAATAATTGTTCTGGTATCTGTCTCATACACTTCTCGGCAAGCCATGACCAATTCAGGCTCCATGAGGGATGGAGGGAAACCGACAGCCTTAGCTATTCCACTCTGCCTTATCAATTTGACATTCTTCATTGTCGGGTTGACCCTGACTCTCTGCGTGAACTCATCTATATCAACTTGGCCAATGTTAGTGTCCGTGATCTCCTTCCAGTCTATTGTGACCTTTAAGTGGAGTGGCTCACCCTGGAATTGGTACTTCATCTGATGTTTGTCCTCTTTCCCTCGAGGGGTCCTTCCTGATTTCTTTCCCTTGTCCCCTTCGGTAGATGCCCCTGAAGTTCCTGCACCTGATTCCATATATTCTACAAGCAAGGGAAAAGTTAGCGCAATGGATCACAAAAGCATTCATGTTAGTCCATATCTTGAAAACAACATCTATTTCAAATAATCAATCAAGCATATCATGAATTTTCATCTTTAGATGTTATTGATCTTTCATTAAAGGCATTTGGACAATCCGGGCCCAGATGGCCAGACCTCCCTAGTAGGAATACTGTTCGGAAAGGAAAATATGGCAGAAGGCTCCCCAAGACTTTCTTTGGTCACATTTCAATATTTTGAGAAGCCCATGATGAAGAGGACTAAAAATCAGCATGTGGGTCAAAGTTAGATCTCAGATTTAGGCTCGTTATGATCGATTTAAGGGAGCTTGGAAGTCCCAAGCCAGAAACCTGTCAGGAGGTAGTAGTTTAGAGAGGCAAACAACTAACGAAAATCCAAGGATGGAAGTCTGGGGTCCGGGGCCCAGGGGCTAAAGGGTGGTCATCACATGCTATTTCATTTTTGAGGGCTCAGGCCGGCAGCACCGGGAAGGCACCTGGACTTCATCATTTGAGAAGGAAAACATAGGACGGAAGTCTGGGATGGGAAGTCTAGGAGCAAGAGCCCGGTGGCAGGGTTTTACGTTTTGAGTTCAACGGAAAAAGGCAAAATGGAGTTCGGAGGTCGGGACGATGGGAGGGGTTTTCTGCTTGGAGCGGCGGATGAGGACGGGAATATTGAGACATGGGGCCCGACGAGCAGACGGTCGTTCAGAGTTTTGGTGAGATCCCTTGGCGAATGGCGGTCTGAGGTCCGTGATCAGACAGACGTCCGGACAGTGAGGACCAAGACTGGGCCCGGGAAAGGGGTCCACCATTAAACTTGATTTTCGCCTCAGCAGCAGATGGAAGGGCAGAACCCGGAGGCTGGAGGGATGGAAGGACATCACCGCTAGGGCGGCAGAAAAGGGATCAAAGAAACCTGACGCATGGAGCCCTGAGGTTGGGATGACGGATGGGGTTTGCTATTAGAAATGGTGGGCGAAAGGCAAACTTTCGATAACGAAAGTCTAGACACCGGGGCCTAATAGGTGCGACGGATGCGGATGCAAAAAGGAGAGGCCAACACCGGGGCAAAGTTCAGGGTCTGAAGCACAGAGGGGCCGAAAGACTTCGCTGTGAGGACGGCGGAAAACAAGGCACAAAGGCCCGACACTCGGGGCCCGAAGGCATCAATGACATAACAATTTTTATCGCCAGAGGTTAACAACAGAAGCGAAGGCAGAGCCCATGGGGCGGGAAGCCTGGTGACGTTCGCCGTTGAAGACGGAAAATCACCCGCAAAATTCCAAAGATGGAGCTCTGGTGTCTCGGGCCCAAGAGGACCAAAGGACGCATGCTCAGTTTTCAAGTTTGACAGCGAGGAGCATGTCGGGGTCTGGCATCTGGGAGGCAGGGGAGTTTGTAGTGAGTTAAACGGCGGCACACAAGCAGAAAGCCAGATGGAGAAGTCCGACGGGATGGGCTCGGAGAGTGTTGTTGCTGTTGGTAGGAATTCAAAGTTTATAATCAAATGGCAAAGGTGGGTCCCAGGGTTGGGGTGGTCATTCTCCCTGCATGAAGAATAGCCACGGCAATGACAAGTCCCGGATAACAGCGAGGGCATTTTAAGAGGTTTGCTCGATTTTCTAATATATGGGTTTGGTGCGCAATTTTGTGTTCTATCACATTATACCCTCCTAATAATTGTTCATTGATTTAAATCTTTTGAAATCACAAAAAGACGCACGGGAGGGCAAACGGATGGCCTACCTTGAACAAGCGGAGTGGGGAGGTGGGGGATCCACCAATGATCGACAGAATGATGCTGAGGGTGATGATTGTGATGATGCCGAAGACGGTGGGCTCCAAATGACAGTCTCTCCAATTCGCGGCAATCTTGTTTGTGAAAATGATCGGCCGGAGTGGGCATTTTATACCCCCAACCGCCATGAATGATAGCATTTATTGTAGGTACGGTCAGCAAAAAGGTTGGTGAATTCAAAGTCGGTGACAGGGGCGAGAAAGCCGGGGCCCAACGGTCGAGAGGGCGCAAGACGCTGGCCATTGAAGTGTTATTTGGTTGAACGGTAGCGGCGGGGAGCGGGTCAGGGCCTGCACGGAGGAGGGCCTCTAGAGATCCGCTGTCAGGGATGGTGGAACCGTCACGAAATTTCAAAGATAGAATTCTGGACAGACGGGCCCGAAAGACCCCACGGCAGACAGGGGACGACACCAACTTCGGTCAGTGAAAGGGCCGGTGGGACATAGGGAGTAGGACGCCGCAAGGAGTAAGCTGTCATGGAGGGAAAAACTCAAACAGAACCTCGGAGGAGGAACTCCGGGGTCTGGGACCCGAAGGGTGGGGCGCCGCCTAAAAAGTTTTCAACAAATTTTAGACAGAGCGTAGCGAGTCAAACCCCGAGGTCTAGAAAGACACCCAGCGGATGCCGCCTGGAATGGCAGTTCCAGCAAGGAAACTCGAAGAGGGAATCCCGGGGTCGTTGGCAGGGCCAAATAGCTAAAGGGACCCCATGAGGCATTGGAACGCAGCAAAACCACAAGGGGAAGGCATTGTCAATTTATGATGGGACTTTGAAGAGACATCGACCATCCGAGACATCGAAAGGGGAGGCACGCAAAATGAGGCAGTGACAAAAACAACCCGACGAGGTGAAAGAAAAGAGGGTCCCCGTTCTGAACGGGGCATGTGTGCTAGGGGCACAACAGAGACAAGTCTGGAGATTAAATTTCTAAGATCAAATAGAGGTGGTGAATTCATTTCAAGTGAGTATAATTATTTTTGTGAAGAGCATGTGATAAAGAGACAATTATCTGCCCTGTGGACCCCTCAGTAAAATGGAGCTGTGGAAAGGAAGAACATGACAGTTCTAGATGTTGCTAGGACTATGATGCTAGAAGGAAATGTCCCACATATCTACTGGAGAGTAGCCATGAGTACTACTATTTACACTCTCAATTAGGTACATATCAATGGTGACACTAGAAAGAACCCTTATGAGCTATGGTTTGGTCATAAGCCTACTATTACATAATTTAAAATTTTTGGGAGTAAGTGCTATATGAAAAGATATGAAGATATAGGAAAGTTTGATGCTAGAAGTGATGAAGGAATCTTTCTTGGTTATTCTACTAAATGTAAATCCTACCGATGCTTCAAAAAGATATTGAGGAAAGTAGTTGAAAGTGCTAATGTCAAGGTTGATGAAGACATAGTTAGACCATCTAGAACCTGTGGATATGATTTAGTTGTTCAAAATGTCAGTTAAGTTCAGACTTAGAATCAAGTACAAATTATTCTGGTGAATCAGGAAAGCCAAGAGGAAGGAACTAGTGAAAGTGCAAAAGTGAGATCACAAGAGCCTGAAGTTCAAGAACATCCCAAGACTCCAAGGTATGTAAGATTGAATCATTCAGAAGATCAGATTATAGGTTATAAGAACAAAAGTGTTCA
This sequence comes from Sequoia sempervirens, assembly GCA_007258455.2. NCBI lineage: Eukaryota > Viridiplantae > Streptophyta > Pinopsida > Cupressales > Cupressaceae > Sequoia > Sequoia sempervirens. Next base: position 399,608,603 of record VDFB02271358.1, on the reverse strand, counting down.
AACTAGGAGAAGAATTGTAGAAGAATATTGTTTGATTTCAAAGACCAAGCCTAATAGTGTCAATGAAGCATGCAAAGATGAACATTGGATGGAATCAATGAAAGAAGAGCGACTTCAAATTGAGAAGAATGATACATGGATTCTTGTTCCTAAACCTAAGGAAAAAAATGTAATTTGAACTAAATTGGTCTTTCAGAACAAACTCAATGAGCAAGGTGAAGTTGTTAGAAACAAAGCAAGAATAGTGTGTAAAGGCTGTTCAGAGATGGAAGGAATTGACTTTGAAGAAAATTTTGTCCTTGTTGCTAGGATTGAAGCTATGAAATTATTTCTTACTTATGCTGCTTACAAAAAATTCAAGGTTTATCAGATGGATGTCAAATCAATATTTCTAAATGGCGAACTGGAAGAAGTGTATATTGAGAAAAATGATGGATTTCAATTATCTGATCAAGGAGATATGGTTTTTTAGTTAAAGAAAGCATTGTATGGACTTAAGCAAGCCCCAAGAGCATGGTATGCCAAATTGGATAAGTATTTGTTGAAAATTAGGTTTAATAAAGGTACTGCTGATAGTAATCTGTATTTCAAGATTGATCATGATAAAGATTTGATTGTTGAAGTCTTTGTTGATGATATGATTTTTGGAGGATATGATAGTTTGTGCATGAAGTTTGTTGATGAGATGCAAAGATATTTTGAGATGTCTGTGATTGGAGAAATGAAATTCTTTTTGGGATTACAAATTACTCAACTAGACAAAGGGATCTTTATATCTTAGTCCAAGTATGTGAAAGAATTGCTAAAGAAGTTTGGTATGGAAGATTCAAAACTAGTTGGCACACCTATGGTGACTAGATGTAAGTTGTCACAAGATGATGATTCTCCTAAAGCAAATTAGACTAGATACATATCCATGATTGGTGGATTGATCTATTTGAGTCAAACTAGACTTGATATCATGAATGTTGTATGCATTGTTGTAAGATTTCAAGTTGATCCTAAGGAATCTCATGTGACTACTGTGAAGAGGATTTTTAGATACTTGACGGGGACAGTTTATTTTGGCCTATGGTATCCTCAAGAAGATGACTTTACTTTGAGTGCTTTTATTGATGTTGATTGGGAAGGAGATGTGGATGACAGAAAGAGTACTAGTGATGGTACATTTTTCTTGGCAAAGAAGCTGATTTCATGGTTAAGAAGCAGAATGCCATTTCTTTATCTACTGTAGAGGTAGAATAGGGTATGTGTAGGATCATGATGGGACAAAAAGTGGCAATATGATGGGTATGTGGCTGATGACTTTTTTCTTACCTAAAATTGATGAAACAAAAATTGTTTTTAAAGGAGATTCTCAAGTTTCCACTAATATAAATTATGCTTTAAATTGAATTTAATAAGTAATTAGTATTCATTTTCTATTCAAATGATGACTAAAGTCCTGATTGATAGATTGGTTGAAAAAGATCTAATAGCTTTCAAACGGTATCACATTTTTTGAATCCAAAATATGTGTCACATTCTATGCTTTGCATACTATAGGATTAAAAAAAGAAAAATTGAATTTCATGATGTTTTGACCAAGTTAAGGTGGTCAGACATACAAGTTTTTTATATTTTTTAAAAGTTGTAATAAAAAATTCATAATTAAATATTTACTTGGAAAAAAATTACAAAAAAAATGTGCATCACATTGAGACATGAGTCCTCTACTTATATCTAAAATATTATAAAAAAATATTATCATTTTATTGTGGTTAGGGTGGTCAGACAAACACCTATATCTTATTTTTTCCCTGAAATTTAAGTTCTACTACATTGAAATTTCAAATTTTCACCAAAGATATTTTTTTTCTAAACAAACCTAGTAGTTTAGAAACTACATTCAATTTTCTACAAATTCTATTCTTACATTTTTTAAAAATAATATAGATAACTTATTTAATTTTTTATGTAAAGTTGCTTAACTCTATTTTTTCTGATTGTTTTGCCACTTAAGGGCTTATTTTTTCCATGATGATCTTGCATATACCCAATACATAGTTGTTGCTAACAATTGTACTCAAGTATTATGGATGAAGTAGATGTTGAAAGATATCTAAGTTTTGTATGATGAAAGTATTGCTATATTCTGTGATAATTCAAATGCAATTAACATTTCTAAGAATCTGGTGATGCATTCAAAAACCAATCATATATCTATCAAGTTTCATTTTTTGAGAGAGAAGGTGAGTGAAAAGGAAGTTAGATTGGAAAATTTGCCCACTAAGGAATAGATTGCAGACATCTTTACTAAGCCTTTTCCTAAGGATAATTTTGAGTATCTCAAAGGGAAGCTAGGGGTGATTACCCCTCCTAATAAGAACTAAGATGCATTGACTTGCATTAGTTTGTGCATTTCATTGCCATATCTTGATCTAGATTGATGTTGTGGTGGTTGTTACTTAGGGGGAGTAGTTAGATGTTTAGAAATGTGGTTCAAAGCTTGTGTGGAGAAAGATACACATTATCTTTGTCATTGATGTCAAAGGGGGAGAAGAGTGAAAATCTAAGGGGGAGAAAGTGCTAAGAGAAAGTTGGGTTGATGGTGTTTTTCACATCATGTGTTGCCATCAATGCCAAAGGGGGAGATTATTAGATGTTGATATGTGGTTTTCACTGTTGTCAACACTCTTTGATGCAGGAGCATCTAGTGGTGTAAGGGAAATATTGCATCACCCAAAAATATGATTTTTATTTATGTTCCTTTTGTTAGCTTTTTGTAGATGTTTTTGCATTTCTAGATACCTTTTTTGTTGAATAAGAGTTCCTAACTTTCAGAACTGCTTTTTCTGCTCAACTGCTATTTTTAGCAATTTTGGATTTGAAGGTGTGAGGAGGATAAAATTTAAGGGAAGGTTCAGGATGGAAAAAAAATCACTTTGGAAAAAGAATTAGGTCAAGATCATTCACAGTTTTAAAGTTATTCAAGTTTTAGTTTCAGCTTTTTGCCCTGATAAACCTTCTAAGTCCAGTTTTAGGCACTAAATGGTCCCGTACAGGCCCAAAAATTGTCGAAACTAGCAAACCAGGTTCTTAGTGCGTTCTTCACTTTGAGACCTTTCTAATAGTTCAAATGGTTCAAAACATAGAGTCCCAGATCAAAAGTTATGGCTTCCAGAAGTTGGCTGATTTTTAGAAAATTGCCAATTTTCAAATTATGACTCAATTTTTGAATTTCAAAGTATAATTTTTTGGACCCAAACCACCAAAAACTCATAATTCGAATGTTTTTTGGCTTCTTAATGGAGCAGGATCTATTTAAGGGTGGGGTTTTCTAATTTTTGATAGCTTTTTGGGGGAAAAAGTTTGCTACGAAAAGGGGAACTTCTATAATTTCTGTAATTGGCATGTATTGCAGAGCTTGAGGATTTGAGATCCTCTGCATGTAAGAATTCCATTTTTCTAAATAAAAATATTATTCTCTTATTTTTGTGTGTTGATCTGTGTCTCAGGTTAGCACCCTCATCACTATTGGCATTAGAGGTTGTATATGTCGAGGATATTGAGAAAATTGTAATAAAGTAAGTTGCAGGTTGTCGATGGTGCAGTGAAGTTCAATACGTTCACCAACTTAGTATGTTGATGATAAAAGGTTGTAGATTAAAGGTTTTTTTGTCGAGTATATTTATTTTATCAGCGTTAAGTCTCATAGATCCGCATGAAGATTTGATTGAGTTATGAGTATCTGTGTTCTGATAATTTTTCTGTTGCTTCAATTGGTGTTCCTAAAAGAAGATGATATGATTTTGGTAATATGAAGTGTTGTGAATGCTTCTCTAGTGATTCATGATGCTCATGGATGTTTCTAGATCATTCTCTATCTGTGTTGTATGTCCACATTGATTGGTATGCTCACGATTGAAGATTTTCTTTTTTCTATTCATGTTTTTCACGTTCTTGGCCGATAGGGTGATTGTAGTATATTGTGGATCTTTGAGGAATAATTATTGATGATGTTTCATGTTCAAGGATATTATTTTGGGTCTTCACTATGTTTTGAATGAAGTTGGTTGATTTGCATTGGTCATTATTTATGTTTTGGGCTGATAGTTTGTATTCATTTTATATTTTATTGCAGCCGACATGTAGATGATGTTATTCTTTGTTGTGGATATATATGAGCAATTGTTTTATCATTTGAAGGTATGGTGAAGTGAAGTGTGTGAGTCCTGTGTGCGAATAAATTTCTAATCATTCGAAGGTGGAAGATAAGTGTGAAGAAGAGTGAGAAATTTTATGTTCTTAACCAGAACTGTAATCAAGCATGAGCATATGCTATTTTCTTAGTTCAAAATTTGGTGGATGTAATCCAAATATTTCTATAAGAAAGTGAGTCTTCCTTGGGTAGTAAGCCTTTTGTATTTGAGCAGTGAGCTCTAGGTAGTGTGCTTGAATGCATGTGCATTCCCCATTTATTCTTTTATACTTTTAATAGGGTATAATCTTGTTGACTAATCTCCATTGTGGTTTTTCCCCTAGCAGGGTTTCCACGTAAAAATTCTTGGTGTTATGTGTGTTTTTGATGTGGTAATGATTTATGCTTTCATGGTTATTAATCAGATCTGAGAATTTTTTTAATAAGTTTAAATTGTTGTGATGACTGATCCCCCCCTCTCAGTTGTCTACCCTTGTGTTGCCAACAAAAAGGATTTTTAAAATAAACAACCAGTTGAGATAGAAAATAGGCGTGCATAAGGTGTGAAGATTTTTTATTACCAATGTCATATCCTTTCATTCCAATAAATTTGGTACAAACCTCTAGCTTTTGAAGTTCATGTGAAGTTGACCCACATACTTTAAGAAATGTGTTTGATTTGAATACATTCCCTAAAATGATGATCCTCCTATACCTACAAAACACATGTTAGAAAAACCAATTCTATGAGGCTATTATGATGGTAGCTCTATGGTTGGTGTCTCATCATCATGTTTCTTAATATAGTCACCAAATATTTATCAAAATATTAGAGACCTTTTGATAGTTGTTCTCTATTTCTTTAGAGAAATATTTATAAGCGACATGTGATGTCTAGGATTTAATGTCCCCTTTAAAATATTCCTAAGCATAAAGGCATAACTATATTTATTTGAGGCGTAACTTATCTTTTCGATGAAGCTCCATACTTCAAACAATAATTTCTCCTTTAAAGCATGGACAGATTGTTTGGTGAAGGTCATGTGTTGAAATAGCTTCTTGTATTTCCTCATTTGGTACATTACTAAACATCTTTGGAAAAACCTATGTGGGAGTTACTCCTATTGTGAAAGTACTTTGGAATATCACATTCCCCACTTAGATTATAATGATGAAGATAATCTAAAATAGATTGTGGTAAGTAGCATATGTTACTCATGCCACCCCTTACTTCATTTCACATATTAATAAAATGCCTTGAGATAAGGTTTCATCCTAAGTTCTTCACTTACTTGAGACATTAAAATTAACACCACGTAGATTAACTATATGTGTCTTATTTCAATTTGGAATTGAACATTCAGATGCTATGATAGCTTCCAATTAAGGGTATGTATGAATGAATTTGGATTCCTGTAGTATTTCAACCTCTAGTTGTTCATATCATAGATTTGCAAGATTACCAATAAGTTGATTGCCTTCATGGTAGGTAAGAGATATATAGACCTCTTGAAAAATTTCTTAGCAACAACCAAACCTTATGTAGAATATATTTGATCCTCTAATTGTGTACTCTCACTTCTTTGCACACATTTACTATTATTAGGGAGTCACCATCTATGTGAATATTTTGCATTCTGATTTAATGCTAGTTTTAAACCATGAAGTAGTGCTAGAGCCTCTATTGAATTGTTGGTGCTAGAGGGAAGATGTATTGATTTTACTCCTACTAGAGATCCATCACAATTTTTGATACATGCCCCTATTCCTAATAATCTTGTATTTCCCTTTGATGCATCATCAAATTTTAATGGAAAAAAGCCAAATAATGGTGGCTACTACTTTATTATATTCCTATTTTCCTTTTGTTTGGAAAGGTGATGACTAATACCTTTTAAGGGAAAAGTAATGAGTTCCCATTGCTTTGTAATGAGTCCATCGAAAATTTTAAAAAAGAGAAGAAATTTTTTTATATGGGCTTGAAAATAGGCATTTGTGACCTCTGAAATAGCTTTCTCTATTATGACCTAAGTTTGAAGAATTGATGAATTCACTTTCTTGAAGATGTGATTGTTTCTTTTCCACCATAAATTCCATATCACTATAGCTGGTACTACCCTCCAGATGCATGCAAGTAAGGATATGACTTGTAGAGAACAAGCCAACTAGAAAAAATATCCCAAAGGGTCTTCAGAAGAGGAAAGAAGCAACTTAACTTCCATTTGATAAATGACCAACATTCTTGTGTATAAGGACAATGAACAAACAAATGATCCACATCTTCTATAGCCTCCCCACACAAGCTAAATTTGAATGGATCTACTAGCCACAACTTAACCAATATGTCACTTGTTAAAATATTGTTTCTTAAAGCCAACCTATTGGAAACTATGTCTCAACTTGTTGGCTTGTTTCTCTCCTCGCTACTTGGCATTTTGCTCCCTTGTTGGAAAGAAAGTATACCATCGAAGGGAATTTGTTCATATTATCTTCAATGGATTGATAAGCTTTCATGTTTCACGTAGCTCTTCATCGACATGACGTTGTCTGGTTAGCATGACTTCAAAGGTTGTCTCCACAATGGTTTGAAAGTTCATGGTGTGTGGTGGTTTTCCTTATCAACATGAGTTGGATCTATTAGCGAGACCTTGTTCATTGTTTCCTCGATAGATCGATATCTCTTGTTGTGGAATTGTGTTTAAATTTTTAGTAAGAGTAGCTCACTTTGAAGGGAGTTTCTAAGGTGTATGTTCGAAACTCCAAAACTCTAATGGAGTTACTTGTCAGGAGGAGGTTGCACTATCATCGAGACATTGGACAATTCCTCCTTGATATCCCGATGGCTTCATATTGAAGAAACCTGGATGCCTCGCCAAGACTTTGTGAAATGTCTCTTCAACATGCTAATATAAGAATTGAATGTTCTTGTTGATGTGAATTTGGGTGTTCATCGTGACTTTGGGAAATGTCTCATTGACGAGATGATTAAATGATAGCTTATGAAGGTAAAACGAAAGTGGGGTTCACATGGTGGTAAGACCTACTTCGATGAGATATTTATGATTAGTGGGACACAATATCTTGTTTCACCAATACTCCGATGACTATTTTAGTTTGGCAGGTATTATAATCATCGACAGGACTCAAATAGATCAGCGAGAGGTTTGTGGTTGTCTCATCAATGGCCTGATTTTGTAATTGCTAAGTGACGGTTTGTTTGCTGTTACAATTGGGAACTGAATTGGTATACTTCCTGCATGGGTCTGGTGATGGAGATTGATTGGAATTCTCTCAGAAGGAAAATTCTATAATGTGTAATGCATTGTAATAGTGTTTTTGGAGAAAATGTTGAGTCTGATGAGAGAGAATGAGATTGATTAGGAATTGTAATGCTACCTGTATTGAGAGTGTGAATAGACATCTAAGAGAAAAAAACTATAACTTTGTATGTGGATTTTGTTCATTGTAATACAAAGTTTTTTTCTTGGTGTGGTGGGTTTTTCTCTTGAAAGGGTTTTCCCATGTTAAATTTGGTGTCCATTTTGTGGTTGTGTTAAATTTGTTCTATTTTGTTATTATGCTAATGTGCATCATTAATGAACTATAATTTGAAATTGAACCATATGTCTACATTGTCTTCTTATAATTAGCATTAGGAAAGTGTTTCTGCTCCTCTGCTTTCCTTACAAGTGGTATTAGATCTTGGCTAATGTGTTATCCTTGTGGGTTGGATGGGTTCTTTGTGCCAATTCTAAAGAGTAGGAGTCTTGTAGAGGAATTTAGTAATGTTGATTACATATTAAGATGGTAAGCACATTAGGGAAGATATAAATTGAAAAATTCAATGGTGGCAATTTTGAGTTGTGGAAACTCAAAATGGAAGGCCTGTTGGTAGATAGAGATCTCTGGATTATTGTGTCTAGAACTAAACCTTCAGGCCTGAAGCAATAAGATTAAGAGCTCATAGATAGAAAAGCCAAAGGGTTGATCTTAATACTCTTTCTAGTAGACTCCATTCTTCTCAACGTTCATGAAGAGAAGTCTGTATCTTCTTTGTGGAAGAAACTTGCTGACATTTATTAGGGAAAGTCCTTGGTGAATAAGTTATTCTTGATGAAGTTGTGCTCTTTGAAAATGGAGGAAGGGGCATATTTGGCTGATCATTTGAATATGGTCAATATGCTCATTGCTTAGTTAACATTTGAAGGTGTGAATATAGATGATGAGGATCACTATATGCTTTTGTTACGTTCTTTTCCCAACTCGTGAGATCATTTAGTGATGGATATTGGGAGTACGCCAACCACTTTCAAGATGGAAGATGTGGTTGCCTCATTTCTGTTAGAAGAGATGCAAAGGAAATATTCTGAGATGGCAGAGGAGGCCCTTGCTGTTCAAGGTAGATCAAAGGAGAAAGGAAAGAAGAAAGAAAAGAAGTCTAAATCTAATTCTGAAGGGAGATCAAAGTCTCCTGGTAAGAAGTCCAAGGTGAAATGTTGGAATTGTGGACAACCTAGTCATGTCCATAAGGATTGCAAAGAGGAGGAAAATAAGAAGAAGAAAAACAATTCTTCGGATAATGATTCTTCTAGAGAGATGGAAATGCCTTCCTTGTAGCCTTGGTGACTCAGACATCAGATGATGTATGGATGATTAACTTAGGTGCATCTTTTCACATGAAATCTCATAGAGATTGGTTTACGAAGTATGAAAAATATGATGGTGGAAAGGTGTATTTGTCAAGTGACTTATCTCTTGAAATTATTGGCTGTGGAAGATTCATAATTCAATTTCTTGATAGAAGAATCAAAGGAATTGATGGCATAATGCATATACCAGGTCTAGATCAAAATTTACTTTTTGTTAGTAAGTTTAATTATGTTGGTGTACAAGTTTCATTCTTGAGTGGTGGCTGCAAAATGACTAGAGGCTCAATGGTGTTGGCAAGGGGTGCTCAAATTGGTACTTTGTACAAGCTAGATACTCATGTTGTTTAATGCAATAGTGTTTCTGTAAAGTCAAAAAAGGTTGCTCATGTAGAGAAGGAGAATGAAGTTCCTCTGGGTGCAAACTCTTTGGAGGTAAAACTCCCAGAAGAAAAGACCATGCTCTGGCATCAAAGGATCGATCACATTGGTGAGAAAGGCTTAAAAGCTTTGAAAAATAAAAACTTGGTTGAAGGGCTTGATGATTGTAACCTTGAGTTTGATTTTCGTGAACATTGTATATATGGAAAACAACATCATGTTTCATTTTATTCTAGTCCCCATAGATCTTCTGGTGTTCTAGATTATATTCACTTTGATGTTTTTGGTCCAATAAATGTTCCTTCATTATCAAAATAGAGATATTATGTTTCTTTTATTGATGATTATTTGAGAAGGGAATTTGTGTATTTTCTAAGAAGTAAACAAGAAGTGTTCAGTCAGTTTAAAGATTTTAAAATATTGGTTGAAAATAAGATTGGAAGAAAAATTAAATGCTTGAGGACAAACAATGGTGGTGAGTTTTGTTCTACATATTTCAAAAGGTATTGCAAAGACCATGGAATAAAAATGCATAAAACAACACCTTACACTCCACAACAAAATGGAGTTACTAAAAGGTTGAATAGGATGTTGATGGAAAGGGCAAGAAGTATGTTGAACAATTCTAGTCCGGAGCATAAGTTCTAGGTTGCGGCTGTGGCTACATGTTTTTTAATAAATCGATCTCCCTCTTTGACACTTGTTCATAAAACCCTTATGGAAACTTGGTCTAGTAAGAAGCCCTCTTTAAGATATGTAAGAGTCTTTGGCTGTGAGGCATTGTAAAATGTATATTCATTGGCTACAACATTGGTGTGAAAGGATACACTATTTATAATCCTATGACTGAAAAGGTTGTATACAATAGAAGAGCTAAAACCTTCTTCAGTGGATCTGCAATCAGAGATGAAAGAAGAAAAGAAAGAAAAAGTGGTTGAAATTCCTCAAACTCTAGATAAAGAGGAACTACGAAGTGTCTAAGGAGACTTCTAGTAGATCTGAGAGTTCTAAAGAAGAAGAACCACAACCTAAGCCTCAACCTTTGAGGAGGTCTACATGTGAAAGGAGACAACCTGAAAGGTATGGTTTTTCCATGTTGGATGTAAATTGTGCCTATGCTTTGATTACAAGCATTGATGAGCCTAGGACTATGAAAGAGGAAATTGAAATGTCTGATTCAAATTCTTGGTTAGAAGCCATGAATGAGGAAATGGTGTTATTAAAAAGGAATGCAACCTAGGATTTGGTGCCCTTGCCTAAAGGTCGAAAGCCTATTGGCTGTAAATGTGTATTCAAGAAGAAAATTGGTTTGGATGGCAATGTTGAAAAGTATAAAGCTAGGTTTGTTGCGAAAGGTTGTTCCCAAGTAGAGGGAATTAATTATGGAAAAATATTTTCTCATGTAGCTAAGCTAACATCTATCATATTTATTTTATCAATTGCAACATCATATGACTTAGAGATTGAACAGATGGATGTGAAGACAAAATTTTTTCATGGAGATCTTGAAGAATAAATTTATATGTCCCAACTTGAGCACTTTATGGAAAACGGTAAAGAAGATCTAGTTTGCAAGCTAAAGAAATCTATGTATGGTTTAAAAAAATCACCTAGAATGTGGTACTAGAAGTTTGAAATGTTTGTGTTGTCATTAAGATTTGTAAGATCGAAATATGATCATTGTGTGTACTTCAAAACTGAAAATGATTGAGTTCTTATTATTGCCCTGTATGTTGATGACATGTTCATAATAAATAGTAAGACTATGATTTCTGATCTAAAATCTCAACTGTCAACAAAGATTGAAATGAAAGATCTAGGTGTAGCAAGGTATATTATGGGGATAGAAATAAAAAGGGATAGTGGAATTAGAAAGCTTTGGCTCAGCCAAAGTAAGTATATCAATACTTTCTTGGAGAGATTTGGTGTGACTGATTGCAAGTAGCTAGTTGTTCTAGTGTTGTAGGGAACAAAACTATCTATTGAAGATTGTCCAAAATCTCCCACCGAGATGGAGGACATGACTAGAGTGCCTTATGCAAGTGCAGTTGGTAGTTTAATGTATGCAATGGTTTTTACAAGGCTAGACATTTCCAAAGCAGTGGGAGTTCTTAGCCATTTTATGGAAAATATAGGTACACTGCAATGGGATACTATGAAAAGAGTTTATAGGTATTTAAAAGGTACCTCTCAGTATGATTTTTGCTATAATGGTAACTTAGTTGGGTCACAGAGATACATTAACATTCGAGGTTATGTGGATTTTGATTGGGTAGGGGACATTGCCAGTAGGAGATCCACCAGTGGATACATCTTCACATTATTTGGTGGTCTAGCTAGTTGGATGAGCAAGTGGTAGGATGTAGTCACTTTATCTACTACAAAATCAAAATATATGGAAGCAACACATTCCTGTAAAGAATCTATTTGGATTAGACGTTTGTGTTTTGATATTGGGTTCAATGCAGGGAAAATTACCATTTGCTGTGACAACCAGAGTGCTATTTGTTTGGAAAAAAATATGAATTTCCATGCTAGGACGAAACATATTGATGTGCAGTATCATTTTGTATGAGATATGGTGGAGGATGGAAAGGTTAGTCTTGAAATGGTGGATACTCTAGAAAATGTTGTAGATACATTAATGAAACCAATGAGCACAAACAAGTATAAGTGGTGTGGAAATTCAATGGGACTTGGGGCCTATAACATTTAGTAATGTCAAGCATTGGAGAAGCTAGTAAGTCTTCGTCAAGTGGGAGCATGTTGGAAATCATGTCTCAACTTGCTGGCTTGTTTCTCTCCTCACTTCTTGGCGTTTTACTCCCTTGTCAACAAGACAATATACCATCAAAGGGACTTTGTTCATAGTCTCTTTGATGGCCTGATAAGCTTTCATGTTTCACCTAGCTCTTCATTGGCATGACTCCGAAGGTTGTCTCCATGATGGTCTGAAAGTTCGTGGTGTGTGGTGGTTTTCCTTATCAATAGGAGTTGGCTCTATCGATGAGACCTTGTTCATTGTCTCCTGAATAGATTGATATCTATTGTTGTGGCATCGTGTTTACTTTGTCAAAAAGAGTAGCTCACTTCAGTGGGATTTTCTAAGGTGTCTATTTGAAACTTTGAAACTTTGATGGTGTTGCTTGTTGGGAGGAGGTTTCACTATTTCTGAGACATTGGACAATGTCTCCTTGATATCCTGATGGCTTTGTGTCAAAGAAACCTGGATGATTCACTAAGACTTTGTGAAATTCTTTAACATGCTGATAGAAGACTTGAATGTTCTTGTTGATGTGATTTCGGGTGTTCATCATGACTTTGGGCAATGTCTCTTTGATGATCCAATAAGCTAATAGCTTATGAAGGTAAAATGAAAGTGGGGTCCACATGGTGGTAAGACCTACTTCGATGAGACATTTGTGATCGGTGGGACACGGTCTCTTGTCTCACTGATACTCCAATGTCTATTTTGGTTTGGAAGGTATTACACTCGTCGGCATGACTCAAACAGATCGGTGAGAGGTTTGTGGTTGCCTCATTGATGGCCTGATTTTGTAACTGTTGAGTGATGGTTTTTTTGTTGTTATGAATGGGAGTTGAATTGGTATTTTTCCTGCATGGGTCTGATGATGGAGATTGATTGGAATTATGTCAAAAGGAAAATGATATAATGTGTAATGCATTGTAATAGTTTTTTTGGAGAAAAAGTTGTGAGTCTAATGAGAGAGAATGAGATTGATCATGAATTGTAATGTTTCCTATATCGAGTGTGAATAGACATCTGAGAGCAACAATTGTAATTTTGTATGTGGACTTTGTTTACTATAATACAAAGTGTTTTTGCTTGGTGTGGTGGGTTTTTCTCCTGAAAGGGGTTTTCCCACGTTAAATCTGGTGTCCATTCTATGGTTGTGTTAAATTTGTTTTGTTTTGATATTATGCTAATGTGCATCATTAATGAATTGTAATTGGAAATTGAACCATATGTCTGCATTCTCTTCTTAGAATTAGCATTAGGAAAGTGTTTCCACACCTCTGCTTTCCTTACACAATCAAGAGAAACTACCTATCTTTGAAAGCACCATAGGGTTCCAACAAAATGAATATTCCCATTGGGTTTGGTTGCACATACCCTAAGAGATTATTGAATTATAACATTTCTTTACTAAGTAACTACCATATTTAGAAGGAGACCAAATGATCTTGTCCAAGCTATCTGATTTGAACATCATTCTTTCCTTTAGAATTTTCTATTACATTGTTTTCTTATTGGCGACAATAGGCATGACTGAGAAGTCTTTCCAAATGAAATAATTACCTATAAAAATATCTATAGTGGATGCATAATCCTTCAATTTAGTACCCCAACTTGTTGACAATATTTCCTCTGTTGGTCTCAATTCTTGTATAATATTTAAAGGAGGATGACCATTCCAAGAGTCCTTCCAAAATTGGACTTCTCCATTATTTACCTCCAATAAAATTTAAGGAATAATGACATCCCTACATGATACTAAGAAATTTTGCATAAATGAACCACTTGGAGGATTAGAAATGGTTAGGATTCTTGTTGGGTTCACATTATCCAAGTATTTTTCCTACATTGTTTTAACCCACTTAGAGGTTGGTTTTTTATACATTTTCCATACCAATTTTGCTCTAAGGGCCAAATTTCTTGTGGAGATATTGTGAACACCTGCTCCACCTTTGAGCTTATCAGAACTCATGTTTTCCAAGGATATTAAAGGAATCTTATTTTTATCATCCATGTTTCCTTTCCATAAAAAAATCCTAATGAGCTTTTCAATTTATAGAATCACTATTTTAGGTGCTTTCAAAACAACAAAATAATAGTTAGGAATTGTAGCTAACACAGATTTAATCATTAAAATACAGACTAAAAGAGAAAGGCATTTGGATTTTCAATACAATGTTCTTGCTTTAATTCTTTCTAAGTCTTTTCCCCAACATGAGACTTTATTTACACCCATGAAGAACGGTATACCAAAATATGAGTAGGGAAGTTTTTCCAACTAAAAGCCGAAAAGGTTCAGTATCTTTTTTGAAATGGCTGATCTTATGTTAAATACATATATCTTGGACTTGGATGAATTTATCTTTTGGCCAAATATAGATGAATATTTATCTAGAATTTTCTTTACTTGATTTTCTAATAGAATATTTTCCAAATAAAATAGTGTGATCTGCAAATAATGAGTGAGTAGCTGAGATACTTGTGTGAGGAATTGGAATACCTTACCATAGCCCTTGAGAATGTACTTTTTCAATTGACTTACTCAATTCTTCTACCATTATAATCAACAAGAATGATGATAGAGGACCCCCTTACCAAACCCCTTGTGTTGAACCAAAGAAACCTATTGGAGACCCATTTATAATTACTAAAAAAATTTCCCTAGAAAAGCATGAGAGGATCCATTTACACCATTTATTGTTGAAGCCAATTTTTTGTAGAACTTGAATCAAAAAGGCCCAATCCACCCTATCATAAGATTTCATCATGTCCAATTTGATGATAAGGGATGAAAGGTTATTTGTATTTATAGAGTGTAAAATATCATTTGCCACCAAATACCCTTCAGTTGTCTCCCTTCCTAGCACAAAGCCACCCTGTTCTTGTGATATGATTTTTGCAATGAAAGGTTGAAGTCTAAGGTAAATGGATTTTATAAAAATATTGTAAATAGTATTGCACAATGATATTGGCTTAAATTGTGCAAAAGACTTAGGATCCCTTACTTTAGGTATGATTGCTATGTGCATAACATTGAACTAGTTTAGCATGGTCCATGTCCTTCTTGATTCCTCTAATTCCATTAAAATGTAAAAATCTTATGAAGTCCCAACACTTCTAAAAAATAGAGCTATAAACCCATCATGGCCTGGGGCCTTGTCTGGTGGGAAAGAAAACACCAATTTCTTTAGTTTTTATAGGGTGAATGGCTTCATTAAATGATCATTGTCTTCTTGAAGAATTAGCTTTGGAACAACTTCTAATAATTCTTGTCCATCCATATTAGCTCTATGTGACTAATTAACTAGGGTAGTTAGAAGGTGTGAAAAAAATTTAACACCTTCCTTTTAAATATCCTCTTCATTGGTGATCAGTGAGCCATTGGAGCTATCTTGAATTATGAAAACAAAATTTGTGGATCTCTTAATTTGAGTTGATAAATTAAAGAATTTAGTATTACTATCACCTTCTCTATTGGTCAAATGTGATAGGATCCAAATCACGTGAGAAATAATTTTCTCATTAATTGTTGTTAGTTGTTTGAATACCTTTTCCTTTTGCTCAAATATGTTCTTAAGAACATGTACATTCCAATATCTAATTTTTTGTTTGACATGCATCTTTTTTTTACATAGCTGATACATTTTGGATCCTCTTGTATATGGATCACTAATCCACCATTGATAGAGAAGGGGTAGAAAATCTAAATGCCTAAACCAAATATTTTCAAATTTGAAAGACGATTTATGGTTTGAACAAGAGGTTGTTGCTATTACGTCCAAGGAAATTGCATAGTGACCTAACCTTGAAAAGGGTAAGATCTTAGAAGATAAGGTAAGTTTCCCTAAGGACCAATTTGACGAATCCAAAAATCTATCTAGCCTTTCTACAATCTACAAAAATCCTTTCTATGATTTACCTAGGTATGTTACTTACCCTTAGCAGGCAATATGTCTTTTAAAGCTTTATCTATAATGAAAGATTTAAATTCATCCATTGCTTTGGAGGGTGGGTAAATTCCTCCTTTCTTTTCACATAGTGATGTGATTTCATTAAAGTCACCAACTAGTATTGTCTTTTCCTCTCCTATACCATTAAGAGCATTTGTAAAGGCATCCTGTAATTTTTTTTGTCTACTATTGAAGTCAACCCATAGACATTTATCAACTAGAATTTTAAATCAAAGTTTGAAACCTTCATTATCTACCAATTCCTTTCTTTTTTGACTAATTCAACAATAAATTTTTTAGCATTCCATAAGGTTATAAAACCTCTAGATGCCCCTTGGATAGGAGAGTGAGTTTATTTCCATCTACCCCATTTTTGAATTGAAGAACCATACATATTATTAGATGTTTTGGTTTCTTGAAGAAGTATAAGGTTAGCTCCACAAGCATCTAACTAAAGCTTGATTTGAGCTATTTTATCAGGGGAATTTATACCCTTAGCATTTCATGATATTAACTTCATGGCATGGGAGGAGAGCAACATTCTCTCCTTGGATGCTTACTTGCAAAGACTGTAACATTCTTATCTTTAAATGTTTTTTGCAAACTTGCATCTATATCTTCCTTTAGCTTAGTCATATGTAATTTCCTTCCCCTCTTTCTAGGTGACTTTTTTGGTATGGATTGAGTGCTTGGTGTTTTTGAGATCAATAGAGTCAAAGAGTAGTCAAATACATCTACTTCCCTAACTACTTCCTCTACACATTCTTTATTCTTTTCAAGAATGACTATATATTGAATTAGAGGGGTTTGAGTATAGTCTAGACCACCCTCCTCCCATGCTACCTCCTATGCAATTTCATCAAACAATTTAGACCCCTAAAAAATGACTATTCTATGTGCCAATTCCTCCAAATTACCTTCCTGTTCCATTTGTTCAAAACTTATAGGATCAATCATGTCAAAGCTGAAGGAACTTGACATTATTTCATTCTCTTGCTACACATTCCTATCCACTTGATAGTCTTCTAATTCCAATCTACTTACAGGGGGTGTAATTTTAGACTATTTGGACCATGTATTGAACATCAATGATTGAATAATCATTTCCAACTACTGCATGGAAATAAAAGGGGCAGAAGGGGTGTACAAATGAAGTGCTTGTGATTTTCAAAAACCCTTGTCCAAGAAGTTGCATTTCCCTAGTCAATAATTTTACAAGGAAAGGGACATTTGTTTAGTCCCTTTATTAGCTATGAGAGTAATTGTGGGTCCAATCACTTTCCCTCATGGTATGGAAAGCATTGGCTTATCTTTAGGAGGATACTTCCTGACAAGAATATTTAATATAATTTTTCGAGGCTTAAGAATTTATGAAAGATTAGACTCGTAAAATCCCTTCTACCTTGTGTCTCTTGGAAAGAAATACTTGTGTACCAAAGTATGACATTTAGAACATGCATTTTCTAGAATTTCAATTAAAATATTTTGAGACCACTTCCCAAATTTAGATGTTATGTGAATTTCTTTGGGAAACTCATTTGTAGCATCCAAAAGAACACAAACCCTAACTGATTTGGCTGGGTTTCTAAAAGAAGCATAAACATGTTTAAGGAAAATTCCCATGTGATTTTCGAGAGCTTTGATTATTCCAATATATATATATACGAAACAAACTATTTTATTTATCCTCTCTCTGATGTATTTTTTACCTAACATGGAACTTGCATATTCTAACAGTAGATAAAAATGCATGTAGTTAGGCATGCACAAGTTCCACCTTACAAAATGTATCACTTTCTAAGTGTTCCATGTAGGGTCGGGCATTCTTCGACTAGCTAAATAATTCTAGGGAAGCATTGCTTTGTGGTTGGGTGGAAAATCACCTCAATCATGTTCTTTTCCATTAGTGGAGGTGATCTATCATAAGGAATCATATCATAATTCTATTATGTAAATGTATCGTTGATGAAAATGAATAAATTTATGTAATAGAAAGAAAACTATGTAATTGAGAATTGAATTTTAGGCATTGAATGCCAAGTCAAACTTGTATGTAACTTTTGACATTTGGAAATGAATTATTTGAGATTTATCAGTTATTTATGAACATAAAAGTTCTAAATGGAATTAGCTATGGAATTTGTGTCATAAATAATAATATTCATAGTTTCAATTTTTGGTTTAATGGTAGAAATATAGTTGAGCATGTTACATTTGGTATAAGAGATCAAGGTTTAATTCTAGGCCTATGAGCCCATGATGGTTGAACTAGGGACTAGTAGACCCTTAACTAGATTTAAGATACCTAGAGAATAACCAAATATGAATAGGTTACAGGAAATGGGAAGGTCCAAATTGGGAAGAAAGAAAGGGAAAACCAATAGGGCTATGGAAAAAAAAATGTTATTGAGTATAAATCCAAACCCAAAGACCAACCCAAGCTTCCTAATGAAGAAACTCTAGTGCATGCCCTCACACGTATCAAGTTGGAGAGAGGCAAAAAGATGTAGGAGACCAAATGAAATCCTAAGACTAAGAAACCCTTCACATTTAGAGATTGGCCAATAGGATATGAACCTAATGAGCCACTAATTACTAAGGAGGAGAAGGAGTTCCTATGCACATGTCTTGCCTCACCCAAGAGGGAAGATGTAGATTTAGATGAGGATCCTCAGTAATGTTCTCTATTCGATAATGAGGGAACTACTTAGAGCGGAATTTTTTTTGTAAATAAGGATTACTGTAAATCCAAACTTAATATAAATAAATGAAGTCTTTTGTTGTTCAAAGGCATGAAGCTTGAAGGCTTGTCTTGAAGAATGAACATGTATATATATATATTTTTGGGCTTTCATATTGTGTGCTTTGTATTTCATAAATGTAATAGCTTAAACATAAAACCTTGTTCTTGAATGCTAAACATGACTATGATGTAGGTTGATTGTGAGTCACCATGGTGACCACCAAACAATATGCGAGTAGTAGCAGATAGGATAATGGACCAAGTAAGAGGCTAGAACAAATCTCAGAACTCTTGAACTAAAAATAATCTCGAATGAACCATTTGGAATAAGAGGTCCATGTAGTGTGGGAAGATTAGAATCTCAGGAATGAGGTACCCGACTAAGGAGAAGGGAATCAAAATTGAGGTTGGATTGAGGAAGAACTAGGAAAAGGTTTTAAGAAGGTAGCACCACTGAAGTTTGATGGCAAGGCCATCAGAGATGGGGTTGAGGCATGGATCATAGAGATAGAAAAATATTTTGGGCTTCACAACCTGTCAGATCGAACCAAGGATGCTTGGGAAACATACAAATTTTCAGGAGAGGCAGCTACTTAGTGGGACAATGAGAAGGCCGAAGAGAGACTTTTGCAAGAAGAGATTAATTGGGAGTTTTTCCTTGAATATTTTAGGAAGAAGTGGCTACCACATATTTTCTTTGACAATAAAATGATTGAATTTCAAATTTTGACCTAGGGAGGCCTAATAGTAGTGCAGTACTGGGAGAAGTTTACCAACTTGCTTAAGTATGTGCCATAGTATCAATCTAGTGAGTGTTTTTGGATTTAAAGTTTTATATTGAGAATGAGACCCCATATTGGAGCTAAAGTGGATCTTCACAATCCTCATACTATGGCAGAAGCTTTCGAGAAGGATATTAAGCAAAAACAAAAGATGCAACAATTTTCTAATCTTTGCAAAGGATCAGAATCCAAACCTCAGTTCAAAAATAAAAGATTTTGAAAGGGTGAAAAATAGAAAGGAAACAAGTCTCATCAGATTAGAATCTTGAAAAGGGAAGGAAACCCTCTAGAAAAGGAAGAAGGAAAATAAGGCGGAAGGAATAAAAGGGATAATTAGGGTAACAAGAATTGTGATGGTAGCCAAGGGTACTCAAAGGAGGAAAAGGTTGGAGGTTAGAAAGGACCACATGACAGATGTTACACTTGTGAGAGAGACCCTTATGTATCTAACTACCCTCAGAAGATGAGGTCACAAAAGGAAGGAAACTAGTACCAGACCTCACAACACAAGATCCATGCAATAGTGGATAACAAACAAGCAAAGTATTAGGCTTCTCTGATTCAATTAATGGGTAAGATATATCGCTGAACTATTTCTATTTTGATAGATACTAGAGCTACTAAGTGCTTCATAGATCCTAGAATGATTTCTAAGCTACCCATTTAGCTTGGATATATGGAAAATTCATGGTCTATTTAGTATGGGAATCAAGTAGAGTGGGAAGTAGGTTCATGCTTATTTTGTAGTGAGTTGGAACTTCCCATATTCATGACCCAAGTTAACCTTTATGTTGCACCATTAGGATCCTATGAAGTAATCTTAGGAATCAACTAGTTGAATAAGCACAACACTATTGCAAATTGTGAGGATAAGATGGTGATTTTTTTAGATGACTATGGGAGATCGATTGAGATAGATGGGGTATAGTGACTCCCGAAGCATAGAAAGATATCAAATATGTAGCTTAAGAGAGCTAAGAGGAAGGGTTGTGTTAGATATGCTATGCATGTCAGTAAACCTGACAATGAGGAACCATACCTTGATGATTATCCAATTCTCAGGGAATTTTGAGATGTGTTTCCTGAAGACCTTGCTAAGATGCCTTTGAAGCAAGAATTCAAATTTTCCATCAACTTAGTGCCAAGAGCCGATCCATAGTCTAAGGCCTCATACATGATGACCACCACAGAGTTTTATGAATTGAAAGCCTAGTTATAGGAGTTGTTATGTAAGTGGATTATTAGACCTAGTGTGTCACCTTGGGGAGCACCAGTTATATTTGTGAGAAAGAAGGATCAAACCTTGTGTCTATGTATAGGTTATTAGATGTTGAACAAGGTGACCATCAAGAATCGCTACCCTCGTTCGAGAATTGATGAACTATTTGACTAGATGAAGGGAGCAATAGTATTATAAAAAATAGATCTCATGTCTGGTTACCATCAATTGAGAATAAATGAATAAGATATTCTAAAGACATATTTTCAAACTTTGTATGGGAATTATGACTTCACCATTGTACCTTATGGTTTGAACAACGCACTTGCAATCTTCATGAATCTTATGAATAGTGTATTTCGAGAGTGTCTAGATTATTTTTTCCTAATCTTTATTGATGATATTTTGGTTTATTCCAAGTCTATTAAGGAAAAAAATCAACACTTAAGGACATCTTATAAATTTTTAGGGA
Source organism: Sequoia sempervirens (assembly GCA_007258455.2). Lineage (NCBI taxonomy): Eukaryota > Viridiplantae > Streptophyta > Pinopsida > Cupressales > Cupressaceae > Sequoia > Sequoia sempervirens. Next base: position 399,587,472 of record VDFB02271358.1, on the reverse strand, counting down.
AAATAATCTTTTTGGAAAGCTATCCAAGTTCTCATTTTATCAAGATAGGGTGCATGACCTAGGCCACATTATCTCAGTTGAGGGAGTCTCTATGGACCCTAAGAAGATAAAAGAAATTGTAGAATGGTTGGTGCCTCAGAATGTGTCAGAGGTGTGAAGTTTTATGGCCATTGTTGTCTACTATAGAAAATTTGTGCAAGGGTTTCCTTAAATAGTAGCCATAATAACATCTCTTCAAAAGAAAGGAAAGAGGTTCAAGTGGACTAAGAAGTGTTATCAAGCTTTCTAGCTCCTTAAGGAGAAGCTCACTGTAGCTCTGATATTAATTATTCTAGATCCCAATGGTCAATTTTTAGTGATCACATATTCTTCAGGAGATGGAGTTTGAGTAGTGTTAATGTAAGAAGGGCAAGTGGTGCCGTATGATTCTAGGAAGTTGAAACAACATGAAGTAAACTATGCACCACATGACCTAGAATTAGTAGTGATAGTGAACGCCCTATAGAAGTGGAGACATTACCTATTGGGAAATCCATTTGAGATCAAAACAGATCACCTATGATTGAGATACATTTTTACTCAACCTAAACTTAATGCACATCTGAGGAGGTGGCTAGAATTCCTTAGCAAGTATGACTTTGGAATTGAGTATATAAAAGGAATGGAAATCAAATGGAAAATACTCTTAGTAGATGAAGACATCTTGCGGCCATGACCTCTATGAGATTCAATCTAAGACAATGGTGGTGCAAAACTTGCAAGGTGATGAGCATTATGAGAGGGTGAAAAAGGCTCTAGAAGAGAACTTGTCAGACCATCAATTCAATGGGTATGAGTTTGAACCAAATAGTATCTTAAGATACTAGATATGGATGTACATTCTGGATTCTAGAGAGCTTAGGAAGCTAGTCCTAGATGAGGTCTACAATGCATCATATTTGGGACACCCTTGAGTTACAAAGATGATTGCATAATTGAAAACCTTGTAATTTTGGTCGAGACATAGGAAGAATGTAGTAAAATACATATCCAGATGCTTGGAGTGTCAGCAAGTCAAGGTTGAGCATGTGCACCTAGTAGGGCTCCTTATCCTTGCAATATACCTTAGTATAAATAGAAAGTGATCAGTATGGAATTTGTGTAGGGGTTACCAATAAGTAAGAAAAAACATGATGTCATTTTGGTAGTAGTCGATAAGTTCAATAAGGTGGCATATTTTATCCCAGGGAACCTTAAGGATGGATTGTTGACCTTGGCCAAGAAATTTGTCCAAGATATCTTCTGTTTACATGGAGTGATAGAGACCATTATATGTGACAGAGATACATGGATGACATCAAGGTTTTGGACCACTTTGAATGCAACATTGGCGACTAAGTTGAAATTCAGTTCATCCTACCATCCTCAGATCAATGGTCAAATTGAGAGAGTGAATCAGGTAGTAGAAGATCTCCTTCAAATGTATTGTATGGATCAACAATATAATGGGAAGAGTATCTACCACTTGTAGAATTTTCTTATAACAAATCCCATCATGCATCCTTAGGTATGGTACCTTTTGAGGATCTATATGGGAGAAAGTGGTGTACTCCCATCGGTTGGGATAGATTGGAGGACATGATCATAGTGGGTCCTGAGATGCTAAAAGAAATGGAAGAGTAGATAAGGCTAATCAAGAAAAGGCTAAAGGAGGAATTAGATAGGAAAAAGAGCTATGCCAACATAAATAGAACCTTTAGAAAATTTGTAGTTGAGGACAAGGTCTTTCTAAGAGTCAATTTGCATAAGAGCTCTATTACCTTTAGGAAATCATCCATGTTGGTTCTGAGATATGTTGGCCCATTTGATGTGCAAGAAGTAATCAACCCAGTTGCATACAGACTTACTCTACCCTTGCTCTAGCTTGACTCCATAATTTGTTTCATGTTTCTTTGCTAAAACCATACATCCCAAATGTGTCTCATATACTTGATTGGAATTCTTTATAGGTGGAGGATCCATGAGTTGTGCTAGTGGAGCCCAATAGAATTCTAGATAGACACAATGTCAAGTTGTAAAACAAGGACATTGTTTAGTATAAGGTCCAATGGGACCACTATGATGAGGACAATGCTACATGGGAGAATGTAGAGGAGATAGAATGCTCCTTCCCTTATTTTATTTCTTAGATAGACTTTTCATGATTATCCTTATATTATTTCCTAACATTTTGGATTGGTATGCTATGATGTTTTGGCTTGAAAACAATATGAATTGATAAATATTTATGGAATAATTTTGTTTGATAAAACATTGGGATGATGTCTCTTTCTAGTGGGGAAGGATGTCATATCTTGATTTCATTGCTTATATTTTTAATTTTGATGAAATTGGAATATTGTGAAAATATAATTCATCATTTTTTATTTGTGGATTTGATAAAATGCAAGGAAGAAATTCAAAATGGATATTATGCAATTATTTTCTTTAATAAATTATTTCATGAGATTATCATTTATTGATAAGTGGAAAAGTGTAAGAATGTGTGTGCATGAATAGGTTGAAGGATGAGAACTTGATTGAGGTAGGAATGCTTAGCCGAATGACCATGGTAAGCAAGAATGGAATCTAGAATCTCACACACCACAATAGATCATGACATTTGCATATGTTTGAAATGATGATGAACTTAATTTATATTCTATGTGAGAATTTTAACTAATGAAAAGAATGAATCAGTGCATTATTGCCTTACCTTGTCTAATCCAAATTGATATTCATTAAAATTAGAAAAGAAACCTGTTTCATCAAATATAATTATTGTATGAAAAACAATTGTATTGTTTATTCTTTTAGATGAATTTGAATTGTATTTCAAATAAGGAAAATAAATGGATAAGATAGATATGTAAGTTGAAAAATATATACCTTTTGAATATATTTGCATAAGTATATCTTCTTATGGAGGTGAAACGTACATATAAATACATACATACATACATATGAGTATATGAATATATAAATGTATATTTATGAATGTTTTTCCTTAGGTTTAAATTTTTACTTTTCATGAAAAATAATGGAATTGTGGAATAAAATCTGTAACTCCCATAGTTAATGGGAAAAGGGATGACCCCTTCCATGAAAAAATCTTTAGTCAACCTTCAAAAAGAGGAGTGGCTAGTCGGGTAAGGTTATGGAGACAAAAAAATTCAAGACCACTATCTCTTAAAATTAGTAAGAAGAGATTTGAATGAATGGGGGGGGGGGGATTAAGCAACAAAAAAAAGGAGAGAAAAAGAAAGAAAAATCAAGGACTGATCAAGGATGAAAAGGTAGAGGAATTGAAATGTTGTTGCCAAATTTCATCACCAGTTTTGTAGAGAAACAAATTAATGTGAAAACCCTTATTGATGTTGCTTGATATCGAATGAACTTTTCTTCATTTTGCATCTATGTTATGCATTTATGTGAGCTAGCTTTCATATGTTTACCTATGTTGGTCGATTGTATTGAACCATGATAGCTCAACTAGGGCTGAAGCCTTCACAACAAGCTTATGTTATGGTATGCTTTGCATGTGTGGGTATCGGCTAGACCCCTTTGACAGGTTATACTCGTATGGTCATATTTTAGAGGGCTGAGGCCATTCGGCTGACCTGTGTTGGTGTAATGTCTTTTAATAACCTCTATGAAATAATATATTTTCTGGCACGACACCATTTGGTGATCGACTTATATTGTATTAACACTACCCTATGGGTTCCTTGTTCTTATGGACAAGTGATTCATATCAGTAATGGTTGCTCATGGAGAATGACATGCATCATTCACTTATGTCACCCACCATTTTAGTGGTAAACCATGGAAATGACCACATATGGTAGAGCTAAGGCTATTACTATCATTTTTTTTAAGAATTCACCGTGTTGTGTGAAGGATAAACTATGAAGAATGAAGTATCATTTTATGGAAACCTTGGTTGAACGATGCTATCGTTCAATGAAACTTCTCAAACAAATGAGCCACCATTTGTGTATGTTAAAATGTTAATAAATTTTTGTGAAACAATATTCAACCTTCTATGGCCTCAGGATATAGAATCCCTTTGGCTTACCATGCAAATGATAGTGCATGCATATATATATATTTACATATATATATAAATATTTACATATATATATTTACATATATATATTTACCTATATATACATATATACGCATACTTTCTTGTGTTATCACTATTCATTTACTCCAGTGCTATATCTAGGGTCAAAGAATGATCCTCTCTATTAAATTTATGTAAGAAATTTGATGGGTGCTTCCATACTATTGAAGACCCTACCGAGGATTAAATTCTATCAAATGTAATGAAGATACTATAGTGAAATTGATGGAATGTTATCAATTTTAGGATAACATGCCTATTGATCACTTTTTCTTTGAAGTGGAATCTTGTTTGATAGAATAAAAAAATTTTGTTAAGTTGATTACTAATGTTCTTTTAAGAAATGTTACAATGGCAATATCAAATTGAATGATAGATAAGAATGATTAACCTAAAATAGACAACCTAGAAATAGACTTGAAAATTGATTGAACGTATTCTTCTTTTTAGAATGAATTGATATTTCTATGGCATTGATTACTAGGAATATCAAAAGTCAATTGTGTTGGCTAAATGTCTATGGTTAAATGTAATTGAATTACTAAATGGAACTTTTGAACAAGTTGATGTTTAAAATTTTCTGAATATGGATTTCTTGTATGTAAGGATGATTTATTTCTTTTTCTATTTAGAATGTATACACATTTTCCAACTATGTTCACTTAGGTATATATGTGCATGTGCATAAATGCTTCATTTATGCACATGCACATACATGCGATATACCTTCTAGTTCATCTTGATTAATCTTTGAGTAAGATTATTAAAATTTTATTGCAAGAAAGGAACTATAGAGATAGAATAGTTTGGATTTTTAACATGTAAATGATTGACTATGATGGATGAATGAATGGTTGTACCTAACTAAAATGACTTATTTGTGGTCAATTAAAGAAATGGAATGATACATGAATTCAATGGTAGATTGTAGCATACTAGAATATGTTGCTAATAGATGACCTAAAAGGGATGGATACCCCTTTGATATGATAAGATTTTCTTCCAAGAATGGGTGCCAGAGAGTGTATATTTTCTTTTCCAAATCTAACTAGAGTGGAATTTTATGCAGCATGAGCTTGGCCAAGCTTTGTAGTCACTATATATATATATATGAAACAAATTGTTTTATTTATCATCTCTATGATGTATTTGTTTACCTAACATGGAACTTGCATATTCTAATAGTAGATGGAAATGGATGTAGTTAGGCATGTAAAAATTCCACCTTGTAAACTATATCTCTTGCTAAGTGTTCTGTGTAGGGTCGGGCATTCTTCGACTGACTAAAGAATTTTGAGGAAGAATTGCTTTGTGGTTGGGTCAAAAAACACCTCAATCACTTTCTCATCCACCAATGGAGGTGATTTGTCATAAGGAATCATATTAGAATTCTATAATGTAAATTGTATCATTGATGAAAAAGAATAAATTGATATAATAGAAAGAAAACTATGTAATTGAGAATTGACTTTGAGGCATTGAATGCCAAGTCAAACTTGTATGTAACTATTGAAATTTGGAAATGATTATTCTTTTATTTTAGATCTATTGCTGATTAATGAACATAAAAGTGCTAAATGGAATTAGCTATGGAATTTGTGTCATAAATATTAATATTCATAATGTCAATTTTTGGTTTAATGGTAGAAATATAGTTGAGCATGTTACACTTTGATACTCAAGATGTAGCATTGCTAGGTGTGGAGGACTACAAGATTTGATGGGATACTCTTGTAGATAGATATGATAGGATTATTGTGGTTATCTATAGTATTATTGGAGATGTGGTGTTTTTGGATCAATGGGGTCATGGATTTCTAGTCAGATGGGGTGAGATGCTTGCATGGATGATGGAGGATTCCACTGTGTATGCTTGGGGGCCTTGCATGCTTGTGATGTTAACAATTTTACATATATATATGATCAATCAATTGGATGAAAGACTACTCTGCTCATAGTGTGTTCATGGGAGAATATAGTGGTATTCAAACAAAAAATCGACAGGGATTTGCTAGTAGTGCTACCTTATGTGTACATGTATGGAGGCACAATCATGCAGACTCAGGTTGGAAATTTTGGGTACTTAAGGAACACTATTTATCTTTTGGATGCATTCAAATGTAAGCCATATCGAGAGTGTCCACTTGGGGAGGATGATGTCGAGCATCTCCCATACTATTAGTAGACTAGATACTTGATCAGTCAGATAGTTGACTCAACACATTATTGGGTGGCATATAGTAGGGTGGGTTCTTAAGAAATTTGGAGAGAGAAAGGGTTTGCCTCTAGGGATAGTAGTGTATGAATGATTAGCTTGGGAGGTTAATTAATGTGGACCAATGATTGGGGTGTAGGTTGCATTACAGGAGATCCTAGTGTTATAGCTAGAATAGTGGGGAGTTGAAGTAGAGTTAAAAGATACAAACATAATGCTTGAGTATGATGCATGGTAGCAGTATCATAGCCCAACACCTTTGATTGATCTAGATGTGCTTGCTCCTATAGAGAGGCTTGGTTAAGGTCCATGAGGGAGACTATGTTGGAGAGGCTGAGGTAGAGGAGATGATGGTGGATGAGGTGGGGGATGATCAGGAGATGGATGAGGTAGGGATGGTGGTAGGGGTGACAGGGGTAGAGGTAGAGATGATTGAGGCATGGGTAGAGATGAAAGAGGAAGAGGTGGTAGATGTGGACTTCTAGGTCTAGGATTCTGCGTATATTTTCACCCATCTATAAGGAGAGGTAACAAGAGGGAGGGTGGAGCAAGTGTAGGTAGAGGTGGAGGAGGTGAGGGGAGAGGGTGAGATGGAGGTGGGGTCTAATATTGGAGTAGATGTGGAGGCCGAGGAGGTTTCCTAAGAGGAAACCATCGAGGAGGGATTGCATGGCATTCCCATCAAAGAGGCCATTATGGATGCAGTGGAGGATATAAAGGATAGCTCAGGCAGGGTCCCCAAACAAAGGTTTAGACATTAATGACTAAGGTACAAGTGCTACAAGCATAGGTAGATTAGGTGCTAGGACTACATCGGTAGTTAGCATAGTTGACTATAGAGCGAGGCACGGTAATAATACAAGCATAGCAAGTCAAGCAATGGCCAATATATTTCATTATGACTTTCAGTGGGAGTATAATAGACCTAGCCCAAATTCTGTATCGACCTAGTAGGGAGGCTCAATACTACATGGAATTATATGAGAGTGTTGTGCCAATAGTAGAGAGCACTAAGATTTGAGAGCCAAAATTAGAGAAGATCCCACATACATCAGTCATAGAGTAGCGGTGGGGTGTCAAGACTAAGGAGACTATCCCCCTCTAATTGATCACCTCAAAAATCACATAGGGAGCATTCAGAGCATAGAAAAGAAAGGCCACCACCCTCATGATATTTTCCATCAAGTGATAGAGGTAACATAGGCTAAGCCTATTTTTAAACACATATTTTTTATCGAGCCTATGATCTCCATTTTTGACATTCAGCTGATATTATACTATGACATATTTTCATGGTATATATATGAGATGCATGGTTTTGGTAGAGACTATATGATATGTTTGATTCCATATGCATGTTCCTATGTAATGGATTTATGTAATGTTGTTTTATGCTTTGCATTCTATGGTTATATGTTATTTCCTGTATTATGTGGATTATGGAGTTATGATGTATGGATGGATGTACATGATCTTATGAAGACATTATTATACCTATGTGATCTATATGCAAGGTGATACTATATGGTCATGTCATGTTTTATACATTTCTTATGTGGATGATAGTTCTATATAATGTAATACTATGTATGTTTTTGTATTTTCTTATGTATTATGGATGACCTAATACGTATATGATGATGATGTCAATGGCATTCTAATATGATTGTGTATGCAAGATGAACCTACCTATGTATTTATATTTTTTGTGTCATAGTAGGCTATCAAAGTGAGTAAGGATGAACAGAAGAAAGAAGTGATGATGATGAAGAAATATTAGTACAAGGTGAACAATAGTTAGCAAAATTAGGATAGAATGAGATGGATGAAAAATGAAATGATATGATATGAGATCTTGTTGATAGATGTTGGTCTTTTATTTTATTGCATGATTATCATGATAGAGAATTTTTATTTTGGAAATGAATAATGGACACTAATATATGATATTAGACCAAGGTACAATATGTTATCCCTTGCAAAATAGACACATGGTAGACAATGAGTTCCCCAACGTAGACTAGTAACCATAGAACCTTGTCAAAATATGTGAAGAAGTAACCATAAAGCAGATTACTACTAATGCAAGAAAGTGTTAGATGACCTTTAACTTGCATAGAGTATTTTGATTATGCTAGATGGAACCCCAATCACACACAAGGAACCTAGCTTCCCCAGTCATGTTGCCAAGACAAATAATAAATAGAAATAAAAGATCATTGCTCCTCTCATCACTTGTGGATTTCCTTGAGGCATATAGTAACATGAAAAAAGATAAATCAATTAAAAAGATAAGACTAACTAGACCAAATGAGTCAACAACCATTTAGATCTTATTTCCAATGAGTGTTTGTATGATAAAATTCTAAATAATGTTTGGTTTCAAAAAATAAATCATGTTGTATAAGACATTGAATATGGTTTCAAAAATGCGACATCATGTATAAGACAAATGATAGGATTGCAGCTGGTTTTAGGAATGATACACCTTTTGTAAGATTTTGAGTCTAGTTTCAAGGGTGCAACAACCTTTATAAGCTAAATGATAGGATTGTGTTTGGTTTCAGGAATGATACACCTCATATAAGATGCCAAGTTTGGTTTCAAGGGTGGAACAACTTGTATAAGATATTGACAACTGATAAAGGTAATTGATGTTGATAGGTACTTATGACTAGGCAATTGATTGGTTAGGATTGGAGACTATTTGGATAGTTGGTATGTTGTTTCGATATTTGTTAAGCTTAGTTCTCTATAGAATATATTGTTTATGTATGATCAAGGTGTTAGTGTTAGCAAGGGACATTTTATTATGGGATGTGGATAATGATAGATAAGACCTAAGGTATATACCTAGGCCTCAGGGGTTCACCAATGATGGTCTTACCTATGTGAAGTCGTAGAGGCAATATAGTTTGATTGACCTTGACGATGGATAGTTTATTATGGAAAGCAGATTATGGTGGATGGAAAGTTTATAATGGAAGACCCTAAAGGACTGACCTAAGCCTTAGGGACTAATCAATCATGGAATTTCTTATGTGAAGTTGTAGAGGTAATTTAGTTTGACTATTTGGACTGATAGATATTAGTTTTTTAATTTTTTTGATGTTTTTCAAATTTTTTTGGAGATTTTGAATTTTTTTTTGGATTTTTGAAATATTTTGAATGTTTTCCTTTGATACCATGTCTAAGATCCCATATGAAAACTTAAGTCAATGATTTGGCCCCAGTTAGGCATAAGACTAGTTATTATGAAGGAGATTAGATGAGCAATGCACATTATGGATGGATATGGAAAGTGAGAGGTGCTAAATGTTAGCTATTCTTAGGAAATGAAAAGGGTTACTAATATTTATTATGGATTGGTGGAAAACGTAATATTTTATTATGGAAGGGGATATATGTTTGGGCTATCATGGGTAAAGTGAAAAATCAAATAGAATGATAATAGACAATGGAGCAAAGATTGACTACACATGACACCTTTTTGCTAAGTTTTCACTAAGGTACTTATCCAAAGCACCAAAAAAGTGTTTTTTACAATTGGAAAAATTATTCATATTTAATATTTTTTATTTTTCTATTTTATTGGAGTCACACAAGACATCTATTTGTCAGGTTTTCATCAGGGTGATGATTTTTTCACTTTTTTTTTAATTTTTTTTGCAAATTCTCTAAAGACTAGGTATAGTACTTGCAAAGGTCCATGCTATTAGGATCTAGTAGTAGTTCACCTTTAGGAGTAGCCAATTGATAAGGACCCAACTAGTTAGGCTCAAATTTTCCAAGCTTCTTTTGATCCATTTGATTCTTTGGATTTTCCTTTAAAATCAAGTCATCGATGTCAAAGTGTCTTAATAGAACTCTCTTATTATGATGGATATGGTTTTGATAAGCTTGCAAATGGACCAATGTAGTTTTTTTCCTCTCATCCAATAACTCTATCTCATACAACCGAGACACATAGTATTCTTCATCATCAATAAACTATTACATAGATATGCTCACATATGGTAACTTAACCTTAATGGGAAGAATGGCTTTGGATCCACAAATGAGGGGATATGGAGTGGATCAAGTAGGAGTGTGGATTCAAGTTCAATAATCACATAAGGTTTGGTTAAGTTGGATATACTAGTCACAACCAACATCATCGATAGTGTTCTTTAGGATCTTGATGATGGTTTTATTAGATTTCTTAACTTGACTATTACCTTGGGGGTAATATGGAGTAGAAAAATGGTGGTGGATATGGAATGTATAATGTATTTCATGAACATACTAATTTTGAAAGGATGGCCATTATCTATAACAATATATTGGGGCACAACATATTAACATATGATGTAATTAAGGAAAAACTTGGCTATCTTCTTATTGGTATTATAGGTCACAAGAATGGATTTAATCCATTTTGTAAAGTATTCAGTCACAATGAGGATGAATTTTTTCCACAAGGTCGAGTCCCCATTGAGAGAAAAACCATAGTGATGTAATTGGATGAAATTCTTGAGTAGGTGCATGCACAAGATCTCCATGTATCTGAAAAGTTGTCAACATTTACTAACAAAGTGATATATATCATGTTCCATAGTACACAAATAGTATCCCATTCACATGAGATTCTTAGCTAAGGTAAGATCACTAGAGTGAGCTCCACCTATATGATCATGTACTTCATGTAATGTTTTTGTGTTTCATCTAAATCAAGACATCTAAGGAGGGTGCTATCTAGGCTTTGACAATAAAGGGTATCACAGATGATGACATATATAGAGGCTTGTTGAATGAAGATTTTGTATTGATTAGAAGAAAATTCAAGAGGAATTATTTGGTCATGTAAGTAATTATATAGGTGTTCATACCATGGGGAGTCAAGACCAATAATTTCACATATGAGCTGACATTTGAGGATCTTAAATGTAGAGATCAAAAGTTGTTCCACCAAGAACTCATATTGAGTTGCATTATTAGGTATATCAAAGAGAAATCCTATGGTATCCATTGCATTGATTTCTTTATTTTGAATCATTAGAATCTAATTGAAGATAATGACATCAAAATAGTACTTGAAGCTGTTAACCATATTTCTCTTGTAAGGGGTGAAATTTTCATCTTTTGTGTCATAATCATCATTGACCTATCTGATAACCAATTGTGAATCTCCATAAACATGAAGGTTATTGATTTTCCATTTAATTTTGATTCAGAGTCCTATGAGAAATCTTTCCTATTTGGCTATGTTATTAGTGCAAGAGAATGTTATCTTGTGTGACTTAGGTATTGTTTCTCCTTGAAGTGTGGCGAAGATAATACCCCACAAGTGTGCAGTTAATATAGTATATGGCTCTTTCCTTTCATTCTTCATAATGTTGTACTAAAAGGAATCCTAATGCCAATGATGTTGATATATATAGTATTAGAGGTTTACAATCAATGGGTGGCATGAGGACTAGAGCCTGAGATAATAGATAGTATTTGATTTATTGAAATGCTTCTTGACAATGATCAGTCAATATGAATAGGGATCCCTTATGAAGCAAGTGTTGAATCAATTGAAATTTGTCGTTTAAATAAAATATGAACCTTCAAATTGATTCTAATTTTCCTTGAAAACTATATAACTGATTTATGTTTGTTGGTGGAGGCCTATCCATGATAGCTTTTAACTTTGTGGGGTCAACCTCAATACCTCTATGAGAGACAATGTATCCTAGGAGTTTGTGAGAGGTTAGCCCAAAGATGCACATTTTAGGATTTAGTTTGACCTTGTATTCTTCCAATGTTTTGAAAATCTTGTCAAACACATCTAGATGACTATCTCTTGATAATGATTTTTCCAATAAGTCATCAACATAGTCTTCCATGAGTGTATGCATATAATCATGAAAAATTATTGTCATATCCATTTGATATGTTGCTCTATCATTCTTAAGGCTAAAAGGAATGCTATAATACCAATAGGTACCCCAAGGACAAGTGAAAGTTGTTTTATGTTGATATTTTGGGAAAATTTTGATTTGATTATAGCCTGCAAAGTCATCCATGAGTGATATAATTTTGTATCTCATTGTTAAGTCTACTATGATGTCAATATTTGACAATAGGAAGTCATCTTTGAGACAAGATTTATTTAATTCTATGTAAATTTTGATTCCTCTAGTTTTTTTGGTGATAGGTACAAGATTTGAAATCCACTCTACATAATCTATAAGTTGAATGAAACAAACATCCAATAACTTCTTCAACTTTTCCTTCAATAGGAGCACAATCTGAGGGTTCATTTTCATCTACTTTTATTTGATAAATTTTACATTTAGGAAAAATGGAAAATGATGCAAAACTAACTCATGATCCAACCCAAGAATATCGGTATATGACCAAGCGAAGTTGATTTGTCTAGCTGAAAAGAAACTAACGAATCTTGGTTTTTTGGTGATCATCAAAGATGTTGTGAAGTGAATAATTCTAGGACTATCATCAGTGTTAATATTTATTTCCTCTAACTTTTTGTAGGAAATGGTGATCTCTCTTGAATTGTAGGTAGCACATCCAACCCTCCATCCTTGGGCACCTCAAAGAGGTTTTCACCCTTGGATACATCCTTTCTTTTTACTTTTTCACTATCTAAAGGTGCCTTTCAATTTTTACTTGGAGATCTATTCTTTTTTTTTTTTAATTGTGTGACTAAAGGGTAGGGTAGACTCCCAAAAGTAAGTTGTGGTATCAATTTCTAGGATGAATCCAATTTTGTGATTCCCACTAGGTATTCCCTCTTCAAGTCCCATAAAATTGGGTTTTGCTTCATCATTTTAAAATATATTTAAGCTCAATGGTCATTGTTGGTCCCAATCTATCAATTGAAAGTAGAATAGGGGTACGTCACAATAAATATCAGTATAGCTCAAGGATAAGGAATATATCTAGTAAATACTAAGGTATCATCAAGGTCCTAAAAGGTCTCAATCCAATCTCTACCATTAATATGTTCAGTTTCGAGAGGGTTGGCATGGTATTGTCCTTAGATGTCTTGATATCATCAGAAACATTACTAAATAAACTGGAAAGTAGCTTAGTACAATGAAGACTCAATTTATTGGTGTATATCATAACCCTTTATTTCTCAGTAACTTGTTAGGCAATAGATGTTTTGTCATTCCTTTCTTGTGTGGGCCAGGTCCACTATGTTGATCATAACCTTTTTGTTTCACGATCTCAAAACCTTTTCCATATTTCTCAACTGGTAATTTTATGGGCTCAACATCTTCTTCATCCTTATAGATCCATGCAAAATTCCTTGCCTATGATTTACTTTCTTAACTCACCCCACTTGGTGAAGGTAGTGGGAGGCTGGTGGTGATGACTTTAGGTTCCTTTTGAATGGGACAATATTTTATGCAATATTTTTGTGATGTAGGTAACTTAATAATGTAGTAATAATTCTTAATGTTATATTCCCCACATCCTACATCATGGATATGGACCTTAGGTTTGGAGGGGGAGATGGATGGAGTGGGAGATGTGGATAAGGTGGAAGAATCAATGTAATGTGATGAGGTAGAAAGTGAGACTTCATGATTGACGGGCACTTGATGTTCAAGCATTCCCTTTAGATTACTATAATATTGGAAGGGATTAGGATCACATGTTATTATGATTTGTGTGCCATTATAAGGAATTTAAGGTATTGATGGTAGGTTGAAGGGATGACATTCATGGACTAAATCCATGGATGATCGAGGAGAAGGTTATATTATTGGTCCAGATCTAGGACTTGAAATAGTGTATCTTAAATAGGTTGTCCAAACCTTACAATAAGTGTAATTAAACCTTTGTAAGAACACTTTGCATCATCATAAGCCCTTATGATAATTATCTTAGATGTATCTATACAAGCTTTAGAGAACCCCAATGTTGTAACCAATTTTGAAGTACATATGTTCAGACCTTCTCCACCATCTACCAAGACTTGTCTGATTTTGTGATTGTTAATGAATATCTCAAGGTGTAATGGATCATTATGGCTAGTTCTTTTCAAATCAAGATCTTTACCATGAAAGGTAATGTGATGGGTGGTAGCTAAGTACACTACCATGGCTTGAAATTGACTAAAATTAAGGTATGTGGGGATGAAATATTCTTACAAAGCTTTGTCTAAAATGAATTTATATTCAAGAGATGTGAAGAGAAAATCAAGAATGGATATTTGTGTGAGAGTTTTCCCTAAATGATATAAGATATTGTATTGAGTTTTTGGTTGTAGATTAGAAGTGGCCCCTTGCAAGGTCACTTTGGATCTTTGAGTTCTGACCACACATTCTAAATTTTTCTTAATAGTGATTATGGAGACATTACTATCAAATGATCAGATATTGTTAATGATGTATTCATATATAACATTGGTATAATTGTCTTGTTTCTTTTCATTAGTCCCTGAACTGGATGCTTTTCCTGACCCATGATCTTGTAAAATATTTTTGAAAATGGCATGATCTATATTTGAAGGACCTTATGAATTGTCTTTAGATATGTCACCTTGGTCAATATGATGTTGAATGATGTTCTTAAGCATTTAACATGAGGATGTCTTATGTCCTTTTGTTTTATGATACTCAAAAAAATCATTGGCATTCCATTAAGACAGTTTAAGAGATCTTAGTTCATAGTGTTTTATTTTTGGGAGTTGGATGAAAAAATTTTACAATATTTTCTTCAAAATTAATTCAATGGATTCCCCTAGGGGTGTATATATTCATCTCTATGTGTTTTTTTCATGGAGGCCTCATCATTGGGGATTATTTTGAACTACATTCGTGGATTTCTCATGACTAGATGGTTGATTGTTTGATGTAGAGGTACCTTTGAGGCTAATGGTGGGGTGGGATTTTTTAATCACTTTAGCATCTCCCACCTGATCATTTTGTGATATTCTTATTTTTGGACGAAAATTTTCTTTTTTCATTGGGGATGTTTTGATTTTCATGGAATATTTTGACCAAGTATTTTGCAAGGAGTGATTTCTCAATGGACACACCTTTTTCAATGAAATCCTAAAATTTATTATAACAATGGATTTGAAGTTGGAGCATTATTCATGTATTTATATTTTCGACAAAGATATAGACCAATTATTTTTCAAGTATATGACATGGGCATTTTCTAGTCATACTTCTCTATTTCTAGAAGAATGAGGTAAATGATTCACTTTCTTTTTTTTATTGCACACAATTTTACAAGGCTCATGTCACTCTTGATGTTGTAAGAGAAGTGTATGATAAATATATCATCTAGTTCACTTTATGTCCTTATTCCAGGAGGTAAATGTGCAAATAGCTCCAGAGCTTGCTCAGAGAGGCTACATTTTTTAGTCTAGAAAAATGTATCCCTTTACATTTTCACACTTTTTAGGGCCCACCCTATTAAAATTGGGATTCTTTATGCCTTATGTGGCTCTATTTTGTATCCACATGCCTTATTTAATGTATCTTTCTAAGGATAATCCTGACACATATCTAATAATCAATTAGAATTAACTGATTTTGGATTGTATGGCCTAGATTTAGTCATCTAGGACTTATACACCACCTTGGGTGAATGGGTCCCACCTAAGTTTTAGGACCTAGTCCTAAATTTGGCATTAAACTTAACATTTCTTAAAATTTGTGTCCCAAGCCTAGGCTACTGGGACTCATATGCCCCAACTGGTGTATGAGTCCAAGTTAGCTTGGACCTATTTTGAATTAAAATTATTGGTAGAATTTTATTCTTCTAGATCTGATGTCAGCTTGTAGTGTTGTAATTTGAAGAAATTTGACATAAATAAGTATAATACAAGTTTATTTCACATAATTTCTCCCAACACGAGCTAAGCAATCATAATAAGATCTAAGTATTCACGAATTCTAGAAATTCAAGTGTCCAAGAACATTCAAGAGCATTCAAGAGTTGATTATCAAGCATTGAGGAGCTACATTCATGATTCAAGCATCATCCCAAAGTCATCATGCATCATGTTTTTTTTTAAGCTAACAATTGTGATGTAGGTTCTTATGATTCAAGCAAGAATTAAAGTTAAGATCCATAACATTCAATCAATATTCAAGATATACATTGATGCTAGCCATTTCATACAATATTGTAGCCTTTGTTACAAGGGTTTGGTGAGTTGCAACATAGCTTATTTGTTCATTCATAATTCCTTCATTCTATTTGATTCCATTTCAAGGTTTGATTACCAAAATGAGGTTTGACCAAGGAAAACCCCCATCCACTAAAAAAGTAAATTTTTTCCTTCTCTTTAATGTGTGGTTTGCAGATTTAGGTTGATCATCCATTGAAGAGCAAGATTGAAGAAAGTTGTCAAAGTTTTCACAAAGTTATCGTCTTCATGAAAAAGTCACCTACAGGTCAAAATTTAGAGTTTCAGACTTAGAGATTAGAAGGGAGAGAAGCTACAGAAGATCATTAGAGGATATCAGAGTTTTAGATCAATCTAGATACTAGGAATAAATCACCAAAACTTGTGTATGAGTCCTAGTATACCAATTTTTAGGCTTTTTTTGTAGATCTTGGTTTGATAGTTATAAATTCTAGATTTAGCTTGAAACCCTAAACTGGGTCTAAATCCCCCAAATTGGTGTATGAGTCCTAGTGTGCATCAAAAGTCATAATTTTTGAATTTCAAACCTTGTTTTAGACATCTTCAATTTTCCAGGAGCACCTCAATTCATTCTCAGTTTATTATTCTAATTTGAGGTTTCATATTCTAGGTTACATTGTTAGACTTGCATATCACTTGCATTTCTTTCTTTATAAGATTTTGCTTAGTGGTGAAATTGCTTTTATCTTTAATCACACCCAAGGAGACCTTGTAGCAACCCCTTCTCTCAATTTAACCATTGGATTGAGATCTCTAGGGTTTCCTTGAATGAACCAAAGCTGAGATAGGGTTCCCTAAGTTGTCCATCTCCTAAATTTTGGGCACACCCTATTCTCTTATGTTCATTTTGGTGAACCTAGCCTTTGGACACCCTATATATGATTTGGAGTGCATCATAGTCTTAGATCCAACTTACATTAACTTTGCATTCGATCTTACATTAGTTAATTTGTATTTAGGGCTTCTAAATCTTGTATCAGTGAAAGTGCATATAGTTTTCATTTTTGCATCTTGCACCATTGAATTTCATTTGAAATCTATAATTGCACATAGTCTAGAATGCATTCAAACTAGAAACCTTAACATTCACTACGAATTTTCTAAATGTAGTGTGAAAACCCTCATCTGGGACTCATTGGCCCCTTTGGGTGATTTAGTCCCAGTACAAGTTGTTTTGCCTATTTTTTAGGAATTCAGTGTTGACTATTTTCCAACATTTCAACCCTTGAAAACCCCTAATTGGGACTCATATGCCCCTCTGGGTGATCTAGTCTTGTGTGAGACCTTAAACTACATTTTACAACATTAAAAACCTTGTTTCTATGCTTCTGTTTGCTAGTGTTAGATTTATATTTCATATTACTGAGTTTTTGTTTCATTCATTTTATTAGATCTAGCTTTCATTTAATTTCAAGTGCATTTGTAAACATAAGAATTGGATTTAAGGAATATCAGTTATCTTGTGTTTTTTTTTTTATAAAAAGGGGTAAAAATTTATTGAATCAACCAGCAAAATACAAAGAGTAGGGGCCTAGAGCCCGAAAGAGAACACAACACCAATAGAAAAAATCCCTTGAAAGGGGCACAACTAACCATCAATATCTTCCTTGACTATACTCTCAAGATCCAAAGCACATTCTAGAGGTAGGTGAGTCCAATCTTGCATCCTCCATCCCTCTCCATGATTAGAAGCCCACTTAGCCAGGCAATCGACAGTCCTATTCCACTCACGAGGAACATAGCAAAAAGAGACTGTATCCAAAGAAGTACTCAACCTAAGAATTTGTCTACCCACCACTGCCAAATGCCAATCCACATCTTCCACCCGTTGCAAATTCAACATATCCACCACCACCTAGGAGTTAGACTTGTAGATAATCTTGCTCCATCCTAGAGCACATCCTCTTTCAAGAGCTATGAGGACATCAAGTTTCTCCATGTAATTATTGGTTTGAATCCCCTTATATTCAGAGAAAAAGAAAATAACCTTACCAGAGTTGTCCTTGACAATTCCTCCAACCCCAACATGCCTGGGATTTCCCCTAGAAGACCCATTAGTATTGATCTTGAGAGTTCCAAAAGGTGGGGGGGCCACTTTCCCTCCCTACAAACCTTCATTTTAGCTTGCCTGCTTTTGGTTTGTTGTATCTTCCAAAGAGCACCCCTAGAATCGACACATGAAATACTCAACTTTTGAACCACTCGTACGTCTCCAGGAGCAATATCCTCTGAGAGGTCACACTTCGCAGCAAGAGTCTCCTGTAGCATATTTATTACTT
This sequence comes from Sequoia sempervirens, assembly GCA_007258455.2. Classification (NCBI taxonomy): domain Eukaryota; kingdom Viridiplantae; phylum Streptophyta; class Pinopsida; order Cupressales; family Cupressaceae; genus Sequoia; species Sequoia sempervirens. The sequence goes on along the minus strand of VDFB02271358.1, from coordinate 399,568,669 downwards.
GCAACCACACTTGTTGCACCCTCTTCGGCTTATCCCAGAAAATCCTACAGTTCCTTTCCAACCACACCTGCCAGATAATAAATCTTGGACCAGTACCCCAAGCCACCTCTAGAAAGGAAGTCTTAGAAGGGGGTCTACCAAGACTATTCCAGAACTCAACCAAAGAGTTAGCATGAATACAAGCATTCTCCCAAGCTTCCCACCACTAGTGACAAATAACCTTGGTGAAAGAACATTGGAAAAAGAGGTGCGAACTATTTTCTTCACTTTGATTACATAAAGTATAGATAGAAGACCCATGAAATCCCCTCTTCTGGAGATTCTCCCAAGTAAGACATTTATTTTGAACCACAAGCCACAAGAAAAAAATACACTTGGGCCAAGCTAACTTATTCCAAACTTGCTTCCACCAAGATATGTCCATCCTTTCAAAATTTTGTCTTTTCAACTCTTGATAACCCAAGGCAACTGAGAACTTTCCTTTTGGATTGGGTCCCCAAGTGAGGGTATCAACTCCTCGTAAAGAGTTACACACTCTGCCTGCAAAAATCCCAGAAAGAGTCTCTCTCTCTCCCTTAGAACCCCCAGGAGGCCATTCCTGGGGTTCTTTCCATCTGGCAACCTTGCCCTGCCCCACCCTTAAAAACACCTTAAAATCCTCAACCTTACTCCATCCTTCTGCAAGGAAACTATCACATAAAGGTTGAAGGTGGGGTATTGAGATAAGATAGGAGGGAAGCCATCCCAAGAATCCTCCCAAAAAAGGGCATCCGAACCGCTATTGAAAATCTAGAAAAGACCATTTTTAACTAACTGCGCCCCTTTCTTCAAAGTCTCCCAGATCATGGACCCCCTTCTAGTCAAGTTGTACCTTGGTACATCTTTCCCATTCACCCCACCAAGATACTTAACATTAAGGATTTTAGCCCATCCTTGATCTTGGCTTATGTACCATCTCCAAAATAACTTAGCAGCGAGAGCCCTACCGATCAAGCTTGTTTTCCACAAAGCAAGGCCACCATCCTGCTTTGACCTATAAACACAATCCCATTTGACCAAGCTCCACTCTAAGGAAAGAAAATTAGCTGTCCATAAAAGTTTCCTAGAAAGGGCATCAAAGTCCTTAATGAAACCAGTTGGGGCTAACTGCACAAGACACTTGTAGATAGGAAGAGCTTGGATCACAGACTTCAAAAGAGTCATTCTACTAGCAGTTGAGAGTCATCGGTGGGTCCAATGACTCACCTTACTTTGAAGCTTATCCAAAATCTCTTTCCACACACCCCTTGATAGCCTTTGGTATAAAAGAGGGATTCCAAGATACACTAAAGGAAGGGTTCCAATTTGAAACCTCAAGATCTGATTAATCTGAGCTTGAATAGGAGGGGTATTGAAGAAGAAGATCTATTACTTTTCTTCATTAATCTTCTGTCCTAAGGCTTTCACATAAATATCCAAAGCTCTTCAGAAACTAGCTACCTCCTGAATTCTTGTTACACCCATCAAAGACATATCATCCAAAAATTGGAGGTGGGAAGGAGGAATGCCATGCCCCCACTTCCAACCTTGAATCCCTCCCTGCCTAACTTGAGACTTGATAAATCTTCCCAAACCTTCCACCATAAGGATGAAAAGGTAAGGGGAGAGAGGGTCCCCTTTCCTAAGGCCTTTGGCCACACCAAATAAGTCACTAGGTTCACCATTAATTAGGACTACAAAAGAAGGTGAAGTTATGCAACTCATAACCCAGCTGATCCACTCCTTTCCAAAACTAAAGGCCTGTAAAAATTTCTGCAAAAAACTCCATCTGACCCTATCATAAGCTTTGGCCATGTTCAACTTTATGAATATATTTTTTTCCTTAGAGGTATCCATAGAGTGCATAGCTTCTGCCGCTATGATAACCCCATCCAAAATTTGTCATCCTATAACAAAGCCCCCTTGCTCCTCAGAGATTAGGTTATTGAGCCATGGCTTTAACCGTTCAGCTATCACTTTTGTAATTATTTTGTACATCACATTGCACAAAGCAATAGGTCTAAAGCAATTAAGGGAGTTAGCTCCTTCCTTCTTTGGGATGAGAGCAAGGAAAGTTGCATTCAAAGCCTTAAGCATCTATTTATTGTTAAAGGATTCTTGCACCACTTCAAAGAGTTCCATCTTGACAATATCCCAAAAAGCTTGAAAGAACTCTATAGGAAAACCATATGGTCCTAGGGCTTTACCCTTTTTCATTCCAAACACAACTACCTCTATCTCAAATAGAGTAATGGGCTTAATGAGAGCCTCATTCATTTCAGGAGTGACAATGGAGGGAATGCAATCCAGAACCAAATCCCCCTCAACCCTAGCCAGATCAGAGTCTTTTGAAAACAAACTCCCAAAAAATCTAGTAGCCTCCAGAGCAATCTCCCTATGAGAGGAAACTAGAGTCCCTTTAGCTGTCATGAGAGAATTGAGGATGCTCCCATGTCTTCTTTCCTTAATAGTGTTGTGGAAGAACTTAGTGTTTCTATCCCCTTCCTGGAGACAATCAATCCAATATTTTTGTTTCCAATAAATCTCTTCTTGTAGCTCCCATTCCTCTAAATTCTTCAAAGCCATAACTTCTTCTCTATATAGCCTATCAGAAAAACCCTGTTCTCTGATTTGACGAGTAATATTTTCCACCCTCAGTTGTGCTTCTCTCTTGGCTACAAAGAGATTACCAAAGCACTCTCTATTCCAACTTTTCAACTTAAACTTAACATACTACAATTGCTTGACAAAAGAAAACATAGCAGTGCCATAAGCAGGCTTCCCTTCCCTCCACCAAGCAAACATATAATCCTGAAGAGAAGCATTCCTCAACCACAAGCTAAAACTTAAAGGAAGGATTCTTTGTCCTTTGGAACTTAGAAGAAGTCAAAAGAATTGGCCAGTGATCTGAATCCCTCCAATCCAAAATCTCTAAACTAGTAATCCAACAATCCGCCATCCAAAAACAAGAAACCAAAAACTTGTCTAATCTTTCTGCTATCGCTTCCACCCCACATCTCCGATTATTCCAAGTGAACAACCCATTGGAAGGTGTGATGTCCACCACCCTCAAGCTTTCAATGTTACTCCTTAAAAGGTCTACAAAGGGGTCAAGCTTGGGATTACCCCCCCGCTTCTCTTCCAAACTTAAAACAACATTGAAATCTCTTGCCAAAATCCAAGGGAACAGAGGGACAAGAGAGCGAACATATCCTATATGTGACCAAAGAAAAGTTTTTCCAATAAAATCAATCGGAGCATAAACATTAGTGAAAAGAAGAATCTCACCAGTTACGCAACACATGGCCACCAAGGAAATAGAAGACTTCCTAGAAACCCACCAAAGTGGGACCAGCTTGCGAGGATCCCATAAAAGAGCCAAACCCCCAGAACATCCTTGGGTGCCAATGCACTGGCAGAGACATCTAGGCCAAATCTTAGCAGCCATGTGAAGCATCCTATCAATAGATAACTTAGTTTCCTAAATAAAAACCACCTTAGGCGAATGAGACTTAATCAAATCCTAAATAGCCTTTTGTCTAGGGATGCTATTCAACCCCCTTATGTTCCATGAAAGAACAATCATTTCTGAGGAAGAGGGAAATGGGAATCAATAGTCCTCACAGAACAAGAATCCACTAAAGTCTCTCCCACTAACTTCACCTTTTCCTTGTCTTTCTTCCTCCCCACCTTAAGAGGCTTCTCTGGGGCATCTTTTCTAATGGTTTTTTGATGAATACCTAAAATAGAATGGGAACCCTTGCCTTGTTCTCCTCCTGCCGAACTTCTCTAGTGCAAGCCTTGGTTCAGGCATGAGCAAAAATATCCTATAATTCCTTGTCTCCATTGGTTTCCAACTTCTCCAAAGGTCTCACTAAAGCATCTGTGTCCATCTGTACCCCAAGCACTCCCTATTGTGGATCATTATGAATGACATTGTTCTCCTCCCCACCTATTTCCTTTGCCTCCAAGAGCTCCTGGCTAGCAGGCATATTAACAATGGTTCCATCAAACTGTTCCAAGTCATCCAACCCATCAAACCTATTGAAAACCTCATCTGTATATCTATCCTTAAATGTCCTCTTTTGGCCTTGACCCTTATTATGACCTCTTATAGGAATGAAGCCCTCCTTGTCCTCCCTCATAGGGGACTTCCCTTTATCTTGGGTGTGAGATGCACTAGCCAACTCTATTTTTAAATCCTCTGTAGGTTTTGATTTGGGGCACATCCTCTGCAAATGCCCATATTCATGACATAATCAACAACAAAATGGTAATGTTTCATAGTCAAGCTATTGAATCCATGAACTTGATCCCAACCGAATTTCTATAGAATCAGGAAAGGGCTTATTCAAATCAATTTCAACACATACCTAGGCATAGGTAATTACCTTCTTCTCCATAGTCTGTCTCAAAGGACCAAATGGTTTTCCAAGCTAGCTTGCAACTAAGCTAAAAATGTCCTCCCTCTAGAATTCTAAAGGAATCCATGATAATCGCACCCAAACCGGAACCCGTGAAGGAAGCTCTTTTGTAGGATTGAATCCCACATGCCAAGGCTTAATGAAGAGACCCACTTGATTGTAGAAATAGGGCCCTTCTTCAAAAACTTTATTCTGTCTAACATGGAAGAGAAGACCACTTGAAAATAGCCATTGGCTACCAACATTACATCCATATCCCCCTCTAGAGACTAGATATGCCAAGCCCACAATTCCAAAAAAGACAAAGATACCTGAATCCCATGGAACTTATAGATTAGAGCATGTTTTGATAGATAGTTGATATCGTCCACAATAGCTTCAGGATGGATCTCAACAATCGGCCTATTGTCACTCTTAGCAAGACACCCATTCACCTTTGAGGGCCTAAAACCTCCAGACAGATATGAGGACTCTCCCATTCCTAATCCAGACTCACCAAAAAATGGATTCGTATGCAACAACACCGATGGATTTCTTCCCGCCACCGTATCCTTGAAAGACAACCCCTTACCACTAGGAGAAATCCTATTTGGAGCCATGCAATGCTCAGAACCAAAAAACCCCCAATAACCCAAAGCAAGCCTAAGAGGAGCACAAAAAATAGCACCTGGCCTCCCTCCACCATGTTTCAGTCACCAAAATGAACCGTAGCCCACCCATAGACGCCAGAACACCCCCCAACCACAACATGTAGAACATAAAATGCATAGGAAATAGTAGGAAAACAGCTATAGAAAGCACCAAAAGTAAGAAGAAACGTGACCACCCAAGCCACAACCCCCATGTGCTAGAAAATCCCCTCTGATCCACCACCAACATAGACAACAGGAAGTGTGAGGCACAACTATGACAAAGAAACCCTAGCCAGCGCACACACACTAGCTCACAATGACGCCATCTTTCAAGCCCATCAGTTATCTTGTGTTCATTGCATTTATCTTGCATTAATTTATTGTCCTTTGCATGAGCCTTACAACTTGGTTTCCTATTGCTAATACTATAGTGTGATGTAGTTCAAGACTCATGTCATCTTGTGATAACACACTCGTCATGGATCTTGGGTTATCTAACTATTTCACTCATAGTGTTGACGCTAGTTCACTAGGTATGGACAATACTCTTAAAAATCTTTACCTTCAATTAGCATGGCAAGTATTGAAAAAATGGTTACTACTATCCCTCAAGAAAGTATAATCCAAATTGATGAAGAGTTAGAAAACCTACAACATCAAGTGATTACTAAAAACATTTCTAACATTGCTATCCCTACCATACATAACATACACCACATGATTGAAAGGGAAGAAGGAATAGAATTTGTGTAACTAGGCTGAGATTTTTGGAAAAATTACTAGTTGTGCTCAACCTTTGAACAATGTCCAAAATCAAGGAGGAACTCAAATTCCTCCTCCTACAACCATTGTATCTATTCCTACCTATACCAACCCTTAAGTTACAACAATGATGCAACCTACTAGTAATATCTTCCCTACCTTGGGTATTTCCACTAGCAATCTGTGTACCTTTGTGGCATCACACATCATATCTCATACCTCTTTACCTCCTGTAAGCATTCCATTCACTTTCCCCTCAAAAATGTATACACCTCCACCATAGTCACCTTCATCTCAACATACAACCAATGATGCCATTATAAATCAAATTTTACAAAATGGTTCATCCCTTCAAAAGAAAATTTCCACCATAAACCAAAATTAAAATGGCCAACCTACATACTATGTCAAAAGCAACCATTTATCCTTGGAGATGTTGATAATTCCAATACCACAAGGTATAGATATTCCTAAGTTCAAGAAATATGGAGGGAAAGGAGATCCTTCTAACCATGTTTCCATTTATACTACCTTATGTAGTGATTTTTTCCTTAAGGATAAGCTCTTGGATAAGATTTTCCCTAGGTCCTTGAAAGATACCTCTTTAGAATGGTTTTTCTCATTACCAAACAACTCAATTCATTCATTCAATAGACTTTTTGAGGCCTTTTTTAATCATTTCCAAGTGCACATGACTCCTAAGATGACCTTACCTAATTTGATGAGATGTAAGCAAAAGGATGATGAAAAGGTTACTAACTTTATTTCACGCTACCAATTGCTTTATTCCCAAATCGACATAAAGATTCTTGATCCTCACCTTCAATGAATTTTCATTGAGAACTTACAAACTAAGATACACGATAAGCTTGGCATGATGAAGTTTCCTTCCTTTGTACACTTGTGTAGTGACCATTGTGATTATCAAAACTTAGTAGCCATGAAACAAAACCCACCTCTATCCAATCTGAAAATTCTGAATCTGAAAACCAAAACAATTACCAACCTTTTAGGAAAAAAATAAAGGCTTCTTTCAACTAAAACCCCCTTAACCAACCAAACATGTTGATACCCAAGTGGCTGATATAAAAAAGACAACTCCTTTTACATTTGGGGATCTGGCTAGACAATTTACTCCCCTACCTGATACCCTCTATAAAACAATGTTACAACTTCTAGAATAGAAAATGATTTCCTTACCTCCTATTAAAACTCTCAATCTTAATAATACTTTACCTCCAAAATTTAGATCAAGTTCTTATTGCCATTATCATTGACAAAATGGACACGATACAGAGCATTGTAAGCATCTTAAACATCTTGTGCAAGACCTCATTAATTTTGGTCAAATTTAAATTGGAGGTGATAATGATCAAAGAAATAAGTCTGTTACCCCTCCCAACCAAAACTTTCAAATCTTTACCAATCCCATGCCAAATCATAATATTTCATTTGTAAAAACTAGTGAAACTAAGAAGAATGATATGATGAATGTTGACACAGATGATGACAACATGAATACTTTTGAACAAGGTTTTATGGATATTGATAAACAAGGTCTTATGGATGATATGGTTAGATTGATTGAAATTATACCCCGTAAGGGCCAAACTAAAAATCCCCTTCACATTGCTTTCTCATCTAATGATGTACTTAAACAGGCACTTGAAGGTCCTCTTTACATAGCTGACCGAATCAATGGAAAGCCCACTAATGGGATATTAATTTATCTCGTCTGTGGAGAGAATGTGATCACTAAAGAATTCTTACTTTTGCATGAACTATATCAAGAAACATATGATAAACTGAAAGAATGGATAAAAATGCATAATGTTTTTTCTTACCCTACTATGGGATGGATCACCCTTCCTTTAAAAATTAGACTAAAACAATTAGATGTCTTATTCTTCATCATCTTGACATTGGATCAATTCTGTGTGAAGCTATGTTATCCATGACTATTCTCTATGGAAGTTGTTTCATCGATCGTTCATAAATTCTTAAAGTTTCCCTTTGACAATGAGATCTTTACTATGTACCATAATGGCTTTAATAGTGTGTCTTCCCATGGGAACATTTTATTGGATTTATTTTGGCTCGAGCCTATGGAACCTATCAAACCTTGTGAGGAATTCTTTTCCAAATCCTATCAAAAGTTTAAGGTGAAATAAATAGAAAAATTATCCCTTAAAAACATGCCTCAACCCATGATTGAGACTCATATCCTTGACGAAACCATGATTGAACTAGAAGACATTCCAAATAACCAAGACCAACCCAAGATAGATCCTTCACCTTTATAATACAAATGACTAAGAGAACACCAAAAAATCCTTCTCATGCCTCCTAAGGGGTGATCCCACAAAGTTGGTTTACAATTTTTAGGAGATTCTAATTTTTGTTAAAATCACATATTTTTAGAAAATATAATTCATTTAAGCCTTAAAAAGTTCTATTTAAAGCATTCCAATTGAAAAGGGTTTGATCAAACTACCTTAGATAAAACCCCCTTGGATAAAATCCCGCTAGTTTTAAATCATACCTATAACAGAGTCTCCTTTACATCTATCAAAATGCTGATAAAAAAGCACTTTTGATTTACCTTTTGGGGGATCAAATGAATTCATTTAAAATTTATTTTTTGTAAGTATGTAGTCCTTATTATAAGCTTCCCAAAAAGTATAATTTTAAATAAATTTAATTTAATTATTATATTTTATTTTTATTTCTTGTGAATGTAGGTTTTTCACCAAAAATCAAGATTTTTGTTCTGCACATGTGGAAAAATAGAAGATTATAAAAAAGAAATGAAAAATATGAGTGCACCAGATATTGAAGTCCTTGACCCAATCAAAATAAAAGAATGTTGATACATACAAAAAAAGTTATGTGTTATACAGTCCGCCTATGTATGAAATGTAATTGGTTTGACTTCGAAACTTGATTAAGGAAAAAATATTCAATAAATCACTATGAAACCAATTGCAAGCACTAGATATCATAGTTACAAATCTAAATTTGAAAAAATTACAATTTTATCTTTCATGGAAAAAAAGTTATGTGTTATACGGTGAGTGTCATTCCTTAAAAATGGTGTTTACTAAAAAAACTAGTTTTCGAAGGAGATGGAAAAATAAGTTCAATATGATTCCAAAAATTTTGAAAAAAATATATTTAGAATCTACAGACAAAATCTCACAAATCACTAGTTTTCATCATCTTCAATTTCCTCACGGTTTAGCCGCTATAGGTTCCTGAAAGTGAAGATTTAGTTAGAAAAAATCAGTTTAGTGTCCAGTTTGGCCAAAAAATGTAAACCACTATTGTGGGATCACCCTAAGGTAAAAAAAGTTTACCAAGCTAAAGAGAATATGGTTGAACAATCTCCTATGGTTCCTTCCATTCCCCCCCTTATGGAAGAAAAGAAATATATCGTTGATAAACCTGCTCCTACACAAACACAACTTGAAAATCACACAAAAGGAAACAAAAATTATAGAGAGTGTAGGCGTAGATGTCATGCTCTTGCTTGAGGTTAAATGAAGAGAACAACAAAGAAAATCAACATCCAAACTTAACTAAAGAAATACATGATGAGTCTCCCTCTTTTCTCCAACACAAAGATCCTATATTGCAAGTACAACAAGAGCTAAATCCTTCTTTAGACATTATCATTTGACCTCCCATTATGATTAACTTGGATGACGATGATGAGGTTGCTAAAATTGAGGAAGAAGTGCATAATTAATTGAATACATTTTTTTCCTCTTCTATGAGCTTAAATGATAATTCTCCTAGAAAGAGTTTTCAATTTGGTGATACCCATAGTTCAAAACCTGTTTGTTATCACTTTGGCTAGTTGTCCTTCTTTTGTATATGATGAACAATATTGGGATGTGAATGACTTGCTAATAGGTTGAATTACATGTGAATTACTAGTCTTTTACATTTTTTTTTTTATTTTTTTTCATATTATGTGTGTGATTGCATGTGTGTAATGTGGTCCTTTGTGCTGTTTTCATTGATGTATCTTTCTCATTGTGACATTCCTCCATTTTTATCTACATTCTTCTATATGTCATAAAATTTTACCTTTTCATTTGTCTTATGTTTAGCTTGTAGGGATGACACAAGGCATCAATGCATTTTGGTCTCTTCCATGTTGACCCAAAATATTTTCCTTTATATTTTCTTTTGTCTTGTGTTTTCCTTTTGGGGATGATGCAAGGCATCAAGAAATTTAGGTCTCTTCCATGTTGACCTGAAGGATTTTTCTTTGTTTTCTCTCTCCTTGTGTCATTCTTCCTGTTCCATGAGTATTTGGGGAATGATAACAGTTCTGAGCTCTATAATAACATTGTAACAAATACATACTGACCCCAACTCTATGGATCCATTATTTGGTTTTTGGTATTTTATTTTGGGGGCAACCCCTTTGCATGATGTAGCTTTATTTGGAAACATATGACTTGGCATACAGATTTTGAAATAAGATCTCATGTCCTCTTTATTGTTAGCATTTATCATTTGCTACTTTAAAGTAATTTCTCACAACATGGTGTTTAGCAATTTTTTTAAAGTGGGGGCATACATTGGCATTATTCTTTTACATTTTACAATTCATGTTTCATTATGTAGTCTTACTTCGTGTGATGCATATTCTTCTTTGTGGTGACATTGGGTGTGATGTCCTTCTAGGGCACGATCTCTCTTAGCATATTATATTCCTCTTAGTAGCTTGATGTGACACACTGCATCCCCTAAGTTGTGAATCTTCTATTCTTCGATTGATACTCTCATAGAGAAATTAGGAAAAATGTTCGCTAAGTTGAGACCTTACATGAAATAAGAAAAACTACTTTGAGCATACCTTACAATATTTTGCATTTACAATATCGGTTATATATGGACACCTTGCATAACACACTTTGCTTGCCTATGGAGCCATCCTATTTGTTCATGAATATCAAGCTATGATGAAGTTCTTCTTGCATCATGAATCCTATTGCTTGTGTTGTGTGGAACCCTATCAAAGTTATCAGTAGGTATAGCTTTAGTATGGTTTCTATATTGGATTCAAACTTAGGCATGACTTTCCCATAGCCACTTTCTTTTTTGTGTGAGTGGATACTAGCCACATGTGTATGTGTCTCTGGGGGCTCACCTAGTCGATCACCTAAGGTTCTACTAGCCCTTGTGAGCGTGCATTTGGTTTGCATAGTGGACATCACATTCCACTTGAAATTTTTTTTAGACAAATAGATTAGATTTGATCCACATCATGTTGGACAAATGGTCGAGGCTTGATCCACCCCATTTCTTTTGTTTTTCCTTTCTTCTTTTTATCATTGGTAGTGTATGCATGTACCTTGTTGATTCTCCTTATATTATTCACATGTGTGTTCTTTTGTGCTTATGTTAGTTTTCCATAGGATCTTGATCTTGGGGGCTTGCATAACCCTCTTTATCATTGTCATCCTATCTCACTAGTATTGGTACACTTGGACCCCTCTTGATGTTATTTTGTCTACTTTACTATGATTTTGAAGCAAGTTCTCCTCTCACTAAAGTGGGGGCTAAATGTAGTGTAGAAAAATGTATCCCTTTACATTTTCATAGCTTTTTGGGCCCTACCTACTAAAATCGGGCTTCTTTATGCCTTATGTGGTTCTATTTTACATCCACAAGCCTTATTTAAAGGATATTTCTAAGGATAATGACGACACTTATCTCATTACCAATAATATTTCATGTTTTTGGGTTGTGTGTTCCAGATTTAGTGATGTAAGACTCATACACGACCTTGGGCATATGTGTCCCATCTAAGTTTCAGGGCATGAACTTGAATTTGGCATTGAACTTAACATTTCTTGAAATTTGTGTCCCTAGCTTAGGCTAATAGGACTCTTACGCCCCAAATAGCGTATGAGTCTCGCTTAGCTTGGACCTATTTTGAATTCAAATTCTTGGTGATATTTTATTCTCCTAGATCTGATGTCAGCTTGTAGTGTTGTAATTTAAAGAAATTTGGTATAAGCAAGTATAAATACAAGGTTATTTCACATAATTTCTCATAACAAGAGCTAAGAAATCATAATAAGATCTAAACATTCAAGCATTCTATCTTGATTCAAGTGTTCAAGAGCATTCAAGAGTTTATTATCAAGAATTGTGGAGCTACATTCAAGATTCAAGCATCATGTCAAAGTCATCATGCATCATGTTTGTTTTTAAGCTAACATTTGTGATGTAAGTTCTTATGATTCAATCAAGCATTCAAGTCAAGATCCATAGCATTCAATCAAGAGTCAAGATGTACATTAATGGTAGCCATTTCACACAAGATTATATCCTTTGTTACAAGGGTTTCGTGAGTTGCAACATAGCTTATTTATGCATTCATCATTTCTTCATTCTATTTGATTTCATTTCAAGGTTTGATTACCAAAATGGGGTTTGACCAAGGAAAACCCATATCCAATAACAATTTTTTTTTTCCCTCTCTTTAATGTGTGATTTGTAGGTTTAGGTTGAAGACCCATTGAAGAGAAAGATTGAAGAAATTTTTCAAAGTTGTCACAAAGTTGTCGTCTTCATTGAAAGTCACCTACAAGTAAGTATTCAGAGTTTTAGATTTAGAGATCAGAAAGGAGAGAAACTACAAAAAATTAATAGAGGATATGAGTGTTTTAGATCAACGTAGATACTATGACTAAATAGCCAAAATTGGCGTATGAGTCCTAGTATACTAGTGTTGAACTTTTTTATAGATATTGGTTTGGTAGTTACAGATTCTGGATTTAGCTCAAAAGCCTAAACTAAGACTAAATCACGCCAACATGCGTATGAGTCCTAGTGTGCATCAAAAGTCATAATTTTAGGATTTTAGACATTGTTCTAGACATCTTCAATTTTCTAAGTGCACCTCTATTCATTCTTAGTTTATTATTTTGATTTGAGGTTTCATATTCTAGGTTACATTGTTAGACTTGCATATCACTTGCATCTCCTTTCTAAGCTTTTGCTTATTGGTGAACCCCCTTTTGTCTTTAATCACACCCACGGAGACCCTGTAGTGACCCCTTCTCTCAATTTAACCATTAGAATGAGATCTTCAAAGTTTCCTTGAATAAACTAGTGCATAAATAAGGTTCCCTAAGTTTTCCATCTCCTAAAATTTGGGAAAACCCTATTTCCTTGTGTTCGTTGAACATCCAGAATACTGAGAGGGGTGGAGGGGAGTTTGAATCAATATTCCATAAAACCATTCATGTAAAATCCATCCAACCATTATCACAATTCTGACTAAATCAACAAGAAAGAACATAGAAACAAATAAATGCAACTTGTTAAATAGGCGAAGGACAACTAAGAGGGGAGTGAATCGGTTGTCACAAAATTCAAACTTAAGATTTCAAATTTTATCAATTTCACAACCACACTATTCTATTATTAAGTAAAAGCATGTAACACAAATAACAGAAAGTAAATCAACACAATAAACACCATATTTTTATGTGGAAAACCCAATGAGGGAAAAACCACAGTGAGGGTTAAATCATAATATAAAAGATTATAAAACAAAGGCTAACTGCCAAGGGCTCATTGCCTAGAAGAGGACTCACTATCCAAGTACAAAGTCTCACTACCCACATACATGACTCACTATCCAATAGGGAGGCTCATTGTCTACAGATACAAAAGAGAACAAAAAGATCCATCACAACAATTAACACACATTCACAGCTTGAATAAGGATTGTAGAAACCTTTAGCACATTTCCTTCTAGAATCCAACAAAATGAAGTACTTTTGTCTCAACTCACTTGCACACACACTTTTTCTCTTATGATTTGTGGCTTACTTTCATCACTTTGCATCACACTATCATAAAATTCTTCACAATTTGACTTGCTTTCATACCATCCTCAACCTTAGAAACCTTCTCCAAGGTCAGCCACAAATACCTAATTTCATAAATTCAAATTAGGTCAACAACTCAAAATTCCCATGGTGGAAAGGAATAAGAGTGGACCAATAAAACATTTAACAAAGACCAAAAAAAATGTCTTAGATCAACCACACACTTCTTCAATTTAATTTTATTCTTCAAATGAAGTGTAAACACTAGGTCGACCAAACCTAATGAAAAAAGAAAAGAAAATTGATGTACACGCTTCCCAATAAGAAGATGACACATAGACTCCACAACACACTTCATTATGCATGAGAGTACATCTCAAATTTCTTCAGATATATCCACAACAAGTGCAATATGCTTCAAACTCTAAAAACCTTTCACCAGTCTATCTGGACTATGCAAACACACATAACAATACTGAAACATGACTTCTAGATCACCAAACTTCAAACCTCTTTGCCAGAGCACAAAAAATACCTTAACAAGAAATATCCCAGATCCATAAGATTTGAAACGAAATAGTGGAGGACAACAGAGCAAAACTATTTCTCCCATTCTATAGAAGACCAACTCTGCTAGAATAGTTCACATACCGATAAATGTAACTTTCACATACCATCACACCAAAAGCTAAAACTTAGGATATATCACCACAAGATCATCATTGTCAAATCTTCAGATCCACACAGGCATAGGATCAACATAAGAGAAACATAGAGCACATACCAGAGCATATTCTGAACACATTCATCACTTCGACTTCTCTTCTTTATTAAATTTATCAAGAGCACTTGAAAAATCAACACAACACATCTACAATGACATAAAGATAGCTCCATGTACTCACAACATCTCAAATGCATCTCAACTATACATGTACAATCTGCAACATACTGCTCGTTGTGTTGAAATCAATGACAACATTAATGACAACACCACCATACTAGCTCACACTTGCAACAATCTCCCCTTTGTCATTGATGGCAACACATGATGTGAAAAACCATCAAAGACAACATCCTTCACAATATCCCTAGAGAACACCTTCTCTTCCTTTGCAACTTTTTTTCACATGAATTTTCTCTCCCCCTTTGATATCAATGGAAAAGATCAACAACTCTGATTACCCCCCCTTAGGAGCACACTCATACTTCAAGAAAGAAACCATTTCTACTCCCCCTACCAAGTAGACCCATTTATTAGTCTAGATAAATAAAGAATCTGTGAATTCACTAGAATGATGCATGTTCATGTGTGCTTAGTTTGGAGGGCCAATGACCCCCAACATCTCCCTAAGATGCTCAAAAGTATCCTTCGGAAGAGCCTTAGTAAATATGTTAGAAATTTGTTCCTTTGTGGTCACATACTCCAATCTGACTTCATTCTCCAATACTTTTTCTCTCAAGAAATGATATTTGATAGCTATGTGTTTTGTTCTTGAATGCATAACCAGGTTCTTTGAAACATTTATTGCACTTATATTTTCATAGAAAATAGAAATAGGCTCATCACATATTAATCTAATGTATTTCAAATTTTGCTTCATCCAAAAAACTTGTGTGTAGCAGGATGCTATAGCAATATATTCTTCCTTTGCAATGGATAAAGAAACTGAGTCTTTCTTTTTTACTCAACCATGAAACCAATCTTCTGCCAAGAAAGAAAGCACCACCACTGGTACTCTTCTAGTCATCTACACGTCTAGCCCAATCAACATCAGTATAGACACTCAGGGTGAAATCATCACTCTTAGGATACTATAATCCATAATCTAGTGTACCTTTAAGATATCTAAATATCCTCTTTACAACTATAACATATGCCTCTTTAGGATCTACTTAGAAACTGACAACTAAACAAATTGCATGTGCATAATATCTAGTCTAGTAGTAGTTAGATACAAAAATTTTCCAATCATAGATCTATATTTTCTCTAATCACTCTTAGCAGATTCATCATCTTTTCTTAGTTTACATCCCGTTATCATAGGAGTACAAACTAGTTTGGAATCATCCATCCCAAACTTCTTCAACAACTCTTTTACATACTTAGATTGTGAAATGAATATCCCTTTATCAGTTTGATTCACTTGTAAACCAAGGAAGAAATTCAATTCACCAATCATAGACATCTCAAATTCTTTCTACATCTCCACAAAAAACTTTTTACACATTCCTTCATTTCCACCAAAAATGATATCATCAACATATACAACTACTATCAATATTTTTTTACCTTGTACTTTGAAGTAAAGATTGTTGTCATCAAAACCTTTGCTAAATCCTTGCTTTGTCAGGTATCTATAAAATTTCGCATACCAAGCTTTGGAAGCTTGCTTCAGTTCATACAATGCCTTCTTCAACTTACAAACCATGTCTGGTTTGTTAGATAACTTAAATCCTTCAAGTTGTTCCATATACACTTCTTCCTCCAATTGACCATTCAAAAAAGCTAACTTAACTTCCATCTGATACACGTTGAAGTCCTTGTGGCCAAAAAAAGCCAAAAACAACCTAATAGCTTCCATTCTAGCCATAGGGGAAAATGTCTCTTCAAAATCTATACTTTCAACTTGTGAATATACCTTGCATCCAAGTCTTACCTTATTCCTTACAACTTCTCCACTTTTATTTAGCTTATTATGAAACACCCATTTCAAGCCTATCACATTTTTATTCATAGGCCTTGGGACTAGTTCCCATGTCTGATTCTTTTCTATTTGTTGCAACTCTTCTTTCATAGCTTTCATCCAAGTCTTATCTTCACATGCTTCACTTACAAACTTAGGTTCAACTTTATAAAGAAAACACATTTTTTTCTCAGTTGCAACTCTGCTTCGAGTCTTCACACCTTCACTTTTATCTACAATTATCTATTCCTCTAGATGATTCTTTTGTACATACTTAGGAGTCTTAACAATAGATTCCAACTCATTCTCTTCTTCTTCTTCCATTTTTTCTTCTTTCTCCAATTATATGTTCCTCAGGTACATGTCCAAATATGGGATCACCAGGTTCAACTTCACTTATCTCAATAGGTCTGTGTATGTCTTCACCAACTTTCACATTATCACTTTCAACAATATTTCTCAATCTTTTATTAAAGCATCTATATGCTTTTCTAGTAGTAGAGTATCCAAGAAAAATTCCTTCATCACATCTAGCATCAAAACTTCCAAGATTTTCATCATCTCTTTTAATATAACATCTGCTTCCAAATACCTTAAAATACTTCATAGTAGGAGTCTTACCAGTCCATAACTCAAAAGGAGTTTTTGTGTTGTTATATCTGATCTAAACTCTATTAAGAACATAAAAAATAGTTTGTATCATGTCTCTCCAGTACACATCCGGTACATTTTCTTCTTTCATTATGGTTCTAGCAACTTCTTGTATTGTTTGGTTTTTCCTTTCAGCTACTCCATTCTGCTGAGGGGTTCTCGAAGCAAAAAAAATGTCTTTTATACCATGTTGTTCACATAATACATTAAATTCACCAGAAGTGAATTTTGCACCTCTATCATATCTCAAACACTTGATCTTTAGATTTACTTCATTTTCCACTCTTTCTTTGAATTCTTTAAGCCTATCTAGAGCCTGAGTCTTTTCCCTAAGAAAGGAAACCCATGTCATTTGAGTATAATCATCAATAAGTAGCATGAAATACCTATCACCATTCAGTCTTCCAGTCCTATTCAGACCATAGAGAACGGTATGAATTAACTCCAACATCTTGGTAGTAGAGTGCTCTTTTCCCTTAAAGTTGCATCTTGTTTCTTTCCCTAATTGAAAAATTCTACAAATAGCATTACCAGGTCTTGTGAATCTGGGTAGCCCTTGAACAATTTCCTTTGAACTAATTTTTACCAAGTTATCAAAATTTACATGTCCCATTCTTCGGTGCCATAACCAACTTTCACTTATTTGAGATACAAGGCACTTACCATCAACTCCCTTAAGCTAATAGATGTTTCCATGAGTTCTTCTTCCAACAACAACCATATCTCCATTTCCAAATCCTTTTATGATTTCACAAGTATTATTCTGAAACACAAGTTTAAAACCATTGCTACACATCTAACCAACACTCAGAAGGTTATGCCTCAAACCCTTCACATAATATTCATCATCAATACTATGTACTCCATCAAAACTAATTGAACCTTTCCCACAAATCTTAGCTCCTGAATCATCACTGAACATAACTAAACCACCATCATATTTCTCAAGTTTATTGAACTTATTCTTATCTCCAATCATGTAATTAGAACATCCGCTATCAATTACCTAGTAGTCTTCATCCTATCTTGCATAAAAAGTAGTAACCAAAGTACCTTCCATCCTATTCATCTTATTCTTTGGAGCCTTCTTGCTTACACATTTTCAAAGGTTAGTGGATATAGATTTACTTTTCAAAGCTAATAATAAGCATTCACTATCATCAACCTCATTTTTATATTCATCATCCGAAATTCCTACTTCTTCTTTAACATAGTGTAGCTTCTTATATCTCTTATCCTTCCTATCCTTATACTTATAATCCTTGTTCTTATGCATAGCTCTATTCAGGCATCTTGAGGCATAATGACCAATATTACCACAACTGAAACATTTAAAGGGTAGCATACCTTTATACTTTCCAGTTCCTTTCTTCAACTTCTTGGTGAAGTTTGATTTCAACTCATCATCACCATCACTATCTGGTTCGACTTCAATCTTCATTTCCTTAAATTTTGTTTTAGTCTTTTCTTCCATCTTGTCTTCTTTCTGGAACTTTCTCATCTCAAATGCTTTCAAGGTGCTGAACAATTGTTCTAAAGTATACTTCTTAGGATCATACATTTATTCAATAACTGAGATCTTATCACTGTAGCAATCTGGTAGGGTTATCAATATATTCTCAATTATATCTTCATATGATATTTTTCCTCCTTGATTTCTAACTTCATTTGCAGTCAGTTCAACTCTCTAAAAGAAACTTGTAAATTCCTCACCTTCTTCCATTTTCAGATTTATAAATCTATACTTTGCTACCAACTTCTTTGGCAATTTCACTCTTTCATTTCCTTCATACATGTCTTCCAACTTCTTCCAAACTTCATATGTAGTATCCAAAGAAAGAACCTTACCTTGCTCATTTTTATATAAGCCACTACAAATAGCACACTTCGCCTTCTCATTTTATTCATAAGAAAAAATATCATCAACATTAGTAAGACCACCAAATGGTTATGTATACTTTGTCTCAATAGCCTTCCAGGTCTTAAAAATAAGAGAGATAATATATCCTTTCATCTATCCCTTCCAATCATTGTAGTCAGTTCCATCGAACATAGGGATCACCAACATATGCGCCATCAGATCTTCCTTAAGTGGTTAATCTCTACACCAAGGAAACCAAAGCTCTGATACCAATTGTTAAACAAGAACAAGACTATTACTGAGAGGGGGGGTGAGTCAATTGTCACAAAATTCAAATTTAAGATTTCAACTCTTATCAATTCCACAACCACACTATTCTGTTATTAAGTAAAAGCATGTAACACAAATAACAGAAAGTAAATGAACACAATGAATAATAGATTTTTATGTGGAAAACCCAATGAGGGAAAAAAAATGGTGAGGGTTAACTCACAATATAAAAGATTATAAAATAGAGGCTCACTTCCAAGGGCTCACTGCCCAGAAGAGGAATCACTATCCAAGTACAAAGGCTCAGTGCCTACAGAAAGGACTCACTATCCAACAAGGAGGCTCACTACCTACAGATACAAATATATCCACCACAACAATTAACACACATTCGTACCTTGAATAAGGATTGTAGAAAACTTTACCTCATTTCCTTTAGGAATCCAACACAATGAAGTACTGCTATCTCAACTCAGTCACACACACACTTTTGCTCTTATGATTTGTGGCTTACTTTTGTCACTTTGGATCACACTATCATACAATTCTTCACAATTCAACTTACTTTTATACCATCCTCAACCTTAGAAACTTTCTCCAAGGTCAACCACAAATACCTCATTTCATAAATTCAAACTAGGTTAGCAACTCAAAATTCCTACGTGGAAAGGAATAAGAGTAGACCAATAAAAAATTTAACCAATACTAAAAAATACTGTTTTAGATCAACCACACACTTCTTCAATTTAATTTTATTCTTCAAATGAAGTGTAAACACTAGGTCAGCCAAACCTAATGAAAACATAAATGAACATTGATGTACATGCTTCCCAACAAGAAGATGACACACAAACTCCACAACATGCTTCATTGTGTACGAGAGTACATCTCATATTTCTTCAAATACCAACAAGTCCAATATGCTTCAAACTCTAAACACATTTCACTAGTCCATCTGAACTATGCAAACACACACAACAATACTGAAACATGACTTCTAAATTGAACCAAACTTTAAACCTCTTTGCTAGAGCATAAAAATGACCTTCACAAGACATATCCTAGATCTGTAAGATCTAAAATGAAACATTGGGGGATTGCGAAGCAAAACTATTTCTCCTAGTCCATAGAAGACTAACTATGCCAAAATAGTTCACATACCAGTGAACGTAACTTTCACATACCATCACACCAAAATCTAAAACTTAGGATATATCACCAAGAGGTCACCATTATCAAATCCTCAGGTTCATATAGTTATAGGAACGAAGCAGGAGAATCACAGAGCACATATTGTAGCATATTCTAAACACATCCATCACTTCAACTTCTCTTCTTTATTAATTTTCTTAAGAGCACTTGGAAACTCATCAACATAGCACATATGCAATGACATAAAGATAGCTCCATGTACTCACAAAATCTCAACAACATCTCAGCTATACATGTGCAATATGTAACATAGTAAGTTGTGTTGACATCAATGACAACATTAATGACAAGACCACTAGACTAGCTGACACTTGCAACACAAACACACACATGAACACCAATATTTTTGTGTGGAAAAAAAAAAGGGAAAAACCATGGTGAGGGTTAAATCACAATATATTATATCTGGATACAAGATATTACAAGGCTCATTGCTAAAATATTTGAACTAATGGAATACACCTTCAATGTGCAGGGTTGAGTTCCAATGAAGCTCATAATATGAAGTACTACCTCACACGACAGTCACTCAAGAAGTCTACTTTGATCCCCAATTGATAAAAAAATTAGGCTTGAATCCTCTTTCACCTTTCTTTCACACTCACACTTCCACTCACTCCACACACCTTTTTCTTCCTTCAAGAAATCTTATATATATAAGTATGCATTAATCATCAATTATGTCGGCCTAATTAGACAAAGACAAAATAATCAAAACACTCTTGTTGGCACAATATGTCTTAAACATTTTATCCATGTCTAGTGCATTATACCAAGTTTGCTAACATAACTAGTCTTCATAGTGAATCACATACATTAGGTCAACTAAGACTAGAACTTAATTCATAGAATCTCCAAACCAACATAAAATCCTCAAAGCAAACACCTTTCAGATCTGAGACCACATCAGTTTCTCATCATACACTGATATTCCAAGCAAGGAACACTAATAAACTATAGAGTTGAACTCTATCAGTGTTAAATTTCTACTCACAACCCAAAAATTATCAAGATCCAAGATATAGCTATCTGAATGAGACATGATAACATGGTTAATAGATTAGAGACATATATATTCTTGTGGTGAATTCCAGAATCAAATACCAATGCATTGGCTCATCACAAAAGAACATTATCGATAGAGAATAGCTTCTGATAAACCAAGTAATCTTCCCATATAGTTGTCATCATGTTGACATAAATGACAACACGAAAACAACCAACACAAACCATCCAAACTTCATGCTCATGCTGTAAGGCTCCATATTTTTAACAATCTCCCCCTTTGGCATTGATGGCAACATGCATGTCAAAAGCATTTTTTAATATACAATAGCTGAATACTCCCCCTATCAAAACTGATCTTCACAAAAATGTTTTTCCTCTACCAACCTCTATCTCTCCCCCTTTGACATCAATGGAAAAGGACGGGGTTTGGTATATATGTATATATGCATTAAAATATAACCAAAAAGATATGAACACAAAATTGAATCAACTTGAAGAAGAAAAACCTTTTAGACTCTCCAGGATGACCTTCCATGATGCTTTTCCTTCTACCCATAATCAATTTTCATTTACAATTTCATCTTGTAAAATAATTCAAGCTTACTTAAGGACTTTATACCATTTGCTAAAGTATTGGGACTAAGATTAATTTATGACAATTCAACAATACTGTCAAGAGCACTAGAAGCATGAATGTGTCTGACTTTAACCATGTATCTGAATGCCACAAAATTCTAAATCACTTATATTCTTTGGTCATGCAGGGAAAATAATTTATCCTAAAGCTGTACAATTTAGGACCACCTCTGATTATCTCTGTCTTCTTCCAAACTATATGTATTTGCTTGAGTGCCCAGCCTAGTTTCACTATTCCTTATCTCATCTCTTATGTGTATTGTATTTCCAAACCAATTTAGGAAAAAAGAAATCAATTCATTTTCTTCAAAAACTTGTACAATCTCTAATTCCTTCATCACTCGACTATGTACATTTGCACATTTTTCCTTGATATCTTCTAGATTTTCTTTAGCATACCTGATTCTAGCATGCACTTCCAATCTGGAGATGTAGACCTTCAAAGAATCAATCATGTTTCTCAGATTATCCACCAAAAAAATAGATGAATCAAAATTAACACCCGGAATAACCTTCTACAATTCTTCCAAAGCTCATTGAATGTTTATTCTTTCATACTCATGTTGATGTCTCTTACACTCACTTCCTTCTTCAACTTCTTGTTTGAAAACACTCTTTATTTTCTTCCCAATTCTAGTTGCACTGCCAGAGGTACCTTATACATTAATATTCTTAGGGATTTCCAAAAGAATTTTTGCATAATAGTCAACTTCAACTCTGACACTTCATAATCTAACTCAGATATCCATACCAACCTTGATTCAACTACTTCCATGTGAAAGAAATCTATAGACACTAGGAAATTGATAATTTTGGAGTACCTTTCACTAACACTTATTGGAATCCTTGACCTTTTGTTCATCCTCATCTAAAACATTCCAAAGAATGCAACAAGAGCAATCTCTTTAGCATTCGAATCACCAAGATTTAACATGAAGTTCTTGATTTGATGGGAAATAGGCTTTGTATCTGACCATTCTATTCTTCCTATTATTGGTAGTTCTTTAAAAAAGTAAAATAGTAAGTAGAAAACCAAATTGCCATACTAGAATGTATTCTTCTTAAGTTCCTTGATTTCCTTTAAATTCTTCAAAAGATGTATCCTAAGTAATTCACATAGGTCATAATCCATACCTCTTTTAACCATATCAATAGCAATATGTACAACAGTAGCAAACACTATGAGGTCATTGCAAGGGATAAAAACTTTGTGACCAATGACCATTGCAACATACATAATAAATGGATCCACAATTGATCTCAAATAAATCTCGTTCCCTTCAATATTCACACCAGTTACCTAAATTATATCTTTCTCAACCATATCCTTCCATTTGGGAACTGGTCCGAAGGAACACAAACCAATTACATCTTTTATTACTTCTATGGTAATCCAATGTGCATCATCAATCCACAAAGATTCATTATGAATTCTGCTCAAAACTACTCAAATATGATTCCTTTCAAACTCAGACAAAGGAGCTTTTCACCAAACATCTAGCTTCTTCTCAACTAACACTTTGTAGGATTCATGGTTCTCTTCCAATTCATTTTTCCAAAGAATGATCAACTAGACTAGTGACATTTCCTCTATCTTACTGTAGAAAAATGCATATAGATATCTTTTGTAGGCAACACTCTAGGAGGGATGCAAGAGAATACACCAAGAGAATCTTCTGACAAATTCTTCAAATATTTCCTCAAATTAACTTGCACTCTATCCACACTATTCACAACTTTTGAATTATCCATAGCAATAAAAATGAAAGATTGGGCAAACAGGAATATCTCTATGAATTCCAACAAGAAATGAATAGGTATCTAGCTTCTAGAGCACACTTTGAATCCACTTGATCTTCTCCTTGAAACCTTAAAAAAATGAATTTCTCACTAAACTTTCTTTGCACACTTCTTCAAAAATACACATCCCTCTTGAAGTATCTGAATTTATTTCTTTCATTCGGAATGCTTTAGCAATAAATGCTTCAAATTGTAGGTAGATTTCCACAAAAATTGTGTGTGCCACCATTCTTTCAAATTCTACAATATTCATTCTTCACACATGTGAATGATAAATTATTTAAATCCATTACCACATTAAACATTTGTACTTCTGCCATGGTGTGACATAAGTATTAATGAGGCGGTTTATTAAATTTTCTGATAATTTCTCCCACTTAGTTATTACTAGACTAAAAAATTGACAAGTGTATCTGCACTGGAGGTCAGCACATATAAGACTGATGATTCTGATTCAACTTGCTTGATTTCTCCTTCCTTTCTCTAGATCCTTTTCATATCTTTTATTGCTTCTTCCAGATCAATGATTTGTTCATGTTTCTTCACCGGATAATTACTTTTCCTTCTTCTATAGTTATTAATAGATTGTTTTAGATTATTGTACTTATAATTAACAACATTCTTCCTTCCATTGTTCCTTTTATTCAATCTATTCTCGCATAAACTAGCTTTATGTCCAACCTTCTTGCACTTAAAACATTTGTCAGAGAATGATAAAAGTATCATTCATTTTACTTTTGTAGTCCTTTGCCTTATGACCAAATTTCTTGTAGGAATGACAAACACCATTGAAAGATAAATACCTTTTAGCAACATGTTGTTTGATGGGAGTTCTTTCAAAATTTCTTCTTACATTCTTGATTCGTCCATCTTTGCACTAAGTCTTTTTGTTAGTAGATTGCTTCGCTTTAGAACTTTGAACTTCTTCAAACCCTAAACCACTTTTATCCATTGCCAGTATTTGAGAGGTAATCAAATCATCAAGCATTGTAGATCTTACCTTAAATTTGTCTTCAAAACTTCTTGCATTTTCCAAAACAAATCTTAAGATTTCTACTTCTTGCTCAAGCTTTGTGCATTCATCCATATTTCTCTAAATTTCAATTTCTTGACATTCTTCAGTTCTTTTTTTTTCATTCAATTATTGCAATAGGCTGGAGATGATTTCATCTACCTTAACCAGTAGATCACATGCTTCAACACATTTACTTTGTAGTTTTTGAACATACCCATTTTCTTTCATCAACTTATTTTTCAGATCTTCTATTTCTTTTGAAGATCCAACAAAGATCACTTTCATAGGAAAAAATTTCTTATACTCAAATTTTGGGACCTTCCTAAAGATATTAGGCTTTCCAAGGAACCAATATATGATACCAATTGTTAAAAATTTGGAATACTGAGAAGGGGGGGTGAATTAGTATTCCATAAAACCATTCACATAAAATCCATCCAACCATTATCACAATTATGACTAAATCAACAAGAGATAACATAGAAATAAATCAATGCAACCACACACATGAGCATGAGGATTTTTACGTGGAAAACCCAAAAAAGGGAAAATCCATGGTGAGGGTTAACTCACAATGTATTATATCTAGATACAAGATATTACATGGCTCACTGCTAGGACTCACTATCCTTAAAAAAGGCTCATTGCTTGAATACAAAAGATGGCTAACCACCAAGATACAAATATTGTGTCTCACTACCAAAAGATTTGAAATAATGGAATACATATTCAATATGTAGGGTTTAGTTCTAATGAAGTTTAGAATATGAAGTAATGCCTCACACAATAGTCGCTCAACAAATCTACTCTGATCCTTAACTAATAAAACATTTAGGCTCGGATCCTCTTTCACCGTTCTTCCACACTCGCATTTCCACTCACTCCACACACCTTTTTCTTCCTTCAAGAAATCTTATATATATATAAGTATGTCTTAATCATCAATTAGGTCGGCCTAATTAGATGAAGAGAAAATAGTCAAAACACTCTTGTCAGCACCATATATGATTTAAACATTTTATCCATGTAGTGCATTATATGAAGTCGGCTAACATAACTGGTCTCCATAGTGAATCACATACGTTAGGTTGGACAAGACTAGAACTTAATTCACAAAATCTCCAAACCAACATACAATCCTCAAAGAAAACACCTTTCAGATTTGAGACCACATCAATTTCTCATCATACACTGATATGCCAAGCAAGGGACAACAGTAAAATATAGAGTTGAACTCTGTCAGAGATAACTTTCTTCTCACAACCTAAAAATTCTCAAGATCCAGGATAGAGCTATTTGAATGAGACATGATAACATGGTTAAGAGATTAAAGTCATATATATTATTTTGTGAATTCTAGACTCAAATATAAATGCACTGGCTCATCACAAAAGAACATTACCAATAGAGAATAGCTTCTGGTAAACCAAGTAATCTTCCCATATCATGTCGACATCAATGACAACATAAAAACAACCAACACAAACCATCCAAACTTCATGCTCATGTTGCAAGGCTCCATATTTCCAACAATTTTCACATGTGAATAATCTCATTAGGTATGTTTGCTCAAATGTGACATCCATGAAAGCAGTATGAAACTCTTGCACATGTTCGATTGGATCTCCCTTTCCCTTGTATTTATTGAAGTTTGGTACATTAAAATTTTAGGGGAAAGGAGGCATGTATATACTCCAATCATATGAATATGGACATAGTTCCTCAATGGATTAAGTTTTCTTTGTCCCAATTACTTTCATGTTGTAGATTTGTTGTTAAAATATTTGAATTTTCTATACTAAAGTATCCATGGGTGATAGTGGCATGTTTGGTTGATTTTGTGGATGATGTGTAAGGGGATTGACCCATATTGGTGTTCATGTTGAATGTGTTGAGATGATTGTATGATGAAAATGGATTTTGTTTTGAAATTTTGATGTGAATGTTGTATTTGGATTGATGTTGTGTTGAGATGGAATTGGATTGGTTTGGTGCAAGTGATATGTGAACATGGTATTTGAATTTGTATGACACTGAGGTGGATTATGATTCATGTGTTGATGTTTGGTGTAAAGTTAGGATTTGGATTAATGTATTGTTGAGATGGAGGGGGGTTAATGTTTAGATTCAACCCAAAAGACATGTTTGTGTTTGGTGTAATGTTGGTCATTTGGGATTGCTCTTTTGATGTGGAAATATGAATCCTTCATGTCTTATTTTTTGGTTTTGAATTTATGGTGTTTTGACCCATGGAGCTAGTGTTGGTTGATGGTGTGACGTTTTGAGATGATGATGTTGTTAATGGATTTACAAATGAGTTTCCCATAGTGTGAGATGATGTACGAAATGCATTTTTGTTAGAAGGACTAGGTGCATGAGATGTTGGATTTGTGGTCTTAGTCCCAAATGTTGGCATAGGAGGAATGTTAACTTTCACCGTGTTATGTGTAGTTCCCCCAAGTGGCATACTAGTTTGCATTTGTTGTAAGGTGGGATGGTTTGATGGAAATGTGTTATGGACATGACCTTAAGTTTAGTTTTTTCTATTGTATGATGACCCTATGATTGTGGAAATGTCATAGCCAGTGGGAATTTTTGCCCCATTTTGAGCAAGTACCAAAAAGTCTATCAAATATTCGTTGTTGCAAGCTCATCTATGATACATAATATCCTACAATTTTGGGAAGCATTGTCAATTTCTTCTTTAGTTAAACCTTGTTCCATATCATGTAATGTAAGATTTACAAATTAATTTACAATTTGAGGTTGTGACTTTGGTGGGATGACCCAAAATTCATGGTGCTAGTGGGATTAAAGTTGGGGTCATTTAAGGGATCCATATCCTTTCAATTCCTTTGTGACCTAGTGAAGACCATATAAGATTTGTGGATTTTTGGATTTTGGGGTTGATTTTGAGATTTGTGGGATGAATCAAACTAAGGTTAAGATGCACAATGAAAATGAGGTTATGATATGTTTTTTGGTATTTTTGGAATATAGAGATACAAGATGGAAATGCAACTATAACTATGTTTTGGGATGTAAAGTGGTAATGAGACTATGAATATGCTTTGGAATTTTGGATATGTGACTTTGGACCTTAAAAAGGGATGATAAGTAGACTATGATGACCCAAGGTAAAAAATCTAAATATCAAGACCTCAAGAAGATAATAACCAAGATGATGATAATGATAGGATAAAAAGTGAACCTAAACTAGACACATGAGTAAGGTTCAACTTAAGGACAAGATATATGGAAGATGACAATGTCAAGACACCAAAGATATGTGATTATGGTATGATCAAAGGTCTAATTAAGCTTCCTAATTTCAAGATTCAAAGGTGAATATGAATGATCTAATATGATAAATTCTAACTATGAGATGCAAGAAAAACTAGGAGAAATAGTAAAATGAGCTATATGCAAAAGGTAACCTAAACAAGTCTCGGGTCTAAAAAAAGGTTATTGTTTGAAATGGACTAAAAGCTAGATACAAAAGTGTAACCTCAAAATTTTGGATTATGACATATGTGGTGAATAACCCAATAAACCTGATGTTGCAATGCACATATGCGGTTTAGAATTAGATAATTGTAGTGTAGAACTAGTCAATTGCGGTGCAAGATAGATGTGGGTTTCTAGATTTCAAGGGATTTCTAAAAAATATGGTATTATTTCTTACAATTGCGGTTTAGATTTCAACACATATAGTTTAGTGTCTAAAAAATGAAATGTTCTAGTTTTTGGCCTAAAATTGATGATTTCTAAGTGATTTTTCATTTTGGGCATTTTCAAGATTTGATGATAGAACATAGAAAACACTTAAAGAAGATAGATTTGGCTGATTTGACTCTTTGACTCTTGGATAATCAAGTATTTTGCATTCTTTCTTTGATAAAATTCACTAAGCCTTGGTTCAAAAGCACTAAAAATAAGCACAACCTAGCTAGTAGTAATGGGTTATATACTATAGTGGACTTACCACATTGAGGTGTTAATATGAGAAAAATGAGTGGATAACTAGGGTATGCCAAGGTCATGTACCACATTAACAACCCTCAAATTTAAAGGATGAAATAAAAACAAGGAACCATGTCAACTCAACCAAGAATTGTACATGGTAAGTAACTTCTCATGACAATGCTATCATGATGCACCACAAATAGTATATGGCCAAAAGGTCTTAGGCTTCTAGAAATAGTGGTTCATAGTGGAGGTACTCCTAAGAACACCATGAAATAGTAGTGATGGGAGACTAAAACCTCTAACTTGTGTCCAAAATCACCCAAGACCACAAAGGCCCATGCCCTATGGAACAAGTAGATTGAGCTCACCCTTTGGTTTTTTTAGTTTTGTATAGCGTACTACAGATATATGGTTTAAGTTTACCCTAGGGTGAACTACCAGGAATGACCCCCTACCAAAATAATAAAGGGAAATTTTGTGTAGTGCTATTTATCATCACTCAAGAATCACACATAGTGCAAGGGAAGAGGATACTTTAGAAAATACAATGCTGCTATTTCTCATCACCCAAGAATTGCACATAGCATAAGGGGAGAGGATACTTTAGAAAAACACACTTTTGGTAACTGAAACACATGTGTGCAAGTGAAAAAAACATAGAAGAAACTTGTTCGTTTTTAACACCAATTCCAAATTTTCCTAAAAAGTCACAAACACACAAGGGAACCTACAAGAAATTGAATTAGTAGTTTAGTTCAAAGTCTTCTCCCAATGATTGTCACATAGCTAGAAATTAGATATCAGTAACCAAAAAGCTTTTCCCTATTAGATGAAAAAATCAGAATAATGAAAAACTAATTTTTATACCCTTATTTTTCTTGATAGTCAAATGTGGTGTAGGATTGATCAAATTAGGTGTGGGAGCCAATAATTATGGTATACAAATGCCTCATAAAAGATGACAATTGTGGCTTAGGAACTAATGAATGTAGTGTGGGATATGGTGATTGTAGTGTAGAAGATTCAACCCAAAAAATACATGAAAGTTGACACAAAACACCACATCTAACAATCCAAATAATATAAGTTCATTTTCATGATGTCATAAAAAGTAATCAAAATCCTATAAAATGATCTGCAACATAATAAATTGAACAGCTATGAGATTTTCAAAATAATAGTTAGATACGATGTAGTTTGTGATAAATGCAATGTGAAACACCTCAGTGCATCGCAATTTTTTTTTATGTGGCTCTAGAATGAACAAGTGTGTTGTAGATTATGCCAATTATATTGTTTCAGATCATGATTGCAGTGCTATGCAAAATTATTGTGTTGTACTTCCTGAAACTCAAAATTTATCATTTTTTTTTGCAAATTTTGGTTAGTTCACATCAGGTTCACCAATTTGTAATACTAGGAAAATTGAGGTAAAAGAATGAATCATTGATAGCAACCATGAAACTACCTAAATTAAAGCTATAGATACCCTAATCTAACAATGAAGAACAAGATGACAATATAAATCCAAATAACAAACCAATGAAATGTCAATTCCTATGCCAAAATTGATTCTCCTCCATTGCTCTTCTCAAATTTTCTTACTTTCTCTCAAATTTGTAGTGTGCAAGATATGTAATAAGCTCAATATAGATGTACACCAAGATCTCAAGATAAATAATAAAAAAAGATCAAAGATTGCACGGTTAACCTTGAAATGAGGTTGATAGCTTGGTTTTATAGAAATCCAAATTAAAATGAAGGGTGAGGATCATGCGATGATGTATGATGATCAATGGATGATATTAATTGGGAAGAAATTAGGTGACAAATAAGGCTTGGATAAGAATAGATAAATTAAATAATTGCAACAATTATTTAATTTAGGAAAGGAAAATTGAATAATTAAATAATTTAAAATAATTATTTAATTATACAAGAAAAGAGGGATATAAAATATTAAATAATTGAAAACAATTATTTAATAATAGATGAAGGAAAATGATAAATAATTAAATAATGAAAAACAATTATTTAATAGATAAAAGGAAATCATAAATAATTAAATAGATTTGAATTTATTTAATTATAAAAGAAAAGAGAAAATGAAGAATAATTAAATAATTCAAAATTATTAAATTAATAGAAGAATATGACTTTAGGAAATAATTAAATAATCAAAATTATTTAACTATGCAAAAAAGACTTAGATTAGTGAGAAAATGTTGCTTGCAGGCTCGAGACATTTTTCAATGTATATATATATATATATATTTAGCATAGTAAATTGTACTCCCTTGTAAGTGATAGTAGAATTTCATGCTTAGTTTGGAAATGTTTTAGTGACCTTACATTTATGCATTTTAACCCTTCCTAAGTAGGACCTAGTTCCCTTTATTATGCATCCCAAGGCCTATTTTTATCATTTTCTGACACTGAAACATGCATTGAATAAATGCATTCAAACATTAATCTACCTTAGATCATGTGTGCCTTGGACTTATAGGCTATGACCCATTAGTCCATGGAGGAATGGGTCCCTTTTAAGTGCCAAGAACCATTTTAAAATATGGTTTTGGTAGCATTTTAATGTCTAAAATTCAAATTGTAAATGTCACCCATTAGGAAGATAATATTAAGAAAATTAGAGAAATTCCTATAAAATCCTAATCTTTTCACCATTTCAAACTAGATGAAAAAGAGACAATATTCAAGCATGTAAAATTTAGAGTTTTGGAGCAGCACTATTTGTAATTATAGGTCTTCAAGTCCATTTGCAAATTTTGATCAAGCCTTTGTCATCCATGATTGAAGGTTGATGCCAACAGAAGAGCATGATGGATTCTAGGTCTAGGAGATGCATTTGGCCATTTTATTTAACCTAATGAATTGTTTTCTAGTGTTCTCATCTTCAAGCTTTATTCTACTAGCAACCTACAAAAAGGTTGTTGCAAGTATGAAGAAGAAGTTGTTGCAAGAATGAAAGTGATTTCATTGATGTCAACTGGTCAACTAGTTATCTACTAGTTGCTATTGTCATTAATATCATGGATGCAGATTATTGGTTGTGTATGTTGAGAATATTGAGAAAATTGTAATGAATATATGTTGCAGGTGTTCAATGGTTTCTTGGGGTTTTGCTCAAGGTTTTTCTCTCATGTATTTTTGGTTGAAATATGTTGTTCATGGTTGTTGGAGGCTTCTATATCTAGATTCTTGGCTTCTGATTCATTGTACATTGTGAGTTATGCTCACTAGTTGTGAACTGTAGTTTTCTATGGTTTTGGTGGAGGTTCGAGAGAAATGTTGTTGGTCTAGATTTCTCTTTGATTAAGTATTATGACTTGCATTTCCAGAGTTAAGTTGCTATGTTTGTATTGAAGATAATTTTGGAGTTTGGAAGGATTAGATCATGCTAAGGGTTGTGTTTGCTTAATTGTTCTATGTGTTTTACATTGGTTTGGACAACCTTGTGTTGAACACTAATTTCAAAGTTGGTGAAGCATGTTGGATCTATTTGGTTCCTTATCAGGCATGTGTTTTGGTCACCCTCATTTTAATTCCACCCTAGGATGTTTTGGCACTGACCTAATTTGAATTTAATAAGTGGATGGATGAATTTGGATATGTTTCAAAGTTGAAGATGGTATAAATGTAGGATGAGTTAGTAAGGAATGGTGAGTGAGAACAAAGAAAATAGAGACAAGAGCACAAAGAGAATAGAGATAAGTGTGAATGAGTATGTCTGTATGATGCGAGTATGGAAGATCAAGGAGAACCCTAAATGTTGAGTTTTTGGAAGCAACAAGTTGAAGGTGTACTCTATCTTTCATGCATGTCTGCAAGTGGTTGAAGTGAATTGTGTTGGAAATATCTGTTGCATTGAGATTGTCTTCTCTTTGTAAAAATTATTCTTTATCTTCTTCATATTTCTATGGTAGTGAGCCCTTTAGGTTGTTAGCCCTGTAGGACAATGAGTCCTTGTTTTGGACAGCGAGTCCTTGTTTTGGCAGTGAGCCTTATTCTTCAAGCAGTGAGCCTTTGTAATCGGTTTGATATTCTCTATAGTGCGAGTTAATCCTCACCATGGTTTTTCCCTCTTTGGGTTTTCTGTATAAATCTGGTGTTACAATGTTTATGTGATGGTTTTTAGTTTCTACACTTGCACTTAATATTTAATCATTTTAAGTAGCTTTGTTAAGAGTTTTGATTAATCTAAGATTAGGTGAATTTTTTGAAAGTTAATTTGATACAACTAATTCACCCCCTGTCTTAGTTGTATTGTTTAACAATTAGTATTAGAGCTTAGTTCCTTGGAGTAGAGATTAACCGCTTGAGGAAGGTCTGTGATGGATGGCAAGGTTGATTATCCAAAATTTGATGGAAGTGATTATGCTATTTGGAAAAATATTGATGGAAGAATATCTGGAGTATTGCAAACATGATGTGCAGAAATCTTACAAGATGCCTTATACTCCTTTGGTGAATGGTCCACATACTGCTGATGAGATCAAGGCACGTGAAGCGAACAATAAAACAAAATTCATTTTGAAGAATAGTTTGGTACATTTTGAACTGATTAAAGTGTAAAATCTGTAGACTGCTAAGGAAGTCTTGCATGCTTTGGAAAGGGCACATTAAGGTGATGAAAGGGTCAAAGAGGAAAAAATGTAGAATTTGGAAACACAGTTTGATCTACTACATATGTTCAAAGATAATAATGTTAAAGATTATGTACAGAGATTGGATGAGATTGTAGATGGAATGAGAGGACTTGATGCTACTATAGATGAAACCAAGATTGTAAAGAAGATTCTTAGAAATCTCCTTAATGATTACAAAAAGAAGGTGTGTGCTATTGAACAAATTATAGATTATAAGACCTACACTAAAGATCCATTGTTGGGATCTCTAACATCTTATGAGATGAGGAAGCCAAATTTGAGAAATGAATTCAAATCAAAGACTGCTTTTAAGGCTACAAAAGATGAAGGTTAGAATGAATAAAATATTGATGAAGTTGAAGCTAATTTTGTGAGAAGGATGAGGAAAGGCTTTGGAAAGTATGAAGGTAAGTTACCCTTTAAATGCTTTAGCTATGGAGAAATAGGTCATTATGCTACAAGGTGTCCAAAAAGAGCTAAGAGGAATAAACTAAGATATGAGAAAGAAAAGAAAGGTAAGAAGATCAATAGAGCATATTTGAAGATCCTAATGACAATGAATGCTTGTTCTTGGCTTAAAGGATGAACCTAATTCTACTAATTATGAGAAAGAGGTGAAGGAATGCCCTTCAGAGAAAGAGAAAAATGAAGGTACTGTAAACTCTTCCCTACATGATAAACAAGAAAATAAATATTGGTTTGTTGATAGTGGTTGTTCACATCACATGACTAGTGATAAGAGTAAGTTTGTTAAACTTGAGAAATATGATGGAGACTTGGTTATGTTTGGAGATGATACTGGTGCTAAGATTTGTGGGATAGGTTCAATAAGTTTTGATGGAAAGAATAAAAATGATGATGTATACTATGTTAAGGGTTTAAGACATAATATTTTTAGTGTTGGAAAAATGTGCAGTAAAGGATATAAACTTGTATTTCAGGACAAAAGACGTGAGATCCGAAAAGGATCCAGAATAGTGATTACTATAGGAAAGAAATCTGAAAGAAATATCTATCAACTTAAGGGTGCTGATGGATGATGTTTTATGACTTAGATTAATCAACTTTGGTTGTGGCATAGGATAATTTGTCATATGAATTTTGATAACTTGGTGAGGATTAGTGTAGTTTAGGCCATGAGAGATTTACCAAGTATTACAAAGCCTGTTAATGCCATTTGGAAGAATTGTTAGTTTGGAAAGAAACCAAGAAGTCATTATAGATCAAAGGAACAATCTACTACTGGACTATTAGATTTAGTTCATACAAATCCATACGGTCGTACAAGAGTGAGAATTCTACAAAGTGAAAGGTACTTTATGCTTATGATTGATGATTATTCTAGATATACATGGGTTACATTTCTTAGAGAGAAATTAGATGCATTAGATAGATTAAAGACATTCAAAGAAATGGTTGAAAATGAAGTGAATTTGAGGATAAAATTCTTAAGGTTTGACAGAGGTGGTGAGTTCACCTACCATGAGTTTAATATATTTTTTTAATTGAATGGAATAAGAAGATAGTTATCTACTTCGAGAACTCCTCGGAAAAATGGATTTGTTGAGAGAAAGAACATAACAATACAAGAGGTTGCTAAATCAATTATTATTGAGCTTGGTTTACTAGAAGTTTACTAGAGGGAAGCTATTCACACTACTGTTTATGTATTCAATTGAGTTCAAGCAAGAGTAAATAGTACAAAGACTCCCTATGAGCTATGGTATGGAAGAATTCCTACTGTTACTTGTTTTTCAAGGAATTTGGAAGCAAATTTTATATTAGAACAGATGAAGAAAATTTAGGAAAGTTTGATGCATGAAGTGATGAAGTCATTTTTCTTGGATATTCTAATAGAAGAAAATCTTATAGATGTTTTAATAAGAGACTAAGAAATATTATAGAAAGTGCAAGTGTCAAGGTTGATGAAACAATGAAGAATTTAATTAATATTGATGGATATATATCTGATGAGCCTAATTGCGTAAGAATTGAAGAAATTGTTGAAGAACATGAAAAGGATGAGAAAGAGAAGCAAAATTGATCCAGGTGGATCTTTAGAACCTAAAAATTGAAGTGTTCCCATTTCTCCTAGAAGCAGTGCCATGGTGTAGAGATCAAATACTAAATCTGGCGCAACTTGAACAGGCGAAAAAGGAGTTTGTTTGCTCAAGTTATGTGCTCAAACTTTGGTCAAAGGGTGGTCAACTCAACTCCCAGGGATGAGAAAAAGGATGAAATTTTGGCATCATAGAAAATGATCAAAGTCAGTTTCATCGTGAAGGTCTCATCATCATGATTCCAATGATGTTCGTTTCACGCAAATTGGAGTCCATATGAGGAAAATAGAGCCAGTCAAAATTTTAGTCAAAATGATGATGTCAGCATGTGACATGTCAATTGACTAGATGGTGACATGGAAATTGTAGGTGATGTGGAAAAAAAATCTCACAAAATTCATGTACCATACTTTATTTATGAAAATAAAGTGTGGAGGCTCATTTAATCTCACAAAAATCCATCGGATTTTGTGGGATCCCAATCGGATTTGGTGGGATCCAAATCTCCTAAAAATCAACGAAATTAACTCATGTGAAAAAAAAAAAAAACCTCCTAAAATAACACTAAATTGTTATTTTGTTTTTAAACTCAACCCCATAAACTCAAATAGCCTGTGAATATAATAAGACAAGGGATTAAAAAACAAATTCCAAACGTTTTATTAAGGGGTTGTTTAATGTTTTTATTTTTAAATGGGGGAGTGATTGTTTTTATATAAATGGGTTAGTGTTTTTTTGTAAGGCTTATAATTATAAAAGCCAAAGGAGGGGGGTTAATTTGTTATTTTATTTATTATGGTGGTTTTTAACCCCATATGCAAAATTCAAGTATAAAAGGAGGAGATAGGAGGCTTCCCAAATCATCCATCAATTGATCATTCTCCATTGTATCCCTTTCTCTTGGTCTTTGAGAGGCTTTTGTGAGAGAATTCTTAGAGGGAATTAGGAGAATATTTGAGTTGGGATGTAATGTTGTTCTAATCTTGTAGTAGATCCTTTAGGCAAAGTCAGTTTCCTTACTCTTTGTTAATCATCCCTAGCCTTGAGAGCTTTTGAGAGGGGTGTGAGTGAGAGAATTTTTGTATGACCTTTTGGAAAGGCTACAAGATATTGTAAAGTAGTGTTGCAAGAGGCTCCAATGGAGATTGTACTACCATTTCGAACATTTCAATAGATTGGTTACTTGATTGAGCTTGGCCAGAAGACGTAGTCACGTTTGTGGTGAACTCCATAATCAAATTGGTGTCTTCTTATCTCTCTCTTGGTTCTATGTTTTGAATTCTCTTTGATTAATGTACCTACTACTCCATTGTTGATGTCTTTATGCCTTTGTTCATAATCACTTAAGCAATGTTTGTCATAGATCCCTTCCGCTTTACGGATCAAAAATGAAGAAAATGAAAGAGAAGAAGAAGCTCCAGTGGTGTCCCCTAAGACACCTAGATATGTGTAGAAGAATCATTCAAAGAATTAGATCATTGGAGAGAAAAAAAGGAGTTTTCACAAGAAGCAAAGCTGCTATTGATGAATTAAATCTGTGTTTATTTTTTGAGATTAAACCGAAGACTGCAACCGAAGCATGTAAATATGAAAATTGGATGGAAGCTATGATGGAAGAAATTATGGAGATTGAGAAGAATCAAACTTGTGAACTAGTCCCAAGACTGACAGATAAAAACATTATTGGATCAAAGTGGGTATTCAAAAATAAGTTGAATGAGAATGGAGAAGTGATAAAAAATAAAGCAATGCTTTTGTGTAAAGGTTATTCACAAG
This sequence comes from Sequoia sempervirens, assembly GCA_007258455.2. NCBI lineage: Eukaryota > Viridiplantae > Streptophyta > Pinopsida > Cupressales > Cupressaceae > Sequoia > Sequoia sempervirens. Next base: position 399,531,362 of record VDFB02271358.1, on the reverse strand, counting down.
TAGAAGGCATAGATTTTCAGGAGAATTTTTCTCTGGTGACAAGAATGGAAGCTATAAGGATGTTCTTAGCATTTACTATTCATAAAGTTTTTAAGGTCTATTAGATGGATGTCAAGTCTACATTTTTGAATGGTGAGCTAGAAGAAGAGGTCTACATGGAACAATCAAAAGGATTTCAGTTATCAGATCAACTAGATATGGCGTGTAGGTTTAAGAGAGTTGTATATGGATTGAAGAAAGCTCCTAGAGGTTGGTATGCAAGGCTAGATAGGTATTTGATTCAACAAGGTTTCAACAAAGGTACAACAGATAGTAATCTATATTTCAAAATTGAAAATGAAAAAATATTGATTGTAGTTGTCTATGTTGATGACATTATTTTTGGAGGAAATGAAACTAGGTGTAAGATATTTATTGAAGAGATGAAAAAATAATTTGAGATGTCTATGTTTGGTGAGATAAATTTCTTTCTTGGGCTGCAAATTAATCAAACAGAGAAAGGGATTTTTATTTCACAATCTAAGTATGTGAATGAGATGTTGAAAAGGTTTGGGATGGATGGCTCCAAATTGGTATGTACTCCTATGGTGACTAGTTGCCAATTAGGTAAAGATGATGACTCACCTAAGGATAATTAGAGCAAGTATAGATCTATGATTGGTGGACTAGTGTATTTGACTGCTACTAGACCAGATATAATGCATGCGGTTTGTCTTATGGCTAGATTTCAAGAAGATCAAAAGGAAACACATGTTGTTGTTGTTAAAATAATATTTAGATATTTGAATGACACTCTAGATTATGGATTATGGTATCGTAAGGATATTGACTTTAAACTAAGTTCTTATATATATGTAGATTGGGTTGGATGTGTAGATGACATAAAGAGTACAAGTGGCGATACATTTTTTCTTGGTGTAGACTAGTGGCATGGTTGAGTAAAAAGAAACATTCAATTTCTTTATCTACTTTTGAAACTAAGTATATTGCTATTGCATCTTGCTGTACACAATTTCTATGGATGAAAAAAACATTGAAAGATATCCTGCAGTGATGTATGATGATCTTATTTCCATTATTTTGTGATAACACAAATGCAATTAACATTTCAAAGAATCCAGTGATGCACTCGAGGAAAAAGCATATCTCTATCAGGTATCATTTCTTGAGAGAGAATGTCATGGAGAATGAAGTGAAGCTTGAGTATGTTTTGACAAAGGATCAGGTTGTTGATATATTCATGAAGGCTCTTCCTAAAGATACTTTTGAGTATCTCTTATAGAAGTTAGGGTTCATTTCCCATCCTTTCTTAAACTAGATGCAAATGGAGATGCATCAGTCTGGTTGATCTATGGTTCTATCTTTCTTCTAAACTAATGTTTTGGTGGCTAGCTCTTAGGGAAATCAGGTAGTGTTAAGTGTTGTCATTGAGAGTATTGTGTTTTTACTGCAATAGGGAAAACTTAATGCAAAATATATTTTTCCTTTGTCATTGATGTCAAAGGGGGAGAGGAAGAATGTTAAAAAAAGAAGAGAAAAAGAAAACAAAAGGATTGTGACTATCTTCTAAGGGGGAGAAATAGAAAGAAAAATATTGAGAAGTGTATTTAGAGCTACTATGTTGTCTTTGATGGTTTTTTCACATCATGTGTTTCAGTCAATGAAAAAGGGAGAGATTGTTGCAATTACAAAGAAGTTGTTGTAAGAATGAAAGTGTTTTAATTGATGTCAATTGGTCAACTAGTTATCTACTAGTTGATGTTGTCATTAATATCATGGATGCAGGTTATTGGTTGTATATGTTGAGAATATTGAGAAAATTGTAATGAAGATATGTTGCACGTGTTCAGTGGTTGGTATAGGTTTTTCTCTCATTTTTTTATGGTTTAGATATGTTGTTCGTGGTTGTTGGAAGCTACTATATCCATATTCTTGGCTTCTTATTTATGGTTTAGATATGTTGTTCGTGGTTGTTGGAAGTTTTTATATTTTTTAAAATTTTTAATAAAAAATTCATAATTAATTATTTACTTGGACAAAAATTGCAAAAAAATATGCATCACATCCATACATGAGTCCTCTACTTATATATAAAATCTTATAAAAAAATATTATCATTTTATTATGGTTAGGGTGGTCAGACAGACACCTACTTCTTATTTTTTCCCTGAAATTTTAGTACTACTACATTGAAATTTCAAATTTTCACCAAATAGATTTTATTTATTTTTAAATAAACCTAGTATTTTAGAAACTACATTCAATTTTCTACAGATTCTATTCTTACATATTTTTTAAATAATATAGATAACTTATTCAAATTTTTACGTCAAGTTTCCTAACATTGATTTTTTTGATTTTTTTGCCACTTAAGGGCTTGTTTTTTCCATGATGATCTTGCGCATACCCTAATCTAAGATCTAATTAATGTTTCAAAAGTTTAATTTGATACAATTGATTCACCCATCCTCTTAGTTGTATTGTTCAACAAAGGTATCATTGTGTTTCTTGGAGTTACTTATGGTGTTTTGACTTATCCCTAATTGAATCTTGTCATTTTCATATATGAATCATAATTTAATGCACTTGAGTAGGGTTTCTTTTCATTTTAGCTCATAACAAACTTATATGCACTTAAGGTTAAGATACAATAGGTTCCCTATCAATACTCCTCTCATGAGTAGCAAGAGTGGTAGGTGCAACATGGATGTAGTCTCCACACTCATGGGATGAGATGCTTATTGTATTTTCTATCTTTGTTAGGGTAATGCAAGGATGAGATACTAATCTCTCCTCAGAAGAATCTTATGCGTTTGTTGGTTCATCAGGCTCCTCTCCCTCTCCCACTAGCTATTGATCCTCCTCTATATCCTCTACCATGTCATCATCATCTATGGTATCTCCATCGATTCTCACATCCTCTCTCTCATCTATATGACATGGAAGAGGTCTAACGTCACTAGTGGGATGATCAATAGGGAATACATGTTGGGATCATGCTCTTACCCACCATCTCTCATAGCCTATAGTGGTGCCTATATAATACAAATTTGATGTTGGGTGTGCATCATGGTCCTCATCATCTAAGTCACTAAAATGACATCGTCGATAGTAGGAAACCAAAGATCTCCTAGCCTAGCACCACTCTGTGCAACTCTCAAGTATGTAGGTCATGGCCTGGGTGCTATTTGAACTTTCCCAAATTAACACATGACCCAATCATAATAAAATGAAATAAAAATATAATAATGATATCTAACCAACAATATATCCTATTACATCTTAGCCAATTATTGTGTATGATCCAACCACTGCAATATAGTATTGTATGGTCTCCATAATATATCATCCTCCTTTAAGTTATCAAACCAAACTCTCTAGTGTAGTAGATCTCTACATTTCCAAGCTCATCGCAAAGTATAATTATAGGCTCTTAGATAGTTGAGGGTTATTATGGTGGGAAAACTAGTTGGTCTAGTGCATGTGATATGCTTGAAGGCCCAAACCTAAAGAAGTGTATAATGCACTATATTGTGAAGCTCTTGATAAATAAACCATCTAATATCATAATAAAGGTGAGTGAGAATACTACGACCCCATGCATAAAAGGTTTGATGCTACTCCATCTCACGAATGGTATGAACAAGGCCTCCCTCAATGTGTGTTCCTCATCCATTAGGCATAAGTGCTAGCATAATAGTCGCATATATAATCTACTGAATTAAAGGGGAATGAGCATATGGAAGCCATTGGAGCTCAATGTGAGCCCCAATATCCTTAGGATCAACATGGTTGCTGGTATAATACTAAATGTCATGCCTCATCTATCAGAATGTGTGATCCTCCTCTAAGTGCACAATCTCACCTTGAATGGGTAATCTAAGAATACAATGTACATCCTCCAATGTCACTATTTTCTCCCCCATCAAGAGATGAGATGTGAAAGTATCTAATTCACATCTCACTACTAGCACCATCAACATAACATCATGATACCTCATGGGTGGCATGAGGTATATCTAAAACATTCTAGTAGCACAAAGTGTCTCATGCTCCTCAGTCAGTTGGGTAACCTTCTCATAGAGGAAGGAGAACAGTCGACCTCCCAAATAATATCAGGAATGTGGTGGAATCTGAAGTAAGAAAAGAAAATCATCTATAACATAATAAAAATAGTCAACCAAATAGTTAAAAGCAAAGAAAAACTATCCTTGGACATTCTTCCCAAAATGGGATAGGATCACCAGTTTTGGATTGGGGGCCTAAGACAAGGTCACCATTTTTGGACAAGGTTGCCAAAATGGGATAGGGTCACCATTTTGGGATGAGGTCCCCATGATGTTTGGAAAAAGGAAAAAATAGTGCAACATGTAAAGGAAAATCATAGGGAGAAGGTGCAATGAACTCAACTCTAATGGGATGACATCATTTGCAATCTTGGATCATAGGACCTCTAATCTTAGGGTCTCATTGGATTGATGAATCAACATCTTCACTCCTCTAAAACAAGGTAATCACCAAATGGTAAATTTTAAAATAATATTTAGAAACATAATTTTGCAAAAACATACCGTAAATTTTTTTATTGGCACATTTCACTAAAATCATCATAATGGGGCTAGTGAACTTATTTTTCTATATCATTTGTTGTGTTGGATTCATAGTTTGGTCCTTGAACTAATCCAATGTTTATTGATAGATGGTTTTGTGGTCTCATAACCCTATCTTAAGCATTTTCATCATAAAACCTATAAATCCTATGAGGTTAGATTTCTACCATGATTCCATCTCCATAAAGAAAGCAGAATCAAGGGGGCATACATCTACCCTTGAATTTGGTTCTCTATAGAAGTTTGAAATATTTATTTCAAGGAATAAGATGATTTTGAATAGCTAATGAATTAGTTTTGTAGGATGCAGTTCCTAACATTTTGGTTTTGTGGATAGCTATACTAGGGGCTTCATTCTCCTTGTTCATAAATGAATTATAATATCCATATGATTATCCTTTTATGAAGTGTGATTTAGTTTTATAACTTTAGCCTACATATGCACATAGTTTCATATGGCCACTAAAGTGGCAGATAAATGTAGCATAGAAAATTATACTCCCTTGTAAGTTATAGTACAATTTTACACCTAGTTTTGACTTGGAACATAAAGAAATGAGGTCACCACAATGAAGAGGGGGGAAATGGGGTATGATGGACCTATTTCTCTAATTTCATTCAAGGAAATGAGATCCACAAAATGAGATGACTAACAACCAAAATGTGAGTCAAATCAAGGTATGAATCAACAAATTTCCTTTCTATGCAAGGAAAAGGGTATGAATTAAATAGCACTTTGGGGAGAAAGATTAAAACTATCAAATTAAGCCTAAAATGGAAGCTATAAAGTGCAAATGAAATACTGTACTCAAAACTACCAAAACCAATAAGAAAAAGATAGATCTGAAAAAGGGAAGATTATGTGTACCATTCACCCTATGGTGAATGGGTTCTTGCTAGGGCTTTGTAAAAATGCTTTCTAGGTTCTCTTCTATTGTGTCTACATTCCTAGATTCCCAATTTTCAGTGTCCGACAACTAGAAATAAATCTTGTAGAATATTTTTTGTGAAATAACAATTTTCCTTACAACTTTGACAACTTTTCATCTTTCTTCAATTTCTCTCTTCAAAGGATCTTCCACCTAAAACCCACAAACACAAACATAAGACCTGAGAAAAATGTTTTTTTTTGGTCATGGGGGGTTTTCCTTGGTCAAACCCTGTTTGAGTATTTAAACTTTGAGATGAAATGAAATAGCATGAAGGAAATGATGAATGAACAAGCAATTTGACAACTCATCAAATCTTTGATTAAAACTGAGAATGAAAATCTGCAACTAGCATGAAGTGGCTTCAATGGATGTGGATCTTGATCATAAAAAATGATTTGAAATAATGGCTTTAAATACTTAAATGGATCTTGAACACTACATCAACATATTATCTCAAATAACATGCATGATGCAACATGAATTTGACATGATAGTGGAATCTTAATTGCTGCTATATTTCTTCTTCAAATATGCCCTTGAATCCCTTGAAAATTCTCTTGAAATTCTCTTAATCACACCTTTGCTTTAGGATTTGAACACTTGAAAATCTAGGATGAACTTAGTAAAATGACCTCTTATTTATACATATCTCAACATTAATTCTCAAAATTCAAATATCACAAGCCGACATTGAATCATGGATTTGAAATTATTAAAATACCACTAAAAACATAGTTTAAATTTAGGTCCTAGGCCTAAGTGAGGATCCATTCACCCTATGGAAAATGAGTCCTAGGTCATTTACCTAGGACACACATTCTTCAAGGATGAGTGTTATGTCATGGAATTTAAGAATGTTGAGTTTTATCCCTCAAAAATTGCAATTAATTAGGCTTGGATTTGAATTAAAGGGGCCAATTAAGGAAAATTAACCTTAATTAGTTAATGAATCCCTAGATTAGTGTGAAAGTGTAAAGGTACACCTTACAACACCAAAAATAAGGCACAATTAAATCCATTTTATTTAAAGATCCCTAAACTTAATGTGAATATGTAAAATACATGTTACAACACTAAATTAAGGCATTATTTAGCTCATTTTATTAATATTCACTTCCCAAATTAAGTGTGAAAAGGGATAATCTTTCCTACACTACATTTAGCCCCCACTTTAGTGAGAGGATGAGCACAAGTGCAAACTCACACTAAAGTAGACATTCAAGAAACTTATTTATGTAACAATGACAAAGATACACAATCATACACTATCAAAGACATGAGGAAAATCAAGCCTAGACTGTTTGATCGATGTGGAACATGTCTAATATTTTTGTCATGTGCTCACTCTAAGGTAGTGGAGCCATAGGTTGTCCACTAGGCGAGTCTCCAAAAGGGGTAGAAAATGAGAGAATCATATTAGGCTCCCATACCATATCAAAGCTATCCTCCTAACAACTTCAATAAGGTGCCACATGGCAAGGCACCATTGGCAAGCAAGGTGTATTATGCTTTGTGGCCTTGAATAGGGTTTCGGGCTCCATAGGGCTTAACAAGATGCATTATTATAAGCACCTATGAACAAGGAAATGATCAACTAGAAAGAAAGGTGTGTTATGCTTGGTGGCCTTGAATTTAGTGTTTGAGCTTCACAAGGTTAGCAAGCTATGTTATGCCAAACACTTATGAACAATCATGCATCTATAATTGTTTTTTAAAGGGATTTTACTTAGTTCTTGTAAGGTCTTCTTCTTAGGGAACATCATGCCTAATGTATCCAAGAGAGGACAAGTCAAGACTAAAATATTTTCCTAATGCAGTGCATCACGTCACCACTAAGAGGAAAGTACTATGTTAAGAAGTATCACACTCTTGAAGGCATCAAACCCAATGACACCACCAAGAAAAGGACACATCATAAGAAGAAATAAAATTGCACCATGAAACATGAGAAATGTCAAAAGATATTTCCAATATATGCCCCCACTTTAAAGAAATTGCTACACCCTTTCCATGAGAAATTGATTTAAAGTAGCAAATGATCAATCCTAAGACATGAGAGCTTACTCAGAAATCTCTATGCCAAGTCATATATTCTTTAAATGAAGCTACATCATAAAAAAGGAAGGACACCCAAAAACACATAAGGGATCTATGATTTGGGGTCAATATGTATTTGGTACAATATTGTTATAAAGCTCAGAAACATCATCATTCCCCAAATACTCATAGAACAAAAAGAATGACACAAAGAGACTAAAAAAAAGGAAAAATATTTTGGGTCAATATGGAAGATACCTTAATTTCTCGACACCTTGTGTCATCCCCAAAAGGAAAACACAAGACAAATGAAAAGATAAAATGTTTAGGACATAGAGAAAAATGTAGATACAAATAGAGGAATACATAAGAAGAGAGAGATACATCAAATAGAATAGCATGCAGAGATCACATTACAAACATGCAATCACACAAAGAAACATTAAAATAAAAATAAAGCAAAAATAATGGTAAGGAACATGTGAGTCAACCTATAGCAGATCATCCACATCCCAATCTCGGTCAGTATATGCAGAAGGATGATAACAAGCCAAAGAGACAACTTCAAGTTCCAAACCTAGGAAAAAGGCTATCTAATCCCTTGCCCCCACTAAGTTTAGGACAAGGATGAGCCGAGATGAGTGATGTGAATGAGCTCCTTAAAATAAAGATAATTATTTGCAATGAATGTTAAACATGTAATAGTGATCATAATAGGATCCTACAATTATTACATGACAAGAAAAAAAGAACATGCATTAAGGGATTATCTTAAATTTCTCAAGGATCCCTCTTAAGGCACAAAACTCATTAGTAAGGTGCCCAAGGGTTCTATGATATGCGTAATAATTCACATTTTTCATAGGTTAACTACTTCTGCTAGGAGGTGGTAATGTAAGACATTAAGCATTAGGGAGGTCTTCCATTTTCATTCAATTTGTGTTTTAGTATGTAGGAATGACAACTTTGTGAGTTTGTAGGGTTTGGATTTCTTGCTTGACAGACCAATTTGTTGAGGTAGATTTTGAGGAGGGCCTAAGATTCCCTTATCATCCTTATGAAACACTACTTGATCATTAGGAAGGAGGACAATTGTATCCTTAAAAGATGTTGAGGGAGAAGGATATTGATATCCTAATCCTTTAGTTTCTTCAATAGGAAACTTCTCTATTTTTTTTATGAATTTCATTCTCATTAGTTATGTCACATCCTTGGTTGGTTAAAATCTTAAATCCTGTACCATAAGTATCTTCTAGGTTGATAGGTGTGTTGGTCAATTTGTTCACATAGGATGGTTGTGTAATCTCTTGGTTGGAGAGACTAAGTTCACTCATTTTTGAAAGCGTAGGATTATTTTGTGATTCAATTTTAGGATGTAAAAGTCCAAACATCTCAAGTTGTGTTGGTTATTTCATGGAAGGATAAAAGGATGCATTATTCTCAAGATTGATAAGGAAATCATTTATGAACTCTTGCATGCTAGCATAATCTTCTCCTATGATGTTGGTTTCATGAGGACATTCATTAGGAATTGATTGAATATGATTAGGGTCGATTACATTAGGATCATTGCCAAAAAAAACTTGAAACATCAACCAAGGAGAACAAGGACTTCCACATATTGCTAAAACGCTTGTCCATTCTTAGATTTTCAGATTTAAAACAAAGTGATTTTCTAATTACACAATGTAAAAGCTTGAAAATAATGTCTTGCAAATGCAATTTTGAAATCACACAATGCACTCATTTTATCAAATGAATCTAAATATGACCAAATTGAAGAAACAAAAATGCTTCAAATAGAAACAAAGATCTAAGAACAACAAACAAAAATATAGAAATGAATGTTTTAATGCCCAAAAAAGCAGGAAATAACCCTGATCAGGGGCTCATTCGTCCTATGGTGAATGGGTCATGGTTAGGTTTTTGAAAAGTTTCTTTACATATTTCTAGATTAATTTGTATGATTTCTAGATTTTGATTTGAAATAGTGAGTTGCAATTTTTATTTTTTGTGAAAAGAAGGTTGAATGCAAATGCAAAATGTGACAAAATGACAACCTAGAAAGCCTAATTTGATATGCAATTTTGTTTCAATTTTCAAATGGAAATAAATGATAATGCAATACTTGTAATTAAATTGCAAAATGACTAGTTTTAAATGTTTTTTAGACTTGAGGAATGCAAAATATGCAATCCTAAATCCCTTAAATTTAATGCAAAGTTATTGCAAACAAGGTACCCTAAATGAGACTCAATTCAATGCAAAGAGATGCAAATGAATTCAAGATCTAAATCCAAGGTGAAACATGACTCCAAAATCAGAAAATGCAATAATGAAACTCAGGTTCACCAAAATGAAACATAAAGAAATGAGATCACCACAATGAAAAGGGGGAAAATGGGGTATGATGGACCTATTTCTCTAATTTAATTCAAGGAAATGAAATCCACACAATGAGATGACTAACAACCAAAAGGTGATTCAAATCTAGGTATGAATTAGAAAATTTCCTTTCTATGCAAGGACGAGGCTATGAATTAAATAGCACTTTTGGGAGAAAGATTAAAAATATCAAATCAAACCCAAAATGCAAGCTATAAAGTGCAAATGAAAGATTGTACTCAAAACTACTAAAACCAACAAGCACAAGGTAGATTTGAAAAAGGGAAGATGATGTGTACCATTCACCAAAAGTACCTTTTGAAGCTCATTAAGGACTCATTCACCCTATGGAAAATGGGTCCTAGCTAGGGATTTGTAAAAATGATTTCTAGGTTCTCCTTCATTGTGTCTGCACTCCTAGATTCTTGATTTTCACTATTGGACAACTAGAAATAAATCTTGTAGAAGAGTTTCCATGGAATGACAATTTTTCTTGTAACTTTGACAACTTTTAAACTTTCTTCAAATTTTCTCTTCAAAGAATCTTCCACCTAAAAATTGAAAAAACAAACACAAGAGAAGAAAAATGTTGTTTTGGTGATGGGGGATTTTCCTTACTAAAACCTCATTTGAGTATTTAAACTTTGAAATGAAATCAAATAGCATGAAGGAAATGATGAACGAACAAGCAATGTCACAACTCACCAAGCCTTTGATTAAACCTTGGAATACAAATCTGCAACTAGCATGAAGTGGCTTCAATGAATGTAGATCTTCATCATAGCTCAAGGGTATGTGCATGATCATGATGGGCCAAAAAGTGGCAATATGATGGGTATGTGTAGGGTATGTGGCTGACAACTTTTTTTTACACAAAATTGATGAAATGAAAAGGGTTTTTAAAGGAGATTCTTAGCTTTCCACCAATATAAATTATGATTTACTTTGAATTTAATAAATAATTATTATTCATTTTCTATTTGAATTACGACTAAAGTCCTGATTGATAAGTTGATTGAAAAACATCTATAGCTATCAAATGGTATCACATTTTTTGAATCCAAAACATGTGTCACATTATATACTTCACATACTATAGGATTAAAAAAATGAATTTCATGAAGTTTTGACCAAGTTAAGGTGGTCAGACATGTGAGTTTTTATATTTTTTAAAAGTTGTAATAAAAATTCATAATTAATTATTTACATGGAAAAAAATTACAAAAAAATGCATCACATCGAGACATGAGTCCTCTACTTATATCTAAAATATTATAAGAAAATATTATCATTTTATTGTGGTCAGGGTGATTAGACAGACACCTACTTCTTAATTTTTTCCCTTAATTTAAGTGCTACTACATTGAAATTTCAAATTTTCATCAAATAGATTTATTTTTTAAATAAACCTAGTAATTTAGAAACTACATTAAATTTTCTACAAATTCTATTCTTACATATTTTTTAAATAATATAGATAACTTATTCAAATTTTTACATCAAGTTGCCTAACTCTAGTTTTCTAAAATTTTCACCACTTAAGGGCCTATTTTTTCCATGATGATCTTGCACATACCCAAAAATTGATTTGAAATAATACCTTTGAATATTTAAATTGATCTTGAACACTACATCAACATATTATCTCAAATAACATGCATGATGCAACATGACTTTGAAATGATAGTGGAATCTTGATTGTTGTAATATTTCTTCTTCAAATCTTCCCTTGAATGCCCTAAAAATGCTTTTGAAATGCTCTTAATCACACCTTTGCTTTAGGATTTGAACACTTGAAAATCTATGATGAACTTAGTGAAATGACCTCTTTTTTATACATATCTTAACATCAATTCTTGAAATTCAAATATCACAAGCCAACATTGAATCATGGATTTTAAATCATTAAAATACTGCCAAAAAAATAGTTTGAATTTATGTCCTAGGCATAAGTGAGGACCCATTCACCATAGGTCGAATGGGTCCTAGGTGACTTACCTAGGACACACATTCTTCAAGGATGAGTGCTATGTCATGGAATTTATGAATGTCGGGTTTTATCTCTCAAAAATTATAATCAATTTGAATTGGATTTGAATTAAAGGGGCCAATTAAGAAAAATTAACCTTAATTAATTAATTAAGCCCTAGATTAGTGTGAAAATGTAAAGGTACACCTTACAACCCCAAAAATAAGGCTCAATTAAGCCCATTTTATTTAAAGATCCTTAAACTTAATGTGAATATGTAAAATACATGTTACAACACTAAATTAAGGCATCATTTAGCTCATTTTATTAATATTTATTTCCCAAATTAAGTGTGAAAAAGGGATACTTTTTCCTACACTACAAGATCTATTTTAGTGACCTTGCATTTATGCATTTTAACCCTTCCTAAATAGGCCCTAAATCTCTTTATTATGTATCCCAAAGGCCTATTTTTATCATTTTCTAACACTTAAAAATGTATTGAATAAATGCATTCAAACATTAATTTTCCTTGGATCATGTGTGTCTTGGACTTATAGGCCATGACCCATTGTCCATGTGTGAGTGGGTCCCCTTTAAGTGCCAAGGCCCATTTTAAAATATTCTTTTGGAAAAATTTTAAGGTATAAAATTCAAATTGTAAATGTCAACCATTGAGATCTAATATTCAAGAAATTAGAGAAATTCTTATACAAGCCTAATCTTTTCACCATTTCAAACTAGATGAAAAAGAGATAATATTCAAGAAAGATAATTTAGAGTCTTAGAGTAGAATTATTTATAATTGTGAGTCTTTAAGTCCATTTTTAGATTTTGATCAAGCTTTTGTCACATGATTGAAGGTTGATGCCAATACAAGAGCATGATGGTTTCTAGGTATAGGAGATGCATTTGGCCATTTCCTTTAACCTAATGATTTATTACCTAGTGTTCTAATATTTAAGATTCATTCTCCTAGCCACCTATAAAAAAAGTATAATTTTGTTTCAGATTTACTTAGGGTGTTTTGACTTCTCCCTAATTGAATCTTGTCATTATCATATAGGAATCATACGAGCTAATGCACTTAGGTAGGGTTCCTTTACATTTTATCACCTAACAACCTTAGATGAAATTGAGGTTAGGGATCACACATTGTCATTTATAAGATCTTTGTCTTTTATCAAGTTTTAATTGCCAAAATTTGGGTTTGATCGAGGAAAACCCCCATACAAATAAATGAAAGTTTTCTTTTTGTAGATTTATTACAGGTTCGGATCCAAAGATGAATAATTTTTATGTACAAGAATAGAGAGAAAAAAAGGGATATAAATTTAGTTTTTATAGTTTTGGAAAGGGATACAAAGACCCATTCACCCATGGGTGTGTTGAAAGAATGAAGGAGGAACACTTTGATGTGTTGTCATTGATTCCAACATTGTTTGTTGACAGTTTTGCCTAATTCAGTAAATAGAATTAAAACATCTTGATCTAGTAATTTGGTCCTAAATTTCTCATGTTGAATGATCAGCTTATGAGGTTGTATTATATTATTTAGGACTACCAAATTCACCTATGATCAAGATTTCAATGATTTTGGATGAACAAGCTGAAAGTTACAAGTAGAAAATTTTTGGCATATAGTTTTTGGCTTATACAGTGCCAAATGGTATGTGTAATTTGGCCCGCATTCCTCTGGTGTTTCGAATTCTAGACTTATCAATTTTGGGAGATGGTTTATAAGTGTGAGTACTACATATATTCTACATGGTGAATGCTTATATGATCATATAGATGATTGGTGTTGGTTAGATTGGATTTTTTTGTATTTAGGTCTATGTCTGGGCTGACCTAATACATGATATGGGTTGTAGAGATTATTTATGTACTATGGATGTTAGTAGGACCTATTTTAGGTCCATTCTGATCTAAATGAAGATTTGTGCATTTTAGTTGAGCATGAAGAGGTTTTTGATTCAAGTATGAAGCCAAAAATTTATTGATAAATTAAAATAGGGCTACATCTAATTAGGTCAACCTAATTGATGCATGCAGATGTAATTGGGTATATATATGAGATACTTTTTTGTTGTAAAACATAAAGACGTGATATAAAATTTAATGAAATGTATGAAAATGAAAAATTAGATGCATGAGATCAGAATAAAAACAAAATTGTTGTGAATGTTGAGTGACTACTAAGCAAAGTAGTGTTTTTTATTTAGAGCTTCAAGGGAACTGAATTTAGCACAACGAAGGTGCACTTTGTATGAGTTCAAATTTTAGCTATGTATCCATTCTTGTTTTGTATCTATTTTTGGTTGTGATCCTTATAAGGATAGTGTGTCCTGGTAGTGAGACCTTATAATATTTTATAACTGGTTATAATATATTGTGAGCTAATCCTCACTGTGGCTTTTTCCTTTTTGGATTTTTCACGTAAAATTCTTGGTGTTCATGTGTTATGTCATATTGTGATTCCTTTCATGATTTCATTTATAGTTGTAGTCAAATATGTTTTGATTATTGGATTGATTATGATAAAAAGGTTTAATAGAATACTAATTCACCCTCTCTTAGTATTCTAGGTGTTCAACAATTGGTATCAGAGCCTAGTTCCTTTTGAAAAGCCTAACAACTTGAGAAAGATATTGAAAATTGAACACATGGCTAATAAAAGGTATCCTATTCCTCTAGAATAAATTTCTACAATTGAATGCATAGAAGATGACTACATTATTGACAAAGAAGAACTTAAAGATGCTCTTGAAGATCTTGATAGAGTTGAAAGTGGGAACAAAGATCTGAAGGAAAGCCTAAAGAAAGCATGTGAATGCATCAAAAAATTGAAAGATCAAATCAATAATTTTAGAGAAATACATAGGGAATTCAATCAACAATTGAGGCAGCAAATGAAGATATCATTAGACTAAAATTGCAAATGGAAGAAAAGAAAATAATTGAGGATTTGTCTAAATACAATAGTTCAAAGCAATATTGATGAATTCAAGACATGAACAAGAAGTAGTAATTGTCAGATCAAATTTGTAAAAGGAAAGTGTTCATGAGGAAAAATTCAAGATAAGCTCTACAAGGGTTGTTGAATTGATTGCAGGATAGAAGTCATCTAAAGATAAAGGTGGTTGGGACTTGAAGAAGGATAAATCTCAAAGGATAATCATATTCCCAACAAGACTAAAAATGAAGAGAAGATGCAAGGAAATGACAAGCAAGTTAGAAACCAAAGAAGCAATGCTAGAAGACCTCCTATCAGACACCAAATGCTCAAAGGTACCCATACTTTAATGGTATTTTATTTTCATGCAATAAATTTGGGCATAAGGCTATAGAATGTAGAAGTAGAATGAATCAAAAAACTGGATCATTTTCCAAACAATGTTTTGCATGAAAGAGGTTCAGACATAGAGCTATTGAGTGAAAAAGTTAGATGATAAATAGATATAATACTAGTAGAATGGCTCAATATTTCAATGGTTATTGCTGTACATGCAATGTATTTGGAAAGAAGGATAACTAGTGTAGATCAAGATTGAATAGAATTTGGTTTGGTCAAAAAAATGTTGTATGCTATAATTCCATCAAACTTCATCAAATTTCAAGAGTTTGCAAAAGAAAGAATGAAAGGAAAACTAATCTAGAATAGAGGAATGAACCTATGAAAAAAATTTATCCTATTGAGGTAAAGAAGGAAATGGAGAAGATCTGGAGAAAGATAGAGGAACCTTAGAACAAAGATGAATCAAATTACATCTATACCAGCCCTTGGTGCATATAATTCCCTTTGAAATTAAACCTAGGCATGCACTTAGGGGGAGCAATGATAGAAAAATCTAAAAACCCCTTGGAATTTTGAGGTGCCAAGGTGTGACATGAAGACATATGATGTAAGATGATATGCTTAAGCTTTTGGAAAAGAATTCAGTAGAAAATATGAAAATATGAAAATATAAAAAATTGTGGAGCATTTTAAGGTTTATAGTGTAACAATGAAGGGTTTCTCAGCTTCTCAAAAAATAAAGAAATAAATGCAAAAATAAGGAAGATCAGTAAGCTATAAAGTAAAGTTATAAGTTGTTTCTAATCAATTTTTCACATTTAGAGAGGAGCAAAGTGAATTGAAAAAGTGTTGAAGGTGATTTGAAGAAATTCGATAAAGAACATTCAAAACCTAGATTCCATTGAGCATGAAAAAGGTATTTACAACTATTTGTGTTTTGTGGGTTTGGACTAGAAGTAATTTTATATGAACTTGAGATAGAATTAAGGTTATAATGGCTACACCAACCATAGTTAACATCATGGAGAGTAAGTTTCCCAAAAATATGGGTGCGTCATTAAGTGATGCTGTGGTGGTCTCTTTGGTTGAAGGTAAGGATTTTTTGAATTTTTATAAGGTGGGAATCTCTGCTCCAAGGCCTAGCATTAATGGCGGAGGTTAGGATGATGTTGGAAGGTTGGATGATGATGGTTCATTGGATGGGACATCTTGTGAGTCCTTTCCATTGGGTGTATCACATGTCAGTTTTTCCTCTGGTGGTTTGGGTCAGGATGGTACTTCCTGTGAAAAGGTGGGGTCTAAGTTTGTGGCTCCTAAGGAAGCAGTCATCTCTAAAGTTGCTAAGTCAGATTTTTCCTCGGTGGATGGTAAGGTGTGGTCTACTTTATTCAGTGCTTTAAAACTTAAGGAGAAAAGTTCCACGCCTCTTGTAGACTTCTTTACTAACTCGTCAACAGATGATTATTTAGTTTTAGTACCTAATTGCATCATTTAAAAGGGCATTCTTACCATGGAGTAATTGTTGGTTGGTAAGTTTCTGGGACCTCAGCCTAACATTGAAATGGTTCATATGTTGGATAAATTTTTTTGGCATCTGAAAGGCCAGGTTGAGATTGTGGCCCTTGCAAAGGGTTTATTTTCTTTTTACTTGTGATGAGGATCTTCTGAAGGTTTTGATGGGGGGGCCATGACTTAATGGGAAATAGACTCTAGTGTTGAAGAAATGGGAGGCAGGCTTCACTCTAAGCTCTTGTTCCTTTGATTCGGCTCTAGTGTGGGTTCGGTTGCCCAGGCTCCCTCTTGAATTCTGTGATGAACATGTCTTTAAAGGAATAACATCAACTTTTGGATGTTTTCCTTTTATTGATAGTCTTACTGCTTCTAGGCATAGGATTGTTTATGCTCAGCTTTGTGTGATTCTGGACCAAGTAATGGATCTTCCTTCGGTGATAAAGATTAAATCAAAGTTGGGTGTGCATCATGTTAAAATTACCAAGCATCATGCATGTTTTTGGAGCTAACATTGTGGTGTAGGTTTCAAGTTTTCAAGTCAAATTTCAAGCATCAAGATCACATCATATATCAAGCCATTTCATGCAAGATCTAATATTTAGAGATATGAATTGTGTTTTAGTCCTTTAATGGTTCAAATCAAGGGTTTGGTGAGTTGTAACATAGCAATTGTTTATTCATCATTCCTTTCATGTTTCATTATTTTGATTCAAGATTTAACTACCAAAATGGGGTTTGACTAAGGAAAACCCCCACTCACCAAAAGAAAACAGTTTTTACCTCTTATGTGTTTTATAGATCTTATGTTGGAGAAGGATTGAAGATCACACAAAGGAGAAAATTTTCAAAATTTTTCAAACTTGCAAAGTTGTCAACATTGTCGTCAATCCATGGAAACTCACTCACAAAATTTATTTCTAAATTTTTGACTGTGAAACCCATAGGAATCGAGAGTGAAGACATAGGATCAAAGGAATATGGAAGAAAATTTTCAACCCTTGTAGCTAGAATCATTCACCCTTGGGGGAATGAGTCTAGGAGAATATTCAAGAACATCATTTTGGTGAAAGGTGTAAAAATACTTAACCTTTTCAAATCAACATTAATTGGTTTTTGGATTCTATCAAATTAAGGTTTTATTTAGTGATTTCATGTGTTACATTGCATAATTGTATTTATTTATATTTTTTCATTCATCTCCCAAAAGTGTTGTTTCAGCTAATTTACATCAACTTGAGTCATAAGGAAAACAACCAATATATCCATTAAGGTTGACTCACCTAAGGGTTATAAGTCAATCTTTCCTTGGAGATCTCTTTATCCTAATGAACTAAGGAAGATAAGTGCATCATACCCCATTTCCCAATATTATATTGGTGAACCTATTTCCCTTTGTTTCAACATACAGTGACATGCTACCTAAGCATAACTTATAACCATAAAACAATTTGGGTTTCCTTACTAATGTGAAAATAAAGATAGAACATGTTATTTTGATATATATTCATCTTTAGAAAAGAAAATCACTATTATGCTAATAGGAAATAATTTTCAATTCTATTGGACTCAATTTATTTCAACATTCCATAATGAAGGAGAATATAACTACTAGTTTATAATCTTTCAATAGGCCAACTTACGAATTAAAAATAACATGTGCATCATATACAATATTATATGCACATATTATGATATCCTTTATTATCTTCCATTTAGATAATATATGATGATATTTCAATACAAAAAATTATCTAAATAACTATCAAATAGTACCCCAAGTGTGATACTCAAATTTTACTTAACAAAACATTTCAACAACCATTACTCTTACCAATTTTCATGTATCAAAATTTATATATAAATGACTGTTAACTCAAATTTCATGACCATTAAGGACTTAGAAATCGAATCTCTATTCATCTAGGGATAATTTCAAAATTACCATACAATGGATTATGAACAAGGGTTTAGCTTGACACCAATGGATGGTCAATTGGAACCAAAATTATAAACACTATCCAAAAAAACTCATAGATACAATCAGGGTATTAAGAAAAACTCCCATATATTACCCCCACTATAAAAAATACACAACCAACACCCCCAATACACATGATAGGTTCCTACATGAAAATGCGTCTACACGTACAAACATACCAAGTGGGCATGCTTAAAACTAGATAAACATAGAACCCCATACCTACATAAATATTATCCAAGGGCCTGAGATGGTTTCTTGAGCCTTTTTCTCCTATTACACAAGTATTTTGTACTTCATGAAACCCTATGAACGACTTCAATAATGTAATAAATCTAAAATGGCAGTATGATTTAATGCCTTCTAACCTCCACCTCTTGGAGAAAAGTGACATGCCTAGGCACTGCCTCCTTTTTTTTTCTCCTTTTTTTCTTCTCTCTGCTTTCCCATCCTCATTTCTTTCTTTTGTTTCACTATGTTGCACTTAGAACATTCTCTATTATATCTTTCTACATTGCACTTATGCACTTCAATGCATATCCTAGAAGATATTTCTATTAAATTTTCTAGGTCTTCTTCTCACAGCATGTGCATACTTCAAATTTTTTTCACCCTCCTCATCTCTACCACTTAATCATTCAAATTCACTCACATAGATTCACCAAAAAGCCATCTCTCATCGAGCCAAACAACACTAGCATTATTCAATGAATTTTCTATTTTTGGTAAATCATAATCTTAGGATTTAATTTGAATTTAATGGGTATGTGCAGATCATCATGGGAAAACAGCCCTTAAGTGTCAAAAAATCGAGTTAGGAAACTTGACATAAAATTTGAATAAGTTATCATTATTTCAAAAATATGTAAAAATAGAATTTGTAGAAAATTGAATGTAGTTTCTAAAATACTAGGTTTATTTTTTAAAAACAAAATCTATTTGGTGAAAATTTTAAATTTCAATGCAGTAGTACTTAAATTTCAAAGAAAAATAAGAAGTAGGTGTCTATCCGACCACCTTAACCACAATAAAATGATAATATTTTTTATAATATTTTAGATATAAGTAGGGGACTCATGCCCATATGTGATGCATATTTTTCTGTAATTTTTTTTCAAATAAATAATTAATTATGATTTTTTATTACAACTTTTTAAAAATATAAAAAATCATACGCCTAACCACCTTAACTTGGTCAAAACTTCATGAAATTCATTTTTTTTAATCCTATAGTATATGAAGCATAGAATGTGACATATGTTTTGGATTCAAAAAATGTGATATCGCTTGAAAGCTATAGATGTTTTTCAATCACCTATCAATCAGGACTTTAGTATAATTTAAATAGAAAATGAATAATAATTATTTATTAAATTCAAAGTAAAGAATAATTTATATTGGTGGAAAGCTGAGAATCTCCTTTAAAACCCTTTTGTTTCATTAATTTTGGGTAAAAAAAGGTCATCACCACATACCCTACAAATACCCATCATATCGCCACTTTTTGGCCCATCATGATCCTGCACATACCCTAATGTCATATTCTTGTATGCTCGATCTCCCTCAACTTCCATAGCTATCCTTTGCATTAATAGTGGCATACATTTCTTCCATTCCTTTGCATGAATGTAGTTTGACATGACATATCATTTTCCATGCCATATTTCCATTTACCTACCCACTAAAAAATCCCATCCTTGAATGTATGTCATCGATCTTTAAATTTACGCAATGATCTAGTGTATTTTATTTACCTACCTTTCTTTAAGCACAACCATCTGATTTGAATTTTTTTAAATGCAACTATAGATCTTCAAGTTATTCATAATAATGATCTAAATCATTCATTTGAGAAATCATCTCTTGCCATGTGTCGCTAACTTGCATACCAACATTGATTAGCCCAAGTCAATACAATCATTCCATGGAATGGTGATATTTTTCAATTTGCCATGCTTTTCGGGGGTTGAGGATCACTAATCCCTCTTACCTTGTGCTTGAAATGCTTAGCAGAGCTTAACAAGAAAGTCTGAACACATACAAGTCTGAAGCTCTTTTACACCTATCAGGGTTTGGCCATCGACCTTACCCTTTACCTTCTAAATCATGATTGACATGTTTTGAAGGACTCAAGCAACAAGAGCAAATTGTGATGTCCAATCCTATTTATTCATGTTGAGGTTCAACCATTGGCATTACTCTTTACCTTTTCTCTTCCTTTACACCATTGTAAACCAACACACTAACCTTTAAAACACCAAAAATAAAACTCCAAAACATGCATGAGTTTGTCAGATGTCTAGGTTCTCTCTTCACCATTATATCTTATCTACCTTTATGTTAATATGTAATCCAACCAGCTGGCCCATGATGTCCTAAATAATCCTAAGCATTGATAGACATAACCCTTTTGGGTATTAGCCTTTGGACATACTTCTTACTGCATACTTAACAAATGGTTAAGGCATAAGCCTTAATGCTAAGTCAATGAACACCAAATCCATTTTATTTTTTGGGGTTTGAGGTTTCCTCTTTCACCTTCCTTGCTTCATGTTAAGGAATAATCCTTAACACTAGCTCACAAATATTGAAACTATTTCAAGTTTTGAGGTTCACCCTTAACTCTTGCCACTTACAATCCTTTCAGTAATGCACAAGACTTCCTATCAAACTCTGATGCCCAAATATTTCCTTCAAAAAAATTAGACCTTTTGGGTGTCAACCTTCAGATTTCTTCTTATTGTATGCCTACCTTTCCAAACTGTTAAGATATAAACCTCAAAGCTAACCCACAAACACTGAAACTATTTAAGGTGTTAGGGTTTATGGTTTCATCATATACCCATTTCTTAACATTCTTGGTAAGGCCTAAACCTTAACACAGACCCATGAACTATGAAGCCATTTTGAGTGTTGAGGTTCAGGTTTTCCTCTTCTTTTATACTTAACATTATGTTAAGGCGTAAGCCTTAGGGATAATCTCTGATGGTAGATATGTAAGAATTAAGACCTAATACCAGTTCCCAATACCATTTCAGACTTCATCCTTCTTCATATTTTTGAGCCATTCGGTATAAGGTATGATCAAAGCCTAAATTTTGAAGCCTTTTAAACTTAACTTAGAATTCATTTATTTCTTTAATATTTTTGATACAAGGTATTACTGAAGCTCGATTGGACTTAACTAGAAAATGACTCTCTTTTCTCTATATCAAGTGATACAAGGTAAGCTCGAGGCTCAATTCCCACACTTTTGTAACTCTTCAAGGCTTGCTACAATGACACCCTAAGGACAATGAATCCTTCTCCATAATATCCTTATGAAGCCATTTTGACATCAAACAAAAACTCCTCATATGATATTACTCAGATCTCCATTTGACCTTAATGAAGTGCCCCTTTTGACCTCAATGGCAATGAAATTTCCAACATGCTATTATTCTTATCAAAGCTAGGTTAAACCATCCCTTTTAGATTAATTCTCTACTAACATTTCCCAACTATACATAAGGGTATGATGTTCTAATTTAAGTGCATATCATAATTCAATGATATGTCACAACCTCGATAGTAATAAAGAATCTAAGACTCTTCATCTTCTTTATTTACTAGATATGAGGAACCTCAAGTAAATGCTATAGGAGACATTAAAAATCAACACAAGTCAAATGATAAGAAAAAAATATTACTACAAGTGAACCTTAGTAACACAATATAGCATGAAAAATTATAGTATCAATTAATGTAGATTTAGTCATATACTTTAATAGAAGCATTCACATAAGAACTTAACTAATCTACTCTTACAATCAAATGACTAAAATTATAATGGAACTCAAACACAACTGGACCATGTATCATCTAAATGATGCAATCGTAATCTACACAACAAAGTAACATAAGTTTAGAATAAAAGGGGTTTTGACTCTGATTAAAAGGGAGGGGCCTTACATCTTCCCCCCTTGTATAAAATTCCTCCTAGAAGTCTTTCGGGCTTGAAAACTTAACAACATTATATTATCACACAAGAATATGATTAGCCATACTAATTATTCTATTTCCATGATGAAATAAATCAAACCATTAAACTAGGAACATATATTAGAGACATCCCTTTCATGAATTTAACATCCAATGAAACATTTAACCCATATATTCTCAATAGATAAAAAAAATAAAAGGTTAACAACTATTCATGCAACTATAAATTATTTCCCATGCAACCCACTTCAATTAAATTACAACAATATATAAACAAATAAGCATCCTTTGGGACACCTCAAAATCCATTTGACCATAAACAAAAATCGCGCTATTAGAAAATGTCTTTTCTCTAATGTCCAATCATGTCTCAAGAATTATTAGCTTTATATTTTTTCCAAATTTTTCCTTAATAGAATATTTTACCTTGTAATCATGACACTCATACCATGTCTCAAGGAATGCTAACTTTACATCATTTTTTACTATTTTTCTCACATAGTTCATAGGTATACCACATCAAATTTATTTATAATTTCTCAGGTACACACAACAATAGTAAGGATTCTCTTCCCAATTTTGGTGATCCTATCCTCATACAACCATATCATTTACAACACAAGGCTCCCAAATGGGGTTTAGAAGGATGGATTTTCTTTGATACTATAGCTATTAGGAAATATGGTCTCAAGTTCCTTCTCTAAGGACCCCTCCATACATTTCCTAGTACCTTCCCCCTTTTTTTAAAGGGGGTTAGCCTCCAAAAGGAAGGTACAACAAGAATAGTCATAGAATTAGGTGAGAAATGAATTTCTTACTGTCTCATACCAGTTAAATTTGCAACCCCTTTCAAAAATAATTCCCCAACACATCTACTCCCCTATACAACCTGTTAGGGAAAACCCCAGGATATGATAGTTTACATATGTCACATTACACCACACATTCCAACAGTTAGCAACAATAATAAATCCTCAACTTGAGCAACATAAGATCATAAACCAATGTTTCAATAAAATAGAAATTTATAAACTCAAAAGAAAAAAAATGAAGATTAGTTGTACCTACATTGCAACATTCCAATCTTAATAAAAAAGTTAAATTAAATAAGTCCTTGAGAAAAATTGGACCATGAAAACCTTCAAGTGGCTAAATAGCCTTTAATCAAAGAAATATAAATTTTCACATTGCTGGCATATAATAAAATAAAAGAACAATTGAGAAATGGAAATAATTCATATTTCAATGATAAAATTTGTACATTACGAGCACCATGTGACTTTGATAATCCTCCTAAGGGGAGGAGGGGAATGGTGGTTCTATAACCACATAAGTATAATAGCATGCAATAACTAGTGGTCCTTACTGTGCATAAATATGATAGTGCACAATATCATGTTGGAGTTTTCCACATGGTATCAATGGCCTAAATTTTTGAAGTATCCAAAATCTATAATCATAAAATGGGATCAACATACCCACTAATATTGTCCATGTAATTCCATCCTTTACCTATGAGTTATAAACATCAAGGAATAGGTTTTTACTCTTAACCAATAAGTGTGGCTCACATATATGGGAGAGTAGGTCATGATCAACATCCATGGAAAACTATGACATCTTGACATAGGTCCTTTATCAGGATTAGGGAGAACACCCTAAGCTCATAATTTCCCAATAGATGGACATGTTTCTGTCAACCCCTTGTTTACACTAGGGGTAAAAAAATAACATATATATAAGACTTACACAAAGGAATACATCACATTCCATTTAGATGGTACACATCCACGCATTTCATGTTTTTACCATTTCACAATTAGTCAACTACATAATGAGCCATCACAAAGGGTAGACATAGGGGATCATACTTGACGTTCACTCACCCTTATCCCAATTTGGATGACCTATATCTCATACTTGGGGCAAACCACATTTATTGGTTTCCACATGTTAATCACATAACTATCAATAATTTTTTTATCACCCCATTCCATAAGTTTCAAACATTGACAACATACACTTATTCTTACAACTTGATCTATCCAAAACAGTTACCACAATGAACACCATAGGAATTATTATGGGGCATTCACATCCACCATGGATACAAAATAACTTCATTTCCAATTTTCATCTTTTAAAGTAACAAAATAATTTCCTTACACAAAATTAAACTATAAAAATTCTATTCTACCAAGTGACATACACAATCTTAATAAGGTGCCTTCTCAACAAGGCTACACAATAATCAACACATGATAAGGAAAATATTGTCTAGTTGGTTAGCACCACAAGCACAATATTATTTTTACTCAAAATTCACTTAATCATGCACCTAACATTCACATCTCTAATGTGTTAACATTTATATTCATTGAACTGTAAATAATAATGCATTAGGTTACCTTAACTCTCACCAAAGTAATGTTGTTATAACACACACACCATTCTATATTCCATACATACCATGAAATGAAAGAACAAATTAAGTTCATAATTTAACAATGCAAGGTTTACTGCTGCATTCATTCCATCACCACCATCATTATTTATTAACTATGCATACTATATTCACTATTTTGTTTGATCTCAATATTAACTTATTCCATGCACAAGATCACACATACATCCTAAGGTAGGAATGTAGTTTTGGGACTAAGATGTTTTATCCAATTAAACATATTCCTTTCATATCTATAAGATAACTTTACACAAACATGCATTCAATTGGTTCCAAGGCAACATGCACTTTTAGGAAGTACTTCATTTATCCACACACAAGAAAGGAATTACATTTTTAAATCACTTTTAAGCACATAGAGAAAGGTCTTGTAACCCAAACATAATTAAATTACTACTTTTTTCTATTTGATTTTAGGGAATAACATATATGATTCCCTTAAGAAGAATTACTATTTCACTAATCTTTTACCACATAAAGCATATGAACATATTATCATCTATTTAGAAATTAATTGCATTCTTTACATCGGGTGCACAATCCTCAATCAAATCTAGCAGCAATTATCAAAGAATAAGGAAAGAAAAGATAACATAAGGCCATTTCAAACATCAATCACCACATGGAGGTAAGCACACAAATGAAATTCACACAAGCAACACCACATGAGAAACAACACTAACTAGAGATCCCAGTGCTGCAACTGTGCTCTGATACCAAATGTAATTTCCAAAATTTTCTACCAAATTACAATTAAGGACAAAACAAAAATTCAAAATTTTGATCACAGACATTTGCATAATTTACAAATAGTTTCTTCCTATACATGCACTTCATGAAATCATAATAATGTTTGACCTATTAGTTAAAAGAAATTGTTTCTAGGTAAATAGTTATTGTGAAAATCATGGTTGAGTTCAAATGGTGACATGGAATCCTCATCACCAAAATAGAATTAATTAGCTCTATTAACTCTATAATAATCATAAATATAATTCCAATCACAAGTTAAGAAAATAAAATATCTCAAAATATTTTTCAATTAAAGATGAGAGAACAATACCTAGGGGGGAAACCTAATTCCTTGGGGGCTCATCTCTAATGGATTTTCCTATATATTACGTAGAGGTTTCATATTTTGACAAATTTAGTTCACTCCAACTCATATTTGATTGACCACCAATCAAACATAGCACCAAGTTTTACATCATGACTTAATCACAACAGTAGTAAGTACATAAAATGATCAACAATAGTTAATTTGTAAGGGATTATTTTCACAATAAAGAGTAATGGTTAACAATCCCAATTATAATGCTAATCAAGGGCCACTTGACCAAATAGATAATCAAGTGTGATCTAGGATGAAGGTGACAATATGATAACTTAAATAGAAGATTATAATTATAGTTGTGGTTTTAACCCAAATTATAGAAAGGTCACAATATTTAACATTTATAAGATTAATAGGTGAAAGGTTAAAAAGACAATTCACATACTAAACTTTTCTAGCCAATTCAACCATCATACATTTTGGTTGATTTAACAAAGGGGTATAACCCTTGGGTTCAAAAGATGACTCTACCTTAGTCACAATCAAAACCCAACAACATAGTTATATGCTAAACTCATTTCTCTACTTTGATTCATCCCATGCCTCTATTCTTATATTTATAAACTATATGAGTGGGTAAACAACATTTCTAGGGTCCTTCTTCCCCATAAAATTTCAAATTCAGCTACCACCAAGTTAAGAGAAGTTGAGGATCATAAAACTCCTTAAGAATATCTTAATAACTTAAGGAGTATAAAATCGATCCCTGGTAATTTGATAAAAGTCAACCATGCATATTACAATTTAAATAAATAAATCTTAATACCCAACATGTAATGAAAATTATCACATTTAATGAGGATTCTGTCATATAATTTATTTCTATGCACTTTGAAGTATCATATAGTAAAGTTACTTTGCACATAGATTACTCGGTCATAGGAGAATAGGTGTCAATTTTTGTATTATCATAATGCACTATTTCTATATAGGTATAACTATAAACAAGTTCACTTATATAATATATAATATATATTCATATACATACTTTCTACTATTAAATTCTTCCAAGATAGATAATCACATAAACTGAAATCCTTGATCTCGTAGCATATAGTGACATGCTACCTAAACATAACTTATACCCATAAAAAAATTTGGGTCTCCTTTCTAATATGAAAACAAATATAGACAACATCACTTTGATATATATTCATCTTTAGAAAATAACATCACTATGATGTTGATAGGTAATAATTTTCAAGTCTATTGGACCCAGTTTATTTCAACATTTGATAATGAAAGAGAACAAAACTACTAGTTTAAAATCTTTTAATATGTAAACTTACGGATTAAAAATAACTTGCACATCATTACAATGTTATATGCACATATTATGATATCCTTTATTATCTTCCATTGAGATAATAAAAGATGCTATTGCAATAGAAAAATTTATCTAAATAACTATCAAACATAACCATGAGTGTGACACTAAAATTTTACTAAACAATGCATTTCGACACACATTATTCTTACTAGTTATCATGTATAAAAACTTATATATAAATGATTGGTAACTAGTGTTTGATTAACATTAAGTATGTAGAAACCCAAGCTTTGTTTGTGTAGGGATAACATCAAAATCACCATACAATGGCTTATGAACAAGGGTTTAGCTAGAGACCAATGGAATGGTCGATGGAAGTCAAAATTTTAAACATAGTCCCAAAACACTCATAGATACCATCTGGGCATAAACATAAATTCCCATATATTACCCAAACTATAAATAATACATGAAATACACATCCAAAAACCATAATACACATGATAGGGTCCAACATGCAAATGCATCTACATGCACAAAAAACCATGTGGGTATGCTTTAAACCGACTAAATATATATCCCCATACCTAAATAAATATTCTCCAAGGGGCTAAGATGGCATCTTGAGACTTTTTATCATGTTCCAAAAATCCTTTGTTGGCCATGAAGTCCCATAAAGGACTTCAATCATACAATAAAAAATAAATGGTAGTGTGATTTAATGCCTTCCAACCTCCGCAACTTGGAGAAAAGTTACATCCCTATCCGCTAGCTTCTCTTGTTTTTTCTCCCATTTCCTTCTCTCTCATTTCCCATCCTCATTTCTTTCTTTTTTCTCACTTCACTACACTTAGAAAATTCTCTGTTCTATCTTATTGCGTTGCACCTGTCCACTTCAATGCATACCCTAGAAGATATTTCTTGTAACTTGTATAGGTCTTCTTCTCACAACATATGCATACTCCACATTTTTTTCCACCCTCCTCTCTACCACTTGTTCAAATTCACTCACATAGCTTCACCAACAAGCCATCCCTCCTTGAGCCAAGAACCACTAACCTTATTCAATGAAATTTCTATTTTTCGCGTGTCATAATCTTAGGATTTTATTTGAATTTAATGTCATATTAAATTGTATGCTTGATCTCCTCCAACTTCCATAGCTAGCCTTTACATAAATGGTGGCATCCATTTCCTCCATACCTTTGCAATAATGTAGCTAGATTTGACATATCATTTTTCATGCCATATTTCCATATTCCTAGCCACTGACAAAATCCCATCCTTAAATGCAACCCATCGATCTTTAAATTTATGGCATGGTCTGGTTTATATTATTTACACACCTTTCTTTAAATATAACCATCCTATTTGACTTTCCTTAAATGTGACTATAGATCTTCAAGTTATTCACAACAATGATGTGAATTATTCATTTGAGCAATCATATTTTTCCATGTGTTGCTATCTTGTATACCCACATTGGTCAACCCAATTTAATGCAAGTATTCCACAAAATGGTGAGATTTTTCAATTTTTCATGCTTGTTGGGGGTCAGGGATTTCCAATCCCTCTTACCTCATGCTTGAAGTGCTTATCAAAGCTTAATAAACAAGTCCAAACACATATATTTGAAGCTCATTTACACGTACTAGGGTTTGATCATCGACCTTACCCTTTAGCTTCTACCTTATGATTGGAATGCTTAGAAGGACTCAAGAAACAAGACCAAACCATGTTGTTTGATCATCTTTATGTTTGTCAGGGTTCAACCATTGGCCTTACTCTTTACCATTTTCCTTCCTTTACACCATTGTAAATAAAGACACTAACCTCTAAAACACCAAAGCATAAACTCCAAAACATGCATGAGTTTTTTCGAATGTCAAGGTTCTCTCTTCTCCCTTATCACTTACCTTCCTTTTTGTTAACATGTAATCCAAACAATTGACCCATAATTCTTGAAATAATCCTAAGCATTGATAGACTTTTAACCCTTTTTGAGTATTCGCCTTTAGACATAATTCTTACCACATAGTTAAAAAATAGTTAAGACATAAGCCTTACGGTGAAATCAATGAACAACAAAGCCATTTTGGGTGTTGGGGTTTGGGATTTCCTCTATGAGAAGTAATCTAAATGTTATTAATTTGACATATCCCAAACATGTGAGATACATTTATAAAAGGGAAGGTGGAATCAAAGCGATTGAAAGAGTAATGGTTGAAACAGATAACTGCATACACCATTTAACTGAATACACCCACTATAAATAGTTATACAATGTAATCTTTCCAAAATTCCCCCCTTATTACATTTTTCCTACAAATGTACCCCCTAAAATCACTTATTCACTTTTCCAAGGGATCCCCCCTTAAGGATTACACAAAAAAACTTGTTGATTACAAAATATATATAAATCTTTGTGAAGATCTTCCTTTAAGAAACAAATCTTGAATCAAGTGGAGCTCCATCAAGCTATCTCTTAACCCCCATAAAGGTGTAGCCCCTAGTTTAATTCTTGAGTCCTTCCTCCCATGAACTCCCAAATCATAGATTCTTTGACTTATTTGATAACAATATGTATTGATCTCTCCAAACACATGGCTCCATTAAGTTGTATGATGACCCTCATAAAGGTACAATTTGGATCATAGCCTCAAGTGCTCATTGGAAAACCATCCATATTGAACTATACACCAAACCCCTTACTTTTCTCCAAAAATCAAACTTCACAATATATGTATTCTTCAAACCTATCAAGAACAATAAGGAAAAGAAAAAAACTAAATCCAAAAAATATTCTCATGCAAAGCATCATCTCAAAGAGAGAATCTAACTTGATCTTGTTACACTTTATCCATTTAATATTGTAGACAAGTCTTTGGAGGCCTCACCAGTAATGGAAAAGATGGACCTGAGAGTCCAAGAATAATTACTTGAAGATCCATTGGCAATATTGATAAACTCATCTACATGATACTAAGCAATTATTTCAATATTTTGAAATGAAAATTCTCTAGCATTGGCAGTAAGATGATAGATTACTTGATTGGCATAACTTAAAGAATATATCAGATACTTGAAATCTTAAAATTCCCATAAAACTAATTGGAGTTGCATCTTCTCTTGCAAATAAACTTACCTCCAAGTTACAACTAATAAGTAATGAATGAAAATGACTATGTAACATTTATGTATCCACTCCACTTCAATGGTAAAATAAACATGACTAGGTGTGAATGTTATCAATATGCATCCAATTGACTACTCCAACATGTATGTAAGGATTCTTTAGATTATTGATGTATCTTATTGAATCATAAAATGTAAAGGGCATCATAGGAATGACTAAAACAAAATTTAGCATCAAAATGAAACCATGAACTTACATGTTACAAAAATCCAAGAACCTTGTTGACATAGCTTTATCCTGTATTAAGCAATCATCATACTCCCATCAAACATGTCTGTTGGCTATAGATCACTATTGTTAGTTAGAAAATTCCTTATCTGTTAATAAAATTGAATCTTCACTCACTTTCACATGGCCCACATTGAACACTTTACTTAGCCTAAACAACATTTTTAGCCCATAGTTTCATCAATTGGAGTTGAAAAATAAACCACCCAACAACCTGATAGCCTTCTTGTCTAACTAAAACCCTACAATGCCATTACTTTTGGATTATGTGTGGATTGGAAATTTTAATGTGGTTACTTGAGTGGTATAAACTCAACATTGAGCACAAGTTATGCAGTAGACACTAGTAGAATTTGGAAAATAAATGACTACGTGACTAAAAATTTTAGTCACAACAACTAAAAATGACTAAATTCTACTATTTTTTTGCAACATAGCTATAAATAACTAAATAAATGATTAATTTGATCATTGGGTAAAAAAAAACTAAATAATTAGCCACACAAATAAAAATGACTAAATAATTAGTCACACAAATAAAAATTAGACAATTATGATATTAAAGTGAGTCATGCAAAGTTAAAAGTTTAAGGAAAGTCTCACGTTGAAAAGAAAATAGAATTTAAACTTGAAATGGGTGCTAAAAATGTGGGCACAAAAATTGGAGGAAGAGAGAAAGAAATTTTGAGAAATCTCATGCTAAGGAGGGGCTTTAGGGTTTGTGCATCTACATGGATGAAGGCTAAATAAAAGAAGCCAACAAGGATGACCAAGAATAAAAGGAGTGTGTAGTGAGTTAACTATTCATCATCTCTAGTCCCACGTGAAGGAGCTTGACAAATTTGAATTTGTATTCAAGGCCAAAAATTTGTAGTTTCTGAATGGTACACCCTATATATTTATGAAATCATCTATTTTATGAAGATCTAGAAGGTCTTTGTTAACCTTTAGTAATGAATCTTTAAGATATTTTGAGAAAAAGTTAGGGGTTTTATGGTTTAAGCTAGATGCATTGTGAAAATAAGAAAAGAGAAATCCGCATTTAAGGAATTTATATACGGGAAAAACCATATGAAGCCCTAAAACTAAATAACTTGGAAGTTGCATTCTGGTTGATGAATAAATAAGAACCCAAATAGAGGTTGGTATAATCAAATCCTCCATCCATTGTTGCTAGTATCATGAGAGTATCAAATGCATTATGAAGAAATGACATGAAAGGAAAATAATAGGCTTTGAAACCCTATCAAGTTGTAACATGCTATGGGAGCAACTTGAGGATCATATTGTTTGGGGAAATTAAAAGATGAAAGAAAGAGATGGTTTCAAAGCCTAGGAAGTAGGGTTTTAAGAGAAATGTCAAGAAAAGGGTACAAACATAGTCACAAAGCCATGAGAAAGGACATTCATCCTTAAAGACCACATGACATTCATCATGCATATAGGAAATTGCTAATGAAGAGAAGAGATAACATGATGTGGGGTAGGTCTGATTTTATGAGGGTTTCAATAGATAGGAATAATGATAAGATAGATATGAGAATTTGAAGGACAACCATCTAGAAGGGTGACATTCAATTATAAAGAAGACAATGATTTTTGTTTTATGAAGACCTTTTAGTGAGACACTTTATTGGAAACCAATGACTGTGCAATAGATCATAATACAATGCATAAATTTCTAGTGATTTGTGTTAATGATAGTCCAAGGTAGTACTTTAGTCAAGATAGTCCCTAATAAAGAATACAATGTCTTTAAATATACAAAATGGGAATAAAAAGGCCTTGGTAATCACTATCAGAAGTTTGGATTTAAAGGGAAGTCAACAATGGAAACTGGGATAGTCATATAGCAAATAGATAGTGGTAGTAAATAGAGGTTTGTGTTAAGTAAAGGGTCATGCCCATCAAGATAACTATAAACAAGACAATACTAGAAGGAAATCAACCTCATTAGGGTAGTCCATTAAAAGGAAACAATCTTCAAAGTTTAAAATACAAAGCTAGACCTTTGAAGATGGACAATGAGAGGATCCTCAAGTATAGTCACTAAAAGGAAGCAATCCTCAAGGTTTATAATCAAAGCTACTATAAAGCACTAATTGAGGACATTCATTGATGCTATTATAGGACTTTCATGCTAAATATAGTCAACATGGAAAGGATAACTGATAGTTAGTTCAATGCAAAGGGTTTCAAGTGTATGGTGATAGTGAAGGGGGTACATGACAACCAGCTAGTAAATGGTGATTGTCACAAGTTTATAGGAAAATCCATTAATGTTGGAATAAGATGACTTCAATAGTAGTATAAATCATTATTTGATGGATTGATGAGTATCTAGATAACAGTTTGAAATTTCTTAAAATTTGTAATTTGTTGGATACTGAGATCTCAAAGATTGAATATTCAAACTCACAGTGCAATATGTATTGCATCTGCTAATTTTCGCTTGGGGATTCCACCATCTAACAAAGTGTTTTGTGCCAAGGAAACCTAGAAAGAGTTGACAAAAGAATCATTTAATCAAACCGTAAAATAATTTGAGAAGGGATTAATATTAGGCATTTAAAAAATTTATAAAATATTATTACTTTTCCACTCCTAAAATGTTGTTTTCCTTCATCTTGTTACATCATCTTTGTATCTTGCAACATCATCCTTAAGCAATTTGATTGAGCCATCTTGAAACATCTTGTTGTCAAGGTGTATACAACAATGACAAACTAATCGTATTCATATTTTTTTATGAGATTCTACTAATAATCACATCAAATTAATGGGGTTAAATGGGAAGAGCCTCAAATGTATAAGATTTAAAGAATATAAAATTAAATAACATGTGAATATTAAATATTTTTCTATAATTAATTATTTAGACTAGATAATTCATCATTATCCAATCATGTATTAGTAACTTTGTATTCAATCATATACATCTATCCTAGACCTTATAATGCACAAATCTAGTATCTACTAAGATCTTGACACATGTTTCCCCCATACTTAAGATAGCATATAATGTACTCTATTCCACGGTATGCACTTAATTCTATACCACCCAAAGAATCAAAGACTAAGAGTATATGTGCCCTATATTTTGCAGTCCAAATGTGTCTTTCTAATGGTTTTCCACAATTAGGAAGAAGGTATGTCATGAAATTTTTATGCCCACCCAAAGCTAATCCTGACAAAGAATGTTTGTAGCTCTATGCAAAATACCATAAGCTGCTTCAAAATGTTATGATCCAACACAAGAGCAAGCTATTAAGGGAGACTTTTCTTTTCCATTGGCATCTTTATGATTATATACACAACATCTTTTTTTCCATAGTTTCAAAATACACATATATGATAATATTCACATAGCAATAACCTTGAAAGGCCAGAAACCTTGCTCTCATTCTTCCTAGGTCACTTCTCAAGAGCCTATATCAGTATTTATAGTGGGCTCTTTACAATAGCTTATCCACTGATGAGAAGGATCCCCTCATTTGCTAATGGAATAAATTTTCATCTGCTCTACTTGAATGTGTAATGTGATGTAGCACGCTCAATGTCACAAGGTATAATTTCATAGAAGAATTTGATATTTGATACCCATAGAATCCAACTTATTGCAACACAAAATGCATAACCAACATCCCAACCAAAGAAACTTAGATTTAATATGAACCATAACCAAATTTTTCCCACATAAATGGTGGAATTGAACTAACTTTGGGATTCCTTCAATAGCAAACATACATAGGTCCAAAAACTATTGTAGTAGCCAGTAAGGAGAAAACAAATGGATGATATAGGGCTCCATGATATGTCATCATCCTTGATACTCTCTTGGAGGAAAATATTGCACACTCACCACATTTCTGAGGAAGCTTAAGTACCATTTGTTGTGACAAGTTTGTGTCTGAACCAACTTCCTAAATTGCACTCGCATTCAAGGAATGTGCTTTTAGGATTTCTATTGCTAACTGAGCACTCATGCTACCTCCCAGTTGTATTCCAACTAACCGGTTATATGAATGATTATTTATCATTAGGGCATAAGCATATTTAGAATTTCATGATTAAAGGATATGTTCAAAGTGGGTTTTTTTGAAAAGTCCTTAGAAAATTTTAAGAAAATGTAACTAGTGGGTGTAAATCCCAACTCCTCAATCTTTGAAAACATTCTTCTTTCCTATTTGTAAATTGGAGTTTTGGATGAGGATATGAAAATCCATCAAAAGAATATTTGGAAGTGGATTTTTATCATAGATTGTAGTTGCAAGTTCCACTTTGGATCACCAAAGCCTTTGAGAAAACTTTTACACAACCACTACAACACCAAATGGTTGTTGTTGGGCTTATGTGGTGATACAGGGAAATCATGTTGAGTCACCTACTCTCCCAGGAGCATGACTTGAAGAGTTTGATGGAGATCAGGTGACTTGACATGATTTTCCCACATCACCACAAAGGCCCAACAACAATAGTGTGGTGTTTCAGTGGTTGTGTAGAAGTTTCAAGAAGAATTTGGTGATTTGAAGTGGAACTTGCAACTACAATATTTGATAAAAGTCCACTTCCAAATATGATTTGTATGGATGTTCATATCCTCATCCAAAGCTCTAATTCACACATAGGTAGGAAGGATGCTTTCAAAGGTTGAGGATTTCGACTCTACACCCACTAGTTGCATTTTCTAAGGAATTTTCAGAAAAAAACCCATTTTTTAACATATCCTTTAATCATGACATTCCATGATAGCACATTTCTTTGAGGAATGTTTTTGAACAGTTTGCTTGCCTTCTCTATGCTTCCACATTTTCATGTATGTATAGTAGGGCACTTGTAACTACAACATATGACAAAAAAATCCATGTTATTATGCTTTGATGGATTTCCCTTTGTTATTACTAGATATCTGATGTAGTGCACATTATTATAGTGCAAGCATATTTAGCATATTTTTCAAATTGTTTCATTTAGCATCACCAATACTCTCCACAAGAACATTATCCCTGTTTAAAATGATGGAAATGGTTCACATCTCCTAGAACAATTTCTCTTGCAACAATCTTGGAGATGAATTTATATGCAATGTGAAAATCAAAACATATTGGAAGGTTCTTAACAACTCTGATAGTTGTACCAAGGGCCATGTTTAACAAACCAAATGTAATTGCTAACTTTTCACTATGGTGGTAGATAAATGATTATTATTTCTTCTATTCCATAGCTTTAAGATAAAGTCTTGAATATGGAAATACCTCATTGCCCTCATTTTCCAAGACAATTTCTCCAATTTTGCATAGTTCTCCCATGTTTGTGGATGTGATTTGTCTCCTACACAAAAAATCATGTACCATTTTATTCCCTTCAATGCAACTACATGCATGTATCTTTTTAATTCATCTATCTTTCATCAATCTCCTTACTATTTGAACCTCACCACACCTTCCCGCTTTTGGATAGATGTTTTAGAGAACATAATTTGTAGCATTTTTGGGATCCAACTAAAAAAGTACTGTTGTTGGAATACTTAGCCTATGTTCATATATGATCCATAGGCACCAAAATTTTAACATCCATCTTCGTAATAATGTTTCAAGTGTCCTCAAGATAGCTAGCATAGACACAAAGGTCAACCATACACACCTAATGATCAATTATATATGTAATGCAATAAGGGTTTCTAACGTGTGAAGTATGTGCAATCCTCATCCACTAAACTTGCATGACTACATGCATCTAGAACACAAGCAAAGCTTACAATGTCAGTGTTCTATAGTGCTTCATTACTTCAAAGATTTTGAGAGATTCCTTGCAAAACCCATTTTGTGCACATTCTGCAATCATATCATTTCATATCAAAAAAATTGGTGGCCTTATAGTGAATAATGTGTTATTCCAATGGTTTAACAATGTTTAAAAAAGGCTATTATATGGTGCATAGTGCAAATGACACGGTTGATTTACTGATTTGGTTTCATGTCTTCTTTTGATGCATATTTTTCTTGATTTCATTCATTTTGGTATAACAATAACCATTAAAATACTAGAAAATCAATTGAAGAAAAGAAGTTCCTTTCATTGGAATGGAAAACAGTTACTACCCATGGACAGAGATTCTTTTCAGTCACATACATGTTTTTGGGTAACCTTGTTGAACAAAGGGTTTAATGAACTTGATTAGAGTTTTGATCATTATATAAGAGTGGCTTGAGCATGGGGTAGAGGTTCAGATAAAATGACTCAATAACTTTGCAATTCATAGTGATGATTCGGGGAAAAATAATGGTTCAATACCTTTGTAAAGAAAATTAATAGTGAGGGTTTAGAAGATAGTGTTCTAATACTCTGGTATTTGCAGGATCATGATGGGCCAAAAAGTGGCAATATGTAAGTGATATGATGGCCCATGTGGCTGACGACTTTTTTTTACCCAAAATTGATGTAACGAAGAGGGTTTTTAAAGGAGATTCTCATATTTCCACCAATATGAATTATTCTTTACTTTGAATTTAATAAATAATTATTATTCATTTTCTATTTGAATTATGACTAAAGTCCTGATTGATAGGTTGATTGAAAAAAATCTATAGCTTTCAAATCATATCACATTTTTTGAATCCAAAACATGCATCACATTCTATGCTTTGTATACTATAGGATTAAAAAATAAAATTTAATTTCATGAAGTTTTGACCAAGTTAAGGTCGACATATGAGTTTTTATATTTTTAAAAGTTGTAATAAAAATTATAATTAATTATTTACATGGAAAAAATTACAAAAAATATGCATCACAATTTATATTCCTATCTAAAATATTATAAAAATATTATCATTTTATTGTGGTTAATGCAGACACCTACTTCTTTATATTTTCCCCGAAATTTAAGTACTACTACATTGTAATTTCAAATTTTCACCAAATAGATTTAAAAAACCTAGTAGTTTAGAAACTACATTTAATTTTCTACAAATTCTATTCTTACATATTTTTAAAATAATATAAATAACTTATTCAAATTTTTACGTCAAGTTTCCTAACTCTGATTTTTCTAAATTGTTTGCCACTTAAGGGCCTGTTTTTTCCATGATGATCCTGTACATACCCCTTTACAAGTGTATATATTAAGAGAGAGATTCAAATGATAGAGGATAAGGTTATATAATGGTTCTATTTTTGCATTATTCATGGTTTCCTTATAATGGACTGAAAATGTTCAGGTGACAGAAGTTTGTTTGAGTGTGAATGTATTGTGTAAACCTCTATAATATTACTCAACTTCTGCAAATGTTCATGTGAATGGAGTTTAGTATTGTCAAGGGTCTGTGATTATCATAAGTATGAAGATTATTGTGTTGCATTTACTTGTTCAGAGAGAAGAGAATTGAATCATAGTACTACATAATTCCATTGTATTACTATGTTCCTGGAGTGTGTTTTTCTTTGGATAGTAGGATGCTCTAACTAATATCATTGACACTTGAAGGTTAAGTGAATTTTTCAATATTTTGCAAGAGGTCTTGTGGTGTCTTGGACTGATTTATAATTCAAGTAGTATATCTATCTATGTTTAGTCAATGTTTTGATTTTGAAAAAATAACATAATTTCTTGTTGCATTTATTGCAAAAACAAAGGGCTCTTTTGATTGTAGAATAGGATGTAGAGAGTGAAGCATTGGCTACTTTGATCTTGAATAAGCTTCATGCAGGGGTGAAGGTTGGTGGATTTTTCTATTTAAATATTGTTATGTTTTAAATTAAATTTAACTTTAAATTATAAATCCTTGGCATTTTAAAAATATGTGTTTGAATCAAGCTTGTGATAGTAAGGCCCCTGGTTTTGGTGAAAATAGGAAAAATAACTTGTAGGATCTTGCTGTACTTACTAGTGGATAGGTTAGGTTTATGTTTCTATGTATCTACTCTATTTTTTGGCTTTGGAGTTTCTTGTTTGTTATGCAATTTTGGCTTCTTCATGTAACACATATTGAAGCAAATTTGTTTCTCAATTGAGTTAGTTTGCATGCATTTTTCCATTTTGTTTTCTCCACTTCTCTAGGAAAAGTATGGTTGGTAGTTATCTATATAGGTCGTACTAGAGGATATTGGTATTTTTTATTTAATTTAGATTGAAGGAGCCAGTGAAATTTAAGTTGGAGAGACAAAAGATAGTCACTGATGCATTGAATGCAATGAAGGAAGCAATGGAGAAGGGAATTTTACCAGGTAAACAAATTTGTAAATTTCATTAAATCATTAGATTGTAATATTTTTCTTAGGAAGGTTATAGCTCTGTGATTATTGGAAGATATAGTCCAAGTGGTGATGTTGCTATTCTCTACACAAAAAAAGAGCTTGATATAATTCCTACAACCAACTTTGACTAGAAGATTGGAGTTTAGATAATTCAAAATGCATTAAAGGTATAGATTACTGACCTCGACTTTCTTTTGTTTATGTATAGAAATAGGCTTTATTTCATTGTTTAATCATTTGTTTTTTCTATTTTTTGAAGTCTCCTGTACATAGAGTTTATTCCAATGTTAGTGTCAAGGGTGTTGTAGTGGGAAAACTGCTAGAACAAGAGAATCTTGATTATGGCTATGATGTTGCTAAAGTGCACTTAGAATATGAGCATATTATGTTCTTAGTACTTAACATTATAAAGTTTGATGATATTTGAAATTGATGATTTTTTAACTAAATTGATAATGCTCCTTTAGTTGTTGGTTAATTCCTTGATGATGATTTCCCCAAGGACTTCATCAAAGGTCTTATTCTTTTTGTTTGTTCTCTCCTTCCTATTGAACCACTTGTTGAAGAATGTGATAAAAAGGTAATGTATAAAATATTCAAAGCTAGTTTTCCATTTCCATAAGGCTTATATTAAGATAACAGTTCCTTTTTGTCTTTGTTTATTCCAAGAACCAACTTTGATTGTTGACACAATTTTTAGAGAATCTTGTGAGTGAAGGAAGTCAGGATGTGCATAGGACCCTTAGGCTTCATGTATGGGATGAGATATAAGATCCTTAGGCTTAATTTTTCAGGTAGTTCTTTCATGTTTTGGAGATGTATAAGAAAAAATAGAGCATTTTAACTCAGTTTTCGTAGTCACAACACTGAGAAACACACTTTGTAACACATTTTTCACAGCAAAGAGATATATTTAAGTCTTGCATCTACTATAAGAACACCTTTACTCAATAAAATTTCAATATTTTTCCTTCTTAATAGATGTTTCAATATGTGAAAATGAATGATTGATTATGTTTTTATGTGTTTTATGTTTAAACCTCAAAAGCATTGTTTGATTTCTAGTACTTTAGGCAAAAATTAGTGAATAGAAATAATTAAATAAACTACCAATTGACAAAGCAGTGAAAAAATATGACTAAATATAATGATTATGCAATTAATAAATAATGTGTCAATATACTACTTGTTGACGTAAATCAATGAACAAAAAAAATTAAATAAACTACCAAATTGATCAAAATGATGATTCAAATTAATGACTAAATACACTACCAATGGACAAAAATTAGTGAATAGAAATGACTAAAGAAGTGGCCAGTTAACAACAATCAATGAATCAATTAATGACTAAATATATTAGTAAATAAAATATGACTAAATAAGTGACTAGTTTACGACAATCCATGACTAAATTAATGACTAAATATACTACCAAATCGATTAATAAAAAAAATCAATAAATGAATAAAAATGGTTTAGTCATCAATTTGGTCATATTATAAATGATTGGAAATAAACTACTAATGGTCATATGACCATGTTTAGTCATTTATAAATAGTTTGTAGTAGTTTTCTTAATCATATATTATTGTTTCTATACTAGTGAGAAGCAATTGAAGGCCTGCATGAGGGAGGAGAAATCATGGACCTTTTTCCTTCCAAATATTTGTTTCACATTGGAGTTTCCATATGATTTAGGAAATAGTTGGAATCCTTCAATTGTCTCAGACTTCCTTTATTTAGATGTCTCTTGTTGCCTAATTTCATCTCAAATTTCACATATTTAAAAATACATCCATCACAACCCCAAACTAAGCCATGAAGGTGCTTTTGAATCCAATTACTGAAGAGGCACACCTACCTTCAATGATTCATCCTCATGACACCTAGCATGACTGGTATCTTACAAAACTACATGCCAAGAACTTCATTCTAAGCACTTCCAATACAACACACCAAGTCACCTCATTCTGATTGCATAGGCACAAGAACTAAAAGGCCTTTGATACCACATGTGAGAAGTAATATTAATATTACTGATTTGATATAATTCATAAATCAGTGAGATACATTTATAAATAGGAAGGTGTAAGTGAAGTGGTTGAAAGAGTAACATTTGAAAATTTTAACTACATAAACCCACTATAAACAGTTATACAATCTAATATTGTCAACATCCTATTTCCCCTCCCTTGCTTCATGTTAAGGAATAAGCCTTAAAACTAGACAACAAACATTGAAACTATTTCAAGTGTCATGGTTTTCTCTTAACTCTTGCCACTTACCATCCTTTTGGTAATGCATAAGCCTTCCTACCGAACTATGATTCCTAAAAATTTCCTTCACAAAATTTAACGCTTTCAATTGTCAACCTTTAGGCTTTCTTCTTACTATATGCTTTGCTTGCCAAACTATTAAGGCATAAACCTCAAAGTTGACGCATGAAAAATGAAACTATTTTGGGTGTCTAGGTTTGAGGTTTCATCATACTCATTTTCCTATTTCATGTTAAGGAACAAGACTTAACACCAACCAATGAATATCAAAACTATTTTAGGTTTCAGGGTTTGTGATTTCATCATAACCCTTTCTTAACATTCTCAGTAAGGACTAAACCTTAACACTGACCGACAAAATTCAACACCATTTCGGGTGTGGGGGTTCAATTTTTTCTCATCCTTCATAGTTAACATTATGTAAAGGAGTAATCCTTAGGGCTGATCTTTAATGTCTAATAGGTAAGAATTATGCCCTAACACTGGTTCCAAATGTCATTTCGAACATAACTCAATCCTTCTTCACTTCTATGAGGCATTCAGTATATGGTATCATCAAAGCCCAAAGTTCAAATCCTTTTGAACTTAACTCAAACTTCCTTTATTTCTTTAATACATTTAGTATAAGGTATTACCAAAGCCCAAATTTTGAATCCCGATTGGGCTAAACTAAAAAATGACTAACTCTTTTCTCTTTAGCAAGCGATACATGGTAAGCCTAAGGCTCGATGCTTGAACTTTTACAACTCTTCAAGGATTGTTCCACTGACACCCTAAGGTGAATGAATCCTCCTCCCTAACAACCTTACTAATCCCTTTTAACCTCAAACAAAAAATCCTCATCTAATATCACTTAGATCTCCTTCTAACCTTAATTTGGTGCCCCTTTTAACATCAATGACAATAATTTTTCCAACATACTATTATTCTAATTAAAGATGGGTTCATCCATCCCTATCAGATTAACTCTCTACTAACATCTCCCAACTATACATAATGGTATGGTGTTCTAATTTAAGTGTAGATCATGATTGAATGATATGCCATAACATCAATAACAATAAAGGTTTAATACCCAAGATATTGAGAGGGGGGGTGAATCAATATCTTCTTAAACTTATTGAACAAAAACCATCCAAATAATCCAATGCATATAATAGTAAGAATGAGAAAGAGAATTAGTAGAACATAAAAGAAAAAAACACATGAACACCAATATTTTTATGTGGATAAACCAAAACTGGGAAAAAACATGGCGAGGATTAGTTCACAATATAATATAACCAATTATAATATATTACAAAGGTTGGCTCACTACCAGGACTCACTACCCAAAATGGGAGGCTCATTGCCTACAAAGATACAATATAGAAATGGATTACATCCAAAATGTGAACTGATAAAGTTACAACCAAAAGTAATAATTCAGTTCCTTTGATGCTTAGTAAAAAAACTTTACACACTTCATCATCTTTGCATACTTGTCTATCTTCACACTTCACATGATCAATCTAAAAAATATCATATATATATATATATATGTGACTCATCCAAAAGCATCAATTAAGTTAGCCTAATTAGATGCAACCCTTATTCACCAAAAATATTAACTGTCAGCTTCAAGCTTGTAGAAAACTTTTCCAAAAACAATTCAAGTGTACAATACACTACAATATGTCGGCATGGACCTAAGATAGGTCAAAAATACATCCTAAACACAAAATTAATTCATTATAACATTAAATATTGATTAGGTCGGTCAAGGATATAACTAATAAAAAAATGCAACAAAAGAATAATGCCAACTCACCATACAAGCACCTGTGCACATGAGATTCTAAACTTACAAGATTCTAGCAACTAAGAACTATTTCCCAAAACTGCAAGTTATGATATTCATAAGTGGAGGATTGCAGACCAAAATATTGGAGGATAATAACTGCATACCAGTTTAGAATATTGCATCAAGCTAGAACTTAAGCTTGTAGTTGCAACTCATATAACATGGTGACATCAATGAAAACACAAAGGCTGAATAATGAGATCTTGTTCTTCATTCTTCCAAC
Source organism: Sequoia sempervirens (assembly GCA_007258455.2). Classification (NCBI taxonomy): domain Eukaryota; kingdom Viridiplantae; phylum Streptophyta; class Pinopsida; order Cupressales; family Cupressaceae; genus Sequoia; species Sequoia sempervirens. The sequence continues at coordinate 399,487,787 of VDFB02271358.1, read as the reverse complement.
AATATCCCCCTTTTTCATTGATGAAAACATGTGCCAAAAGAATATACAAACCTCCTATGTGCAACAATTTTCCCTTTTCTCTCCATGACATTTTCTCTCCCTTTAACACCAAGGACAAAGGGTAGTCCAAAAAATATGAGAGCTGAAAAAGAATTACTCAGAAGAAGGGGAGCCTTGAAGCTTCTTGAGTATACCTTGCCATGTTGTCTTACCATTCTCCCAACTCTTCATATAAAATATCAACATTCTATTCAGAGATTCTAGTTCCATCAGACTCATAATCATCTAGAGTTCCTAGAGTCAGATTGATCTTTTCTAATTTTTTTGCATTTTTCAAAGCATTGGCCACCAGAGTGTACTCCATTCTCGCAAGGTCACTTAACTAACCAAATATTCTAATGATGCCTTCTACTTTTGTAGAATAAAAAATTTCTCTCTATGAGCAGTGATAACATTCCAAGTTGACCTGTCTCTATCTTTAGATGCACTATATGTACTAGAAACAATTTTCAACTAGGACACAATGGAGTCCATGAGATCTTTGATACTCTAAGTGGCATCCAACCACTTTATAAAATAAGCAAATATAATATTTTCTTTAGACTCACAAGCTTTCACAACTTCCAAACTCTTTTCCAAATTGATGTGTGCTAGAGCACACTTATCATGAAGTTTAGAAAGCCTTTTCTCTGCAATTTTTTCCTCAACCTCTTGCCTTGTCTTCTCACCTAGTCTAGAGGCATAGTCCTTAAAGGAGCTCAATAAAAGTTTCAAATTATCTACCATAGTGAGATGTATCAATTAATGTACTGGGGATGGCCTCCTGCAAAGCTTTGAGGGCATCATCAATAAGCTTTGTCTCCTTTTGATGTGTTTCTAGAATTTATTTCCTTTCGGATGCATGCAATGCATCCCCTAGGACCAATTTGTGAACAGGATATATCTTGTCCAGATCCACACTACCTTGAACCATGGGGAGTTGTAGAAGTTTCAGAGGAATTACTGGATGGAATCTAATTTGCTTGGATAACAATCCTTTCAATACATCATCACCAAAGGAGGATTCTCCAGAGGACCTTTGTGAATCCATAACCTGCCTTGATCTTCTTCATTTTTCCTAGCATATTTGCCATTTCTTTCTTCTTCCTCTACCTTTTCTTCTACTACTATTTTTTCTTATTTTTCATCTTTGTCTCTTTCTTCTTCATTCCTTTCACCTTCACCTTTATCTTTTTCTTCTACAACATGCTATGGAGGGACAACATTAAATTTCTCTAGTTTAACTTCTTCCTCATTTTGTTTCCCTATCTCTGGAGGATCATTTGTAACACCTATTTTCAAAAGGGTATTTGGATCACCTCTTCTCTAAGGGATATTTTCCTTTACCTCTATAGAATCCTCTTCTCTTGATTTAGGTGTAGAATCAGATGGGAGTGCACCAAACATACCATATTTCTCAGCCATACCCTTGATGGCTTCTGTCGTTTCTTTCTTTATTTTCTTTTTATCTTTTGTCATCAAATTGTTTACCCTTTCTTCATCTGAAACATCTTTGAGCATACCTTCTTCAACATTTCCAAATCATTTGGGGTGAAAGAGGATCCAATTTTCACAAATTCCTCATTTCTTATCTTTTCTTCCAACTCAACTGTTGTTAATTCAGATTGCACCCAAACGCTTGAATAATTAAATTCAGCAATCTTGTTGAAACATGGAATGATTCTCAGGCCTGTGGGTTGCCTAAAACTGAGAATCAATCTCCAGAGAGGGCTGGTTCCCTGATGAAAACCTCCTAAAAACTAACTGACTTGGCTGGGAAAAAGATAGAAAGCTTGCTTGAATTGAAATCCTAAAGCTACAAGAGGTGATTGCACCTAAATGATAATGACTCGTAATTATGACTCACAATAAACTTCTCAAAACTCTAATCTGCACAACCAGATTCAATAATTTAATCACTTGAATGATTTAAACAGAGGCTTTGATTTAATGCAATATTGAGGGAAAATGAGGTTTTCACAACAAAATTTATTAACCAATTAATAAGCACAGTGCATAACCAGTGAACTTAAACTAAATTGCATACAGATATGTGAAAAAGATAGAAAAAATTAGAGGTTTTAGAACTGAAACACACTAATTCTTTGATCAAATTCTTCACAGAAACGATGCTCGAAATCTAGAAGGCAAACTCTAAAGTACTAAAACTCAAAGGAATCTTCTGTAATTACACACTTTGAACCTATAAAAAACACTGCTATATTAATATGAAAGCTGAGTTACAAGGTGATCTTCTTTGCTGAAGGCAAAGGAAGAAAACAAGAACTAGATTGAAAAATAGTTAAGTTTTTCAATATATACAAAAAACCTTTCCAAAAGGCATGCAAAAGGAACTGAAAGTCCAACTCCAAGAAATGGTGATAATTCCAAAGCCAAATCCGAGTAGAAGAAAATATCTCTAAAAAAGAGGCCCAAAACCATGCAAAAATAAGTCCAATCAAGCTCAAACTCACTACCAAGTCATAACTGATACATGCACTATTCCAACTGAACTACAACTCACTAAAAAAGTGGCTTAAAGCATGCAAAACTGCCTCGTTTTTACCAATCCACTCATGCAACTCTAAAGTCCACCTTTGCACAATCAATCTTCAATTTAAGCAAATAGTTATAACTCAGCTTTATATAACATTTATTTATTTGCATTTTAAAATACTAAATTAATTAAATGATTTATAAAATATCATTTAGTTAATTAGCTACAAGATTTAATGCAAATAAACAAATGAAAAGAATTCCTTTTGCAAAAATTAAATTTCCCCTTAAAGCTTCATACATTTTACCCAACATATATTAGGAAATGACTTAAATTTTCAGCCATAAAACCTTACACCAATCTTCATTATTATTTGATAAGGCCGACCACTTAACCATGGAGAATAAAAAACAATGATTATTGAAAATTATTTGCAAAAGTATCAAAATGAATTTAGGGCGAATGAATAAGAGGTCAAAATTATTAGGGTTCGAACCCTAAAAAGCAACAAAGACATTTCATTTTGCATTTTTGTGAAGTCTCCTCTTTGCTGGGTGCGACCACTCCTCAAACCCTAGCCATGAACTTGTTGTTTTCTGAATTTTCACCATTGATGAAGTTCGAATCTGGTCATTTCTGGGTGAAATAAGAGCAAAATGACATTTTTTCAAAAATGTAGAGGCACTTTGGGAAGCAATTTTCAGTTCTAAATGATATTCTTTCATTTTTCTGAGACTTTGTGGCAAATCTGGGCATGAATCTATACTTTTTCTGGCCACCATCATCATCCTGAGCCACGAACTTGTTGGAGACTTCTTCAACTTCGAAAATATAAAGAGCTTATCAGGTATTTTAAAATACAAATCTAGTTTTTTGCTTTTCATCTGCAATATTTCTGAAGTTTTCTTCATTCTTGAAGCCACATGATCATCTGAAGTAATTTCTTTTAAAAACAAAGAATAAACTTTGTTTATAAATTCAAATATGCCTCTTTCCTTCATTTTTTTCTGCAAAAATAACTTATTTTCAAGCCACGCCATGATTTCTTTGAGCATTTTTTCAGAAATAAAGAAAAAAACTTTGCTTAAACAACATTCGAATCTGGTCTTTGCTCTTTGAATCTGCAATATATCATTTTTCAAGCTGCGCCATGACATTTCCTTCTTGAGATCTCTGCAAAACATACCATTTGAACTCTTAAGAGATGAAGAACTTTGATTTTTTTCTGAAAACATATAGCCACGTTTTTCTTTTCTCTTAAATCTGGGCATATTTAAGCTTCATAGAAATCTGATTTCTGTATATAAAAGCAAGCTTTTATATTTGAAAACCCTCTGGTTTGGTGTTAATCTTTCACTGTATCTGGCTGCATTTTTCTTTTTTTTTTTATAACTCAGAAATCTGAAACTAACAGCATGCTCGAACTCAATGAAAATATAAAACAAAAGTACTTTTTTTTCCTTTCCTACAAAGAAGTGAAAATAGTTATTTTTCTTCCTTTTGTACTGAATATATTTCATTTTCAGGTTCATATTCTCTTAAATCTTTAGTGTTGTAGCCTGTTACCATGCTTCAACATATGATTCTGGAAAAATATGTTGCTTTCACCTTTAGACACACTTCCACTCTTTTCTGCATTTTCATTTATGTGCATAATGGATTAAAATCTGAAGCTTTTATCCATGAAAACTAAAATCTATTTTAATGCACTTTGTGACTTTCATGAATATGTATACCTTGTGAGCTCAAGACTAATGTCATGCTATCACTACTATTCTTGATGAAAGAAGCTTCAAATGGCTATTACTGCTGTCCTCCATAACACTGGAAACACTTTTCACTATTTCATTGTCTCCAGACTGAAATGATTAATGTTGTAACTTCTTTGATGCCCACCTCATTATGTACCAAATAGAAAAAATAAATGCATTCATCCAGACAGTTATACATAAGAATTAATGCTGATATCCTTTCATTTGCACTTATCTCATAACTGTCATGTTCATTTATACTAATCTGCAAACTATCCTTTTGTTTATTTTCTAGAAAAAACTCCTTGATGACTGTCAATGTCATGTTCCTTTTAGATATATGCATCTGTTACTTACCATTGAAGGATTTTGACAACTCAAAACATTTAATTTTACCAGTTATATTAGCATTCTACTCATAACTATTTTTAACATTTTGACTGCACTATGAGATCACTGCCCATTATTAAAATTACAAAACTCTAATTTTCTTTTTCACACTTTGCACGATATTCACAAATTCTTGCTCAAAATAAAAAAATTGTATTTGAAATCTTGTCATTGAAGACATATGTGCATATGCTGAGAATGATTAAATATTCACACTCTCCTTGTTTCTAGTTTAGCTGGGTACTTCTGTAGCATTTTCCTTGCTTGCTATTAGCTGCAAATGATTACCATTATCAGAGAATTGTGTCACTTTCTGTCAGTGGTCTTCTTTAAAAGTACTATGATGTTGTTCCACTGTAGCATCTTCCTGTGTTATGCTCAAATATGTACCTTTCAAAGTAATGACTTTTCCTTCACTTAATTATATTCTGAGTTGATGAACATGAAAGCTTTTGTTTTCTACCTATTGTCTCTTGAACTCAAATGCATGACTACTACATACTTTTGAAGCTATGAATACTTCAAATGCATGAATACTCTGTCTCTCTTCAAATGTAAAGAGGCTCTTCATTTGATTAAAATGAACGTAAAAATATGAAGCAAAGCTTAACAAAGTATTATCAAAATTGATGAGTTCTTCACACTATTCTTTTGAATTTCTCTTAAATAAGGCTACTTATATGATTATCCTTTAACTTCAGCAACTCTCTTAATGACTGTTTTAACAATGTTAACGAACTTTCGTATGTAACTTGAGAGTGTATTCTTTTGATATGCTGGGCTCAACCCTTGTGGGAGCCCGTTTTACTCCACATATCTGATGAAATGAACTCGAACATGATAAACCTATTCCTGCACACTGAAACAAACATGTTAGCAAAATAAAAGCTGAAAGCTTCCATTGATTTACATTCCCTCTTCTCTAATTTTTTGCAATTTATGATGAATGCTTGGTTTAATGCAAATTACATTCCTATCTGTATAGGCGTAAGGCAAAAAGTAATTCACCATTGCTTAGAGTATAACTCTAATAGCATTTCCTTAATGATTTTGTAGGTACACGAAGTGATGAAGCAAGGCTACAACTACTTGGAGGCACGACGACTAGAAGCACCAACAAAGTGATTCATCATTATAGGCAATGATGAATTGCTTCTCTTTTTTATGCTTATGTTATTTTCAGTAGTGTAGTCTGTCCCTTTAAATTTTTGTATTCATCTCTTGATTGTCAGAAACAAACTCAGTTACTCTCGCGGCTTGTGCGAGATTCAACATTTCACAAAATGAATAAGAAGTATCATCATGCAAATTTTCTCAATTTTTTGTTTTAAACATTTGCACAATAAACTATGCCTCATATGTAAGATGATCTCAATGATGATAAATGAACACTCAATCAGCAAAATATGAAAATTTTCTGTACCTATAAATGATGAACTTCATTCATCTCTACCTATTTGAGCTTGGAGTGAAAAATAGGTAACAAATTGGCAACCTCTGCGGAGTGTTTGCCTGCTAAACATAATAGACCAGTTGCCTAGCATATTCGTTGGGCATGGAGTCCTTCTCTACTCTTCAAATTTCAGAAAATTGTAACTCAGCTCAAACAAAAAAAACTGAAAGAAACTACTGAAATTCTGTTTATGATAGAATTTGAAAACCAGGTGCAGCAACTGCACTTATTGAAAACCAGACAAAGCTGAAATGAAATGTTCCAGCAGACACTTATTGAAAGCATACTAAAACTTGAAAACTATTCTACTATGTACAACAATAAGCCTGAAGCTTAATAACACTGCTTCAAATGAATCCCATTGACAGGGATTGGTAATACCTCACCATCCAACTTTGAGAGTTGGAAAGCATTATGTTCTTTTCTTGCTGTTATAATGTATGGGCCATCCCACATGGCATCAAACTTAGAATGTTTGCCAGGCCTACTCTTCAACTCATCCCATTTGAAAACTAAGTCACCTTCATTGAAGATTCATGCAACTGCTTTTCTGTCGAATGTCTTTTTCATCTGAGAGTGATGAATCTGAAGCCTTCTGAAAGCTTCTTTCTTGGTCTCATCCAACTCTGTTAACTCAGCAAGCCTAACTTGCATTGGCTCCTCTTCAAGTAACTCCAATTCCTTAATGTAGCTCAGAGTTGAGAATTCTATTGATATAGGCAGCTTGGCCTCCTTACCATAAACCAAAACATACGGTGAAAAAATTGTTGACCATTTTGGTGTAACTCTATCAACCCAAAGGGCTAATTTAAGCTTGTCATGCCATGACCTCTGATTATCTTCAATTGTCTTCTTAAGGATCTTTATTAGATTTTTGTTTGTCGATTATGCCTGTCCATTACCCTGGGGGTAATAATTGGATGAAGTGTTCAAATAAATGTTATTTTTTGCTAACCAATCTAAAAATTTCAAGCCAACAAAGGCTAAAGCATTATCTGAAATAATGAACTCGGGTGTACCAAACCTAGAAACAATGCCTTGATAAAAATTTAGGACTGAAGTTTCATTTGAATCTTTTAGAGCAACTACTTCTGTCCATTTCGTGAAGTAATCTATTGCTGTCAAGATCCATTTGTGACCTGCACTTGATGGTGGGTGAATAGGACCGATAAATTCAAGTCCCCACTTCCCAAATGGCTGCTCAACCTTAATTGGATTCAGGGGCAGGGCTGCTAAGTTCTGTTTTCTTGCAAAAAGTGAACATTTAGCACATTTTCTGACATAAGTATGTGCATCTTTGAAAAGATTTGGCCAATAATAGCCCACCCTCATAATCCTCAAAGCTGTAGTACAAGGTGCAAAGTGACCTCCAACAGGTCCATCATGGAACTCCTCCAGAATTCTTTCAATCTGATATGGGTAAATACATCTGAGGAATACTCCATTGAAGTCCTTTTTATACAAAACATCATTTATCACTGCATAAGGAATTTCCTGCAATCTATAATACCTTCGTTTAGATTTATCCATACCTTCTGGGCAATCTCCAGTATACAAATAATGGACCATTTGATGAATCCAATTAGCTGAAACAACTGAAACAATAGGTTCATCTTCATTTTTCAGAACTGCAATAACTTCTTTACTGTTGTTTTCTTCATTTTCTGCAAGTTGTTCACACAGTCCTTTACCTCAAACAAGCTTGGTAACTTTTATGTTGATGTCATACTCCATGACTTTGGTTATCTAGCCTGCTCGCTTGTCATTAATATCTTTATTCAGTAGAATCTCCTTGACTGTTGGGTGAGCTACCAGTAGATTTATCTTATTATTAGACAGCATATGTCTGAATTTCTTCAGACTTCTTACTACAACAAGTACATGCCTCTCAACGAATGAATATCTTGTTTCATAGTCATGCAAGACTTGACTGAAAAAAGCTATGGGTTGTTCCATACCTTCATTATTTTGTTGACAGAGCATTGTGGAGATGGTATCCACTCCTTCAAATGCGTACAGTATGAAATCCTTTTCAAAATAAGGATTTATAAGAGTAGGGGCTGCTGCAAGTGCCTCCTTAATCTATTCAAAACAGCTCTTTCCCTCTTTTGACCAGCTGAATTGAATATTTTTCTTCAACATGGCTGTCAATGGCTGTAACAACACTACAACATTAGGAATGAACCTCCTTACAAAGTTAATTCTTCCCAGGAAGCTTTGCAAACCCTTTTTGTGAGTGGGTAGCGGTAAGGCCAGTATGGCTGCAATACATTTTGGGTCAATAGAAATGCCATCTTTTGAAATGATATAACCCAGGAGATTACCTTCGTGTACAGCAAAAATACTCTTCTTCGGATTCAAGGAGATTCCATATTCTCTGCACCTCTCAAAAATCTATCTAAGATGATTGAAATTATCATCAGGATTACGTAAGAAAATAGTAACATCATCCAAGTAAACAAGAATAAATTTTTTAATCATACCTTGGAGAGCCATATCCATTGCTCTTTAAAAGGTGGCTCCTGCATTTGACAGTCCAAAAGATCAGAGTTTTCTGCTGGAAACCAGCGCAAGTTTGATCAGCAATATGGTGATCAAATCATGCAGTTAAAATCTAATAAACTGCCGAAAGGTTTGGTGACTCTTGAGTCAATTTTCAACACCTTTCCAACTTAACATCCTTTGATCTTTTCATCAGGGCTTCCCACCATTTCTCAGGCACATTGTTCTTAACATAGTCCCAGCTGACTTCCAAAGTAATAACATACTGAATAATAGCCAAAATCAATGTTTTCCTATCCTCTCTACCTTCTTGAGTATAAATTTTTACTGTAGGCTGCAACATATCTTCAAAATGCACTAAGATATTAACCAATGCCCCTAATCTGAGAGGGGAACAAGGTATTACCGGTGAGGCTTTTCATTCTTCCTGGTCCAGAGACACCCCTTCTTACATCTTTTCCTTCTTCGAGTCTAGTAACTACCTTAATCACTTCTTTGGTTATTAGGCGAGGTCTACCTTTCCACAAAAACTTATCATGAATTATGCTAAGAGTAGGTTTAACATACTCATCATCAATAGTGGAACTAAAGTTGGGAAAATAATTCCATCGATCCAACTTCTTTGCAACAATATTTGCATACCCAGGTTTTATCAATAATTCATCCTCAGTGAGCTCATTCTACCACATTCCTATCAATTTGTTGCGATTATACTCAGTTTTAACATGAATGTACATTCTAGTGTCTTTAGTGGGCATGACACCATGAGGAATCAATGAGAAGGTACCTAAAGGGTCATCTTCAAATACCTTCATGGAATACTTCTTGTAGGAAGGTCTAGGTCTTTCTAACACATTTACAACTACAAGAGTTGCTATCTTTTCACAAACTAATCTCTATTGATTTCAAAAAGAAGATTCACACAAATCCACAATAACACATAAGAGTAAAATACCTTTTTCTTTCACAAAAACTAGAACTAGGGTTTGCACAACTCACTCTCCAAATCACCTCAAGAATGCTCCAAATCGCTCTCCACTTTCTTCAAATACACAAGTGATCAAAATACCTTACAAATTCGCTTTATATATCAACAAGCTGCCCTAATTTGCATTAAATGTGGTAGAATTCAAAAAGTTGATAAAATCCTTCTTCATTACACTGAAAAACCCTAATTTGCTCCACAAATGATCATGCATTCAACTTATCTTCCCATTCCTTTTGCATAAGCTTTGTTTATTCATTTTCTAAAACATATCTTCATGCCAATGTATGACACACCAGATATCCAGGGGGTTTAATAATTCTCTATTAATGCTCCCCCTAAGATCATGTTGGGTCTAATTACTAGAGGAATTTCCTGCACCAGATGAGGGCACATACACATTTGATGTCACTGGCTCTTCTTTCTTCTTCCATATCTTGTTCATTTCTTACTTATCCTCATTCTTGTCCTCATTTATTGATTATAATACATTACAAAGGGTGGCTCACTTCTAGGACTCACTGTCCAATATGTGAGGCTCACTTCCTACAAAGATATAATATAGAAATGGCTTATATCCAGAATGTGAACTAATAAAGTTACACCCAACAAGTGTTGATTCAGTTCCTTTCATGCTCAGTAAATAGACTTTACACACTTCATTATCTTCACATACTTTTTTATCTTCATGTTTCACACCATCAATCTCAAAACTATCTAATATATATATGAATAATCCACAAACATAAATTAGGTAAGCCTAATTAGATGCAACCCTTATTCACCAAAAAGATTAACTATTGGATTCAAGCTTGTACCAAACTTTTACAAAAAATAATTTAAGTGTTCAGTATGCTACAATATGTTGACATGGACCTTAGATAGGTCACAAATACATCCACAACAAAAAATTAATTCATTAGAACATCAACTATTGATTAGGTCAACTAGGGTAGACCTAATAACAAAATGCAAGAATAGAATAATGCCAACTCACCATATGAGCACCTCTACAAATGAGATTTTGAACTTACAAGATTCTAGCAACCAAGTAACCATTTCCCAAAACTGCAAGTTATCATATTCATTAGCAAAGGATAGCAGACCAAAATACCAAAGGATAATAACTACATATCGATTCAAAATATCAGATAAAGCTAGAACTTAAACTTGCAGTTGCAACTCATATAAAATGGTGACATCAATGACTATACCAAGGATGGATAATGAGATGTTCTTCTTGATTCTTCCAACAATAAAGACTCTGAGACTCTCCATCTTCTTTATTTATTGGATATGAGAAGCCTCAAGTAAATACTATAGGAGACATTCAAATTCAACATGAGTCAAATGTTTTGAAAGAAATGTTATTACAAGTGAATCTTAGCAATGCAATATATCATGATAAATTATAGTATCAATCATTGTACATTTAGTCATATAATTTAATAGAAGCATTCACATAAGAACTTAGCTAATCTACTCTTTGAGTTGAATCACTAAAAGTAAAACATGACACTCAAACAGAACTAGACCTTGCATCATCTAAATGATACCTTCTTAATCTGCATAGTAGATTAGCATAAGTTTAGAATAAAAGGGGTTGTGACTCTGATATAAAAGGGAGGGGCCTTACACAAACTTGCACCACATTCTTTACATTTTTAGTCATACTCGACCAATGATAACTCTTATTCAGTTATGCCAATTTTTTTTCTACTCCAAAATGACCACTCTGTTGAAATGATGGAGTCACAGTGTCCCTAATGAAGTTACAGTCTTCAATGGAGGACCTTTTCTAGGAAAAATATTCACCCACACAAAAATTATTGCAACAATGGCATTCAAATAGAGATTCTATTATAAGATATGAAATATGTTACAAGTGTACATATGATGTGATTAAGTAGGAAAGAAAGAAACCTAGAATGCACAAGATGTTGCCAAGTGTCTTAATCACACATGTGACAACATGAGAACCCTAACAACCTATCTAGGGAATGATGATGAGATGAGATAAGTTCTACATAATTTCTAGAAGGAATATTATCTCCTACAAACATGGAAAGCGTAATGACCCCATTATTTATTAGTTTTTAATGATGCAACCTAGGACTAAATTAAATAAATAAAAGACCTAAGTTAACTTATGCTAGTGTAATAAATAATTAATTACACTAACCCACTCAAACCTCCACTATGTTATGAATGAGAGGTTTTCAAAGGGATTAATATTTTTAAAAGGTCAAAAAGGATATATTATAAATGTATAAACAATATAGAACAATAAAAAATATACCACACTGTGGACAAAGATTTTGGCTCTCTAATGCTCTCCAACACTTCTAGGGTTTTTCACCTAAAACGAGAGAGGTAGGCCAAAATGGGCAATGTCCCCACTCAAAAATAATGCAAATATGAATGAAATATGCCTAAATGTAATGTAATAATCCAATAAACTGATAAAGGAAAGAAATTATTAATGCAAATCTTAAGAAATACAAGTTGTTTGAAAACACATTATGATATGTAGAAAGATAAATTAAACGCAATATAAAACAAGATGGAAAGGCTAGATAGAAAGAGTGCACCTAGAAACTAATAGGGGTTGAAATGAATACTGCAGATGTCGTTGAAATTATGGAAAATCTAATTTTCTAATCATTTGGGACACTTACACCAAGCTGGGTGACTTAGTCCCAGATCTAGGAAATTGCTCTAAAACCTGTTTCACCTAAATAGGTATCCAAATATATAAAAAATTATGAAAAAATAGGTATAGTGGGACTAAGTCGACACTATTGGTGACTTAATCCACTTTGGCTTTTCTAAAAATATGAAAGTGGAAGCATAAGCTAATAGGCTGCACTCTATTCTCCAACGGAAACCCAAATCTAAATATGTAGAAACAACTACAAAATAGAGTATAATTTGGTTTCTAATGGGGGTTTTTCCTTGGTCAAACCCCTAGTTGGTAATTAAACCTTGAAAATTTAATGAAATTTGCATAAAACCCTAGACCTAAGTGTGTCTAAAACTAGGAAATCTGAAATAAGATGCATAAGTTGATTTAGAACAATGCAAGACTCATTCCAAGAGACATTAAATCATATTATAAATGAATCTCAATGACATGCAAACCTTCCTTAGGCTGAAAATAAAGAGAAAATGGAAGATGGAATCACTTTGAAAGCAAGTCCTTAGGATTGATTTGATGTCTAGTTGCATCTCCTCAACCTAGATTTATCCATTATTCTCCATAGGAATCCATAATCAACCCTTTTTAATGTGATAACTTGGACAAAAAGTGAGCTTGAAGACCTGAAAAAACCCTATCTTGCTGGCCTAAAGCTTCAACTTTGTTGTAGATAGACTAATAAATCTTCTTGTGGAAGATATTCAACACTTAACTCTTAAATTTGTTTGTTGAAAAATGACTAAATGATGTTAAAAATGACCTAAAAACATATATTTATAGGCATCAATACCTAATTATTCATTATTTTGACATCACAGGCTAACATCCATCAAAATTTTGAATTAAGTAGGTGATTTTCCTCCTCAAAATTGAAAATTCCCCCAAAAGGGACTAAGTTGCCACCCTAGGTGACTTAGTCCCACCAAAGGTTTTTGAGGTGGGTTTTCTAGAATTTGAATAATTTGAATGTTGTATGTCGAGATTTGGCACCCATATGACTCTATGTGCATATGTAAGGTAAAGGACTCTAAATAGTGCATTTTATTTCATAAAGGATACTCATTCAAAAGACAGGAGAATGAAGCCCCCAGTGTAGTTATCTGCAAACCCACAACATTAGGAATCAAATCCTGCAACACAAATTCATTAGTTGTCCAAAAATCCTTTTATCTAACTTTTAGAGATTGAATTTGAGGGTAGAGTATGCACCCCTTGATTCTACTTGCTTTACAGAGGTGGAATCAAGGTAGCAAACTAGCCACATCTAATAAGGAAAATCATATCATAGGACATATCCAAGTACCATGCTAGACAATGGTAGAAAATTGATGATGTTGGGTGTAGAATCATGATTCTAATGCATCAAACGACATAAAAAATAGAGTTCACTAGCACCGGTTATGTTGTTTTGAATAAAATGTACTTTCTTAACTCTTGAGATAGTAAAAACCCTAAGTTCATACATAAGAGTGAAAAGAGTTAAAAGAGTTAAAAGTGAAGTAATGTGTCACTTACTTTATCATTTTACCTTCTTGTAGCGTGAGAGTGATGAGGGAATAATGAAAGATGTTGAGCAAACATGGCTACACACCTACAAGACTAGACGTGCTATGGGACCAAGTGGCGTGCGACAAGCGACATCACAAGGTGAGTCATTTTTTCTACCCATGCTTTGTGATTATGCAGTTATTTATTGATTTTTATGCGTTTCTAGGTTAATTTAGGATCTTGGAAAAAATGTTTGCAAAGTGTCCACTTTTTTCGTGAAGTGTTCCATTTGTTCACAAAGTTTCCCTTTCATTTGCAAAGTATCTCGTTACTTTTCTAAGTGTCCCAAAATGGTTCTAAAGTGGCTAGGACCTTTAGGAAAGCACACTAAATGAACTTTAGTACACTTTCATGATGAATAAAGTAAAAATTAAAGATGTTAGATGCTTTATAGAGCATATTTTTGTGTTTTTAATAGGTACCCACTTGTTCACGGTAGTGTCTAGGGGGTAAGAAGGTGAGTTTCCTAAAATATTTAGCCCCTGCACTTACAATAAAGGACACAAAATACCTGTAGGCTGTGGGTATTTAATGGGTGTACGCCATTCCCCCCATGAGGTACCATGATGCTATGTTGATGGCACTATGTGAGTATTGGGATGCAGACACATGTACATTCCACCTTCCGACTAGTGGGATGACAATTACTTTGGAGGATGTGCATCACATTCTCTAATTTCCTATTCAGGGAGAGTGAGTACATTTCCAAAGAGATCAGACCTTCTATGAGTTGAAGGCTGATATGCAGTATTGTCTGGATGGCCCAGTGCATGATGAGTGAGTAAGATGATGAATTGATCTGGTGATGATGATGTAATCATAATCACCAATTGTGAGATGGTTCATGATGCATATAGTGGCACTAGTACTCATCCCAGATGGGTGGGCAACACACCTTGAGGGAGGACTAGTTCACTCGGTACACGGGATGGTAGAGTATAGGACAGTGTACGCCTAGGGGCATTGTTTCCTAGCACATTTATATTATGATCTTGCTCAGTTTGTTTTTTGGGAGGTAGACAACATGGTGTAATGCATGTTTCTACAGGTTTGGTACCTTAAGCATATCACATGTACGAGACTTGTTAGCTTCCCGTGTCCAACAATGGTGGGGTATCCTCGGGCCTTTGGCTATCCTCTACGGTGATTATGGCAATATAGATGGGGATTTACACTTTTGGAGAGTGAGATATAACCGACTGGAGGAGAATGAGATCTTGTGGGGACCTTATCAGCTGACACTATAGTGGCCAGATCACATAATGTAGTTTAGCAGACTATAGTTAGAAAGATGGTAGGCCATTATGATCATGTAGTACATCCCTGCTACTATGATAGAGTCATGTGGTAGTTTGGATAGATTTGGAGGTCACCTAGGGAATGATCCTTTTTTTGGAGGTTAGTGCAGAGCGCCCAAAGACTAGGTGATACAATATGACTTGCTTTAGACCATGTTTTCTAGAGCGACTCTGATTTCTTAGATCACGATTAGCCTCCAGTCTTTGACATAGATGACATCAGTTCCACATGGGATTATGAGGAGTGGTGGACAGTATCATGACTAGCTCTTGTATATCTAATTGATGAGCTTGTAGGAGATGCAAGACCATTGCCATATGAGGGAGATGACAAAGAGGATAGGGCCAAGGAGACACAATATAGAGTTGCAGACATATTTACTGATGCCATTGATGATGAGTATGATGAAGAGGAAAATCTTGACTATGATGGCTAGGAGGGAGAGGAGGAGGATGAGGATGAGAAGGACTAGGAGGAGGATAAGGAGGAGAAGCCATCCCTAAGTGAGAGTGATGAGGCAACAACTGAGGATCAACATGAGTGGGGAGAGCCCTCTTACATTTGTATGACTAGATCACAAGCAGTAGCTCCAATAGGCATTAGTACCCACAGTCGTGGAGAGGCTAGCACATCTTCCATGCCCCCTACACAAGAAAAGCTTGATATTTCTCAACCTACTGGAGATATAGGTGATGATATTTTATTTTCTGCATGTACCTTAGTGCTTATGCTCTTTATATATATATATCATGATGTGTACTAATTGTGTATTGTTTCTACCTTGCAAGAGCTATTAGAGATTGGCAGGATCTCTACCGTCAAGTAGATTCATCAAAATGTGGACAAATATTTTGGCTCCCTAATGCTCTCTAACACTTCTAAGGTTTTTCACCTAAAAGGAGAGAGGTAGGCCAAAATGGGTAATGTCTCCACTCAAAACTAATGTAAATATGAATGAAATATGCCTAAATGTAATGTCCTGATGCAATAAGTTGATAAAAGGAAATGAATTATTAATGTAAAACTTAAAAAATACAACTTTTTTGAAAACAAATTGTGATATACAGAAAGATAAATTAAATGCAATATAAAAAAGGATAGAAAGGCTAGATAGAAAGAGTGCACCTGGAAACTGACAGGGGTTGAAATGAAGACTATAGATGTCTCTAAAATTTTGGAAAATCTAATTTTCTAATCAATTGAGACACTTATGAAAGCTAGGAAACTTAGTCCCATATCTAGGAAACTACTCTGAAACCCATTTCAGCCAAATGGGTATCTAGATCTACAAAAAATTCTAAAAAATAGGTGTAGTGGAACTAATTCACCACTGTTGGTGACTTAGTCCACTTTGGCTTTTCTAAAAATTTTAAAGTGGAAACGAAAGCCAACAGTCTGCATTATGTTCTCCAATAGAAACATGGATCTAAATCTATAGAAACACCTCCAAAATAGAGTATAATTTGGTTTCTAATGTGGGTTTTTCTTGTTCAAACCTCCTATTTAAACCTTGAAAATATAATGAAATCTGCATAAAACCCTAGCCCTGAGTGTGTCTAAGAGTAGGAAATATGAAATAAGATACATAAGTGGATTTAAAACAATGCAAGACTCATTCCAAGAGACATTAAATCATATTATAAATGAATCTTAATGACATGCAAACCTTCCTTAGGTTGAAAATAGAGAGAAAATGGAAGATGGAGTCACTTTGAAAACAAGTCCTTAGGATTGATTTGATGGCTAGTTGCATCTCCTCAACCTATATTTTTCCATGATTCTCCATATGCATCCATAATCAACCCTTTACAATGTGAGATCTTGATAAAAAAGTGATCTTGAAGACCTGCAAAAATCCTAGCTTGCTACCCTAAAGCTTCAACTTTGTTGTAGATAGACTAATAAATCTTCTTGTGGAAGATATTCAACACTTGAATCTTAAATTTTTTTGTTGAAGAATGACTAAATGATATGAAAAATGACCTAAAAACATATATTTATAGGCATCAATACCTAATTATTCATTTTTTTGACATCACAGGGTGACAGTCATAATTTTTTTGAATTAAGTAAGTTATTTTCCCACTCAAAATTGAATACTCCCCCAAAAGGGACTAAGTCACCACCCTAGGTGACTTATTCTCACAAGAGGTTTTTGAGGTGGGTTTTCTAGAATTTGAATAATTTGAATGTTGTTTTTTAGGATTTGTATGATTTGTGGGTGGAATAAGCCTTAAAGTCCAAAATAATGAGTCTTAGGGGCCTATAAATGTTGTTTTAAAGGGTGATTAATGCAAGGGTGTCTAAAATAGGACCAAATTAGACCATAGATTGTACTATCTCCAAGGGAGTACAATTTTCATGTCCACACACACAAAGTCATAAAAACAACAAATTAGAAAACCCCATTGATAGGGATATGGATTAGATAGATAGAGTATACCACCTAATAACAATGTTAGAAGTAACAGTTAAGGTGGCTTGAAGCTAAATTGTTTTAGGGAAAATTGAATCTTACCCACTACCTTATTTCTACTAGAATTGTAATTATGGTTTTAGACCTAAACAATCATCCTATTTTTATTGGTCTAGGAGAGGGAATATATAGATAAAAGTGTATGATTTATGGTGTGAGATCAAGGAAATTCTCATCCAAACCCTTTGTAAAAAAATGCTTCTCCTTATGAATACCATTTGAGAAATTATACCATGATGAAGCTTTTTTCAAAAGAAAGAATAACACCAACTAAATTAGTCTTTTCCTCCAATAAAGATTAGAAATGAAGGTGCCCATAGTATAATTAATGTGATGGTTAGGTTTCAAACCTCAACTATTCTCATTCCATCTCTTGGACAATATTTGAAGTGGACATTTTAGGATCTTCTCTTCCTTATAGAATCAAATGGAATGAAACCATTAATTCTCATAATAATTGAAATGATGAGGAAAAGGATTTCAATATACCTCTAAGTACTTTTCCACATCTTGAAGGAGTTATTCATGAGGAGTGCATGGGTGACCTATGTTACAAAACAAATGATCATAAATAATTTCTCTAGGTAGAAAAGGATTGTTGGTTTCCAATTTTAAGTATAACATTTTGATACTAAAATAATTTGGGTTCATTCAAAATTTGTAATAAACAGTTGTAACCATGAAAAGTGAACTTTAAGAGGTATAATTCATATTTATCAAGTGTCTATGTACGTATATTATGCATTTCTATATGTGTTTCTTGTAGTGATATATTTTGCAACACCTAAGGGAATATTCCCTAGGTCTAATAGTACAAAAGGTTTAGGAGGTCCTACCCACCTCAATAATTTGTTTGTGTTCTCCTAGCCTAATAATTAGTTTTGTAGCTTTCATCCCAAATTTTACACCACTAGCACTTGGGATAAGGTTTCATCCTAGGGTTTTTTAGACCTATAACCCTATTCAGCAAAAAAATATAATCATTGCTAGGGATAATTTAAAAGGGATCTATTATTTTTTCTAGTGGTATATAGTTCATATTTTTTGTTTGTTAAAGTTATCATGTTATAAAATTATGCAAACAAATTAGTAATATTTGCAAGGATGAATTAATCATTAGCAAGTTGAATGATTTTAGATATATCTTGAATAACTCAAAATAGAAAACAAGGAACTATTTTCTTATCTAGTAGTTTTAATTTTTAACTATTGATAAAATTTATTATCTCTTCCAAGATAAAAATGGTGACTCTATTTTAGTCAAATCTAGAAAAAACCAATCAATTTAGTAGACTTGTGTATGAAGAGAATAAGGTAGCCCATGTATTAGAAAGAAGAATAAAAGGATTCTACTAGTACACAATGATGGCATCCATCATGGGAAGCTCAAACTTATAATTGTGTGTATGAAAATATGGTTAAAATTAACAAATTCAAAACATAATCAATAAAACCTTATATCAAAGAAACTGAAAGAAGATTTAAACAGACTCTTTATGGCAGAATCTTCGAAGTCGTCTTATTGCTCTCTATCTCCAGCGTTTCGTTGGTTCAAGTTTTCTCTCAAATTTCGTGTGCCAAGCTCAATGAAATGGACTACTAGAGAATGAGATTTAAATATGCATACTATGCTAAAATGCAAGATTATGTTATTGCTGTGATAAAATTATTGCTAAGATATGGATATTGATAAAAATGTTGAAGATGCAAAAGTTTAAGTGTAATTGCGTATGCGTGCATGTCTAACCAATGCTTGCATTTGTACATGTATTTAAAGAGTTTTTGAAAGAACTTGATTTGCTATTTTTATCAACGGCTATGATCAAGCTTGTCAAGATGGATGGTGAGGGATTTTTGAAAGGTGAGAAAGAAATAGAAGGTTTCCTCTTCTTCAATTTTTCTCAGTTAGATCCTAAGGAAGGTTGCCATTCGAAGAATGAGTTGAGAATGAATTTCATAATTAAATAAATAAACTTATTTAATTATGTGCGAAGATGAAATTAGAAGTTTACATAATTAAATAAGTAATATTTAATTATGTCTGAAGATGAAATTAGAAGTTTACATAATTAAATAAGTAATATTTAATTATGTGTGAAGATGAAATTTAGAAAGTAATTAAATATTAAAAATATTTAAATATGTGTGAGAGGAATTTAGAAGATAATTAAATATTTAAAATATTTAATTATGTGTGAGAGGAATTTAGAAGATAATTAAATATTTAAAATATTTAATTATGTGTGGAGTGAGAAAAGATATTAAATTAAATATTTATAATATTTAATTTAACTATGAGATGAAGAGGGTGTTTGAAAGAATATTCCATTATTTGAATTCAAATATTCAAATTTAGAATAACATGATAATTAATATAAATAAATTATAAAATTTATTTAATTTAATTAAGAGGAATATGGAAGATGGTAATAATTAAATAAACTTATTTATTTAATTAAGGTAGAAGAATTATAAAAGTGAACAATATAAATAAATAATTAAATTTATTTATATGTAGATGACTTTAGAGGATTAATTAAATAATTTATATTTAATTAATTAACAAGCTTGATGACCATTTTTAGACATAAATTTTGCCCCTCTTTGAAGTGATGTGTGAAACGTATTGCTTCAAAGAAAATAATTTTTTTGACCTTGATATGTTTTTGATGTTGATGCTGATGATGCCCCCTCGGGAGGTAAATCACAGATGACGATATTCTATTGGGGAGTTAGTGATTTAGCTCCTGATAAGTGCTGTAAAAGATGTCCCAAGTGAAAAATATAAAGTGAAAAGAATAAAATGCCACCAAAAACCCACCTTAATTGACCTATATAAGGTAAAAGGGGTGAAAGTGGAAGTAATTTTCACTCTTTTCCTACAGTGATTTGGATGCTCGGATAGTGACATAACGAGATGCCGATTCCATTTCACACGCATAGATTCGAGCGGGCCCATCGATTTCAGAGACTAGCTGTGTATGGACCATCGGTGAGTCAATTAAACACTTTATGCTTTGAAATTTTGTGATTTTGGTCAATTTTTTTTGTTTTTCATGCGGTTTTAGGTTTTATAAATGTCGTTTTAGTGCATACGACTATCTGTTTTAGCGCATTCAATAAATTTTCTATAGTGCATATAGGGTGTTCTTTAGTGCATATAGGTGTAGGGAAATTTTTTGATTTTTTAGTGCATACAAAGTGTAGATTAGCGCTTATAGGATAGAAGTCCAGCTAGAAAACTTTTGCGCATCTAGGGCACAGAATCACACATTTAGGGATTAGCACATCTAGGGTATGAAGTAGCACATCCACTGGGTATCCTTGCACATATAGGGTTTTAGCGCTTATAGGGGAAACTTTAGCGCTTTTAGGGTGAAAAACCGTGCATACAGGGTTTTAGCGCTTTTGAGGTAAATTGTAGCACTTATGTGTTTTAGCACATCTGAGGCATAGATTAGCGCATCAGGGAATTTTTTGGAAAAATTCTATTGTGATGAAAAATGATGGTCTACATTGCTTCCTTGGTCAATAGATAAAGAAATTAGTTTTGCCATCATGCTGATATGGATAGAAATGATAGAACATCTGATGATTAACTGATAACTTTTCTTTTCTGAATAGAAAACAAAGAGTAGATAACTGATAACTTTGTTTCCCAAAAATTAAAAACAACAAGGAGGTAGCTAATAACTTTGTTTCCTTTGAATGAAAAACAAAGAGTAGATTGATTGATTGTTTGATAACTTTTCTTCATAGGAATGAAATGGAAAGAGTATATGCTTGATATGACTTCTGATAAATTTGTTTTCTATGATAGAAACCAAATAGTAGATGATGGTTTTCATTAATATTTGCATTCATGATTGAAGTACAAATAAGAAAATGATTTGATCGTTGACAAATTTGCTTTCCTGAAAAAGAAACCAAATAGTAAATGATGATAGAGTAGATTGATTTTGATATGCAGATAGATAGATGTAGCCATGATTGCATGATCTTATTGATTGTATGATATGGGTCACTAATATGGGTCACTGATAGATAGAGCACATGATATGAGTCATTGGTATGAGTCTGATGAATTGTCCTTGTGATGACCAAAAAAATAGGACATTTTTTATAACCTCCAGATTAGAGAGTGATTCTTGATATGTTGGGATCAGATAGGAGAGTTGACTCCAACAGAGGTGCAGTGGATAGGTGACTGTGGTTTGGGATCCTTGTTGACTATCCCGTGAGGGATTCAAGTCAACAGGGGACTATTGACTGCCCTGGCAGAGAGGTGGCATTCGGATCATAACACCTTTCATTTTTTGACTGGTGAGATGACCGTGACACCAGAGGATGTGTACAAGATTCTAGGGATTCCTGTGGTAGGTTCCCTTGTGGTTTATGACCACAAGGAGATAGGAGGGACAGAGGCACTAAGGAGAATCTGCAGTGATATGGTGATAGCCTGATATTGGGTGCCATGGGAAGATTTTAGTAGATATCCAGCCCTAGTTGTTGTGTTGGCGGCATTCATTGGAGGCTTCCTTGGATCGGACCATCGGTCAAAGGGATTTTCAGTTGGGTGGGGTAGGATGCTGGAGTGGATGGTGACATAGCCATAGAGGTATGCCTGGGGGAGTTGCATTTTGGCCCATTTGTATCATGATCTACATTAGGTTATGTACCGAGGGTTGACAAGTTTGGCCAGTGGTGTGATGCTACTTTAGATCTGGGCCTGGGAGCATCTTGCGATTACGAGGCCAGAGTGTGCTAGAGCTAGGCCACCAGGTAGGCTATATGTATATGCTTATTCAGGTGCACTTGTCTAGCCCAAGCTGGGCAAGTTGGAGTACTGGCGGTGGGTGTTAGATGATGTGGATTCAGTGATATGGAGGTCGTATGTAGATTGCGAGCCTTGGGACATGGATCATTTGGAGATGTCATTTGTCTGCATGCCCCGATATTTGATAGGGCAGACCCCATTTATTATTGAGAGATTTTTGGCCTTGCGAGTGCAAAGATAGTATGGATTCACATAGGGGATGCCACATGGCATGGCTCATTATGGGTGGCGCAAGGATGATCCATGATGGGGCCGATGCATCACATACCAGTGGCCTATACAGAGTATACTAGCTTGCAGGCTGAGGTATGGGCATACAGGCTAGAGGTGGTAGATGTCGGGATGTCGAATGAGTACTTGGTGTACTTCCGCACACATCGATTTCCATAGTTTACATGTCTCGATGAGCCAGGGCCCATCACAGTAGTACAACAGCCAGGGGAGGAGAGACAGGGGGAGGTGGCGGGTGGAGAGTAGGTGGTGGGTGGAGGAGAGGAGGAGGAGGAGAGCGGAGATGAGGAGGAGGGTGGTAGAGACGAGGAGGAGAAGGGTGGAAGAGATGATAGCTCAGATGATGGGGGTGATGGGGGAGATGATGGAGGGGAGGAGGGGAGGGCAGTGAGGCAGAGCATTGATAGCCTAGCCAGTGTTTAGATTGTATGGAGGCCTAGATCTGGTGGTAGACCATAGACCGTTATTAGGGTGTCCTCCTCATCACAATAGGTGCAGATAGACACATTGCAGGCTCAAGTGCAGGCTGTTCAGGGTCAGCTAGGTTAGGCTCAGGGTTTGATAGTGCAGTTATAGGTGTTGCTTGTACAAGCATAGGTTCTAGCACTAGCATAGTTATCTTAGCCTACCCCATAACCACAGATGGCTCAACTGATCATAAAGAGGGATACTTTGAGACGGAGGGCAGCAGAGGCCGAGGGCATTACTCAGAGGCTCATGGGCACTGTAGAGAGTGCATCTTTGTGTGATGCCATTACAGTGGGGATGGAGATGGCGAGGGAGGTAGAGTACTATCATGTGAGATATGAGGAGTTATGTCTTCCTGAGCACAAAGAGCCATTCCCACGGTCCCACACGAGGACTAGGAGCAGATCACAGACACGTACATAGAGCCTAGGGGTTACCCAGCCTCAGCAAGATCCCAACACAAGTACTAGAGGTAGGCCACCTCCTTCCGGACCAGCTCCATCAGGGGCATCGACTAGCTAGTTTGTGATGTGTATCTTTTTTGGAGCATGTATATGTGATTTTTTATCATATCCCATGTATCTCTCTTTGGACTTTGTAGTTTCTTTGGACATTGGACATTTGTATCATTTTTGATGAGGGATGATGTGTAGTGGTAATTTTTGATGATGTGATGTGCATTTATGAGATGATTTATATGATGACTATCATGCTTTTTTATTGTGATATGCATTTATTTCTATATGTTATGGATTTTGGTATGCACTTTAATGATTTGATGACTAATGTGATATGCAGGATGATTTGATATGATGTATGTATAAGGATGAAAAATGATTGATGATGTGTACTAATGATATTACGCAGGTGGTTGACTTATGATGTGAATATGTCATGGGAAAAAATGTTGTGTGGAAAATGATATGAAAATGGATGTATGTAATGTTTGTTTTTGGATTTTTAAATGCAAGTAAATAATGATAATATGATGGAAAATGAATGTTGTACTTTATGATATGCGTTATGAATTTGTAATATGAATGGATATGAAAATGATAGGATGATTAATGAGATGAGATGAATATAATGTGACAAATGATATGAAATGAAATGATTAATAATAATGTGATGTATGATAAGATGATAAACGGTAAAGGATATGAAATGATAATAAGATGATAAATGATAACGAAATGATAATGGTAAATAATATGACATGATAATTAAATGATAATGGTAAATGATATGAAAATGATAATGAGATGATAAATGAGATGATATGATAATGAGATGATAAATGATAATGGTAAATGCTATGAAAATGATAATGAGATGATAAATGAGATGATATGATAAATGATATGATAATGGTAAAGGATATGAAATGATAATGGTAATATGAACTGATAAAAAAATGATAATGGTAAAGGATATGAAATGATAATGAAATGATAAATGATAATATGAAATGATAACGAAATGATAATGGTAAAGGATATGAAATGATAATGAAATGATAAATGATAATATGGAATGATAACAAAATGATAATGGTAAATGATATGAAATTATAATGGTAAATGATATGAAAATGATAATGAGATGATAAATGATAATATGAAATGATAGCAAAATTGAATGATATGAAATGAGAATGAAATGATAATGAAATGATAATGGTAAATGATATGAAAATGATAATGAAATGATAAATGAGATGATATGTTATGATAATGGAATAACAATGGTAAATGATATGAAAATGATAATGGTAAATAATATGATAAACGATATGATAATGGTAAAGGATATGAAATGATAATGATATGATAAATGATAATAAAATGATAACGAAATTGAATGATATGAAATGATAACAGATCCTAAGTGATATGCAAATGAATGAAAAATGATAAATGATAGGACCTAGATGAAATGATAATGAAGATGAAAGGTGATGATGAAACAAATATCTGAATGTCCTCCACAAATAGCCCAAAGAGACACAACAACCGTTGATGTTTTTGTTAGCCCTTTCGAATACTTTGATGCAACTCTAGTATGCAGATATATACACTGATCTAAAATGAAATGTGACTAAATGAACCAAACCATTTGTTGAGCCTTTTATTAGCTTTCTTGAATCATCATAGAGCATTTTAAAATGTTGGAAGTATGTACAAGAATCAGAGGGGTAATTAGCACCAATGATGACCTGAGTACAACTTTCATGATTTTGATATAGCAAGTGAACCAAGCATCGAGGTATAATTGAATCGAGATGACCTGAGCATTTCTTGCATGAACAGACAAATATTAACCACTTTCTAATGCAAATTTTGGGACTGTCATCAATGATAGAATTTGGAAATCATGTCTCGCGGCATATTTGCAACAAACGGATTAACCTCAAGACAACATACAATGAAAAATCACCTTCTTTCCTTTCTAACTCTAGTGTAGTACATCATCGAGTGTGCTCCAGAGAGATGATATCACAAAGTAAACAACCATTGTTCAAAATGAAATACTGTTATTCCAAACATTATTCATATTTTAGATCATCCAGATATGAGTCATGATATGGTACGCAGCTAAAAACTCTTGTGCTTGGGATCAATGATTGTATAGTTGTTCATGTGATTTGATTGTTTGTTTGCATGATTGTATTTGATGTCATTGTCTAGTTGTTTCGGTAAAACCTGAAAGTCGGTTGCCCCCATTATGTCAACATTTGCCCTCAGTATTGACACAACTTATTGAAATGAATATGTACAATAAATTAAGCCATGGTAAGACATTATCGTTATAGGAAAATGTTGGTAGCATGATGTTGGTATAGCCCTAAGATGATGAAGAAGATGCATGAGATGAAGGTTGAGAAGCCAAGTGCAGACCATGAACTAATAGATGGAGAGCTATGAATAGTGTTTGTTTGCCAGATTTTCACTATTTGTTTTTATTTCATTTTTCTTGTCAATAGACTGCCTGTCGGCAGGTTTTCAACCTATGTTTTTTTTTTTTTTTTTTTTTAATTTTTTTTAAATTTTTGTAAAGCTCTTGAGATGCCTAATTGCCAGGTTTTCACTAGGGTAACCATTTTTTAGGACATTTCTGCTATTTTTGGATTTCTTCAAGACCTTTTACGCTATTTTTGTATTTTTAAGGACTTTTTGCTATTTTTTGTATTTTTTAGGACCTTTTACTTTTTTTAATAATTTTTTTAAGGACTTTTTCTGCTTTTTTTTTGTATATTTTTTTCAAAACTTTTTCTGCTATTTTTTTGTATTTTTTCAAGACCTTTATGGATGATGACTTAAACATAATATTTCTTCAAGTTCATGTTGTTGATGGGTTCTTCAAACAGGTCCCCTTCTAGCATTGATAGCTTGTATGCTCCTGAACCATAGACAACAATAATCACATAAGGACCTAGCCAATTTGGTTCAAACTTTCCTTTCTTTTCTTTGTCTTGCTAATTTCATGGATTTTCTTTCAAAACTAGATCACCCATCTGAAATGTACATGGATTTACTTTGTGATTATAGTTGTGAGACATCATCTATTGGTATGCTTTCAAATGGTCAGCAGCTCTTTGCCTCTTTTCATCTAGGAGTTCCAGTTCTTGGAGTCGAGACACTCTGTATTCATCATCTGTTGTGAGACCTTTTAGTGAAACTCTGAGTGAGGGAATCTCAACTTCTAGAGGTAGTATAGCCTCTGCTCCATAGATAAGAGAAAATGGCATTGCTCATGTTGGCATGCGAAAACTGGTTCTGTAGGCCCATAAGGCAGGATTGAGTTGAACATGCCAATCTTTCCCTGAATCATTCACAGTCTTCTTTAAAAATTTTAGTATAGTCTTATTTGAGGCTTCTGCTTGGCCATTCCCTTGTGGATAGTAAGGTGTTGAATATCTATGTTGAATATGAAATCTCTCACAAAGTTCATCAACATCCTGATTCTTAAAAGGTCATCCATTATCTGTAATAATGGAGTTGGGAATGCCATACTGACAAATGATATAGTTGAGTATGAATGATGAGATCTGTTTGCATGTGACTTTAGTGAGAGGTACTTCCTCAATACACTTGGTAAAATGCTTTGTAGCTGTGATGATGAACTTATGCCCGTTTGATGATGAGGGATGAATTTTTCCCACTAGATCTAACCCCCATTAAGAGAATGGCCAGGTTGGCATAAATGGTTGAAGTTCCTGTGCAGAAGCATG
Organism: Sequoia sempervirens; assembly: GCA_007258455.2. NCBI lineage: Eukaryota > Viridiplantae > Streptophyta > Pinopsida > Cupressales > Cupressaceae > Sequoia > Sequoia sempervirens. The sequence continues at coordinate 399,460,382 of VDFB02271358.1, read as the reverse complement.
AATGAGATTCCCATGAATCTAGAATTTTGAGCATGTTTTCATGAAAGTGAATGATTCCCTCTCCATTATAGGCCAGTAGTAACCCATTGTAATCAATTTCTTGGATAAGGTCAATCCATTTGAATGAGTACCACAAATGCCACTGTGAACTTCTTGTAAAGCTTTGTTAGATTGATCATGTTCAAGACATCGAAGTAGAGTACCATTAAGACCACAACGATAAAGGGTGTCAGCGATAAGAGTGTAGCGAGAGGATTGGTGGATGAAATTTCATTTTTGGTTATGGGATAGATTAGGTGATAAGATATCTTCTTTTAGGTAGGCATAAATTTTTCCATACCAAGGTGAATCAGATCCCACCAAATGGAAAATGATTTTGCTTTCAGGGGTGTCATAGGCAGGAGTAAATGATTGTTCCACTAGAAATTCATACCGAGTCTGAGTTTCGAGGAGTTGTAACAATGATGCGATCGTAGCCATGGTGTCAGCTGCTTTATTATCAAGCCTTGAAATTTGTGTGAATTTGATGTCCACAAAGTACTCCTTGAAGTCATCAACCATCTTTTTATATGTCAATAGTTTATCATCTTTGGTCTGATAATCATCATTGATCTGATAAATGACCAACTATGAGTCACCATACACTTGTAGTTCTATAATTCTCCATTCCAGTACTATTTTAAGTTCTGTGATTAATGATTCATATTCGGCTATGTTGTTGGTGCATGGAAACATCAGCCTATATGATCGAGGAATGGTGTGTCCTTGGGGTGTGATGAAAATTATGCCTGCCCCTGATCCATGTTGAGTGAAAAAACCATCAAAATATAGGGACCATGGTTGTTTGGATTTTGCAGTAAAGACATCAACATCTAGAAATTCAATGTGTAGGGGATGATCTACTTGCAGTGGTGCTTCAGCTAGTTGATCAATGATAGCTTGTCCTTTGATTGCCTTATGATCAATATAATGGATGTCAAACTCACTCAGAATCATTACCCACTTTGCTAACCTTCCTGTCAATGATGCTTAGCTTAACAGATACTTGAGTGGATCAATCTTTGAAACAAGATTGATCATATGAGTTAACATGTAATGCCAAAATTTCTGTGAAGTAAAGACTACTGCTAGACAAGCCTTCTCGATGGTAGTGTAGCTGAGCTCATGACTTGTGAGTGTTCTATTGATGTAATAAATTACATGTTATTTCCCCATATGGTCTTCTTATGCTAGCAATGCACCCAAGGATGTCTTTGTTGTGGCAATATACAATATCAATGGTTTGTCTGGATTTGCTGGTACTAGAACTGGTGGAGTCATTAAATACTGTTTGATTTTTTGAAAAGCCAATTCACACTTGTCATCCCACTTGAAAGGAACATTCTTATGCAGTAGATGTCTAAAAGGTAGACTTTTTTTGGCCAGTTGTGCAATGAACCTTCATATAGATTGAAGTCGTCCCTGCAATGATCTCAATTGGCTGATGTTCCTTGGGGGAGGCATTTCCATGATTTCCTGTACCTTGGCAAGATCTACTTCAATTCCTTTTCCTAACACAATGTACCCTAAGAGTTTTCCAGATGTGACCCCAAAGACACATTTCTTGGGATTGAGGCGAACTTTAAATTTTTCCAATCTTGCAAATATTTTGGACAATATTTCTAGGTGTCTTTCTCTAGTGTATGCCTTTTCCAATATGTCGTCTACATAATCTTCCATGAATGTATGCATCATGTCATGAAATATTGTCGTCATGGCTCTTTGGTAAGTATCCCCAACATTCTTTAGACCGAAAGGCATGATGTTCCAATAGTAGGTTCCCCATGGACATGTGAAAGTTGTTTTCTCCTGGTCTTCAGGTGTGATCTTGATTTAGTTGTAACTAGAAAAACCATCCATTAATGAATACATGGCATGGCCAGCTATTAGATCTACTATAGTGTCGATGTTTGGCAGTGGGAAGTCATCCTTAGGACATGCTTTATTAAGATCTCTAAAATCTATGCACACTCTGACACTCTTATCTGGCTTGGATATAGGGACAATGTTAGAGATCCATTTTGCATAGTCGATTGATCTTATGAAGCCCACATCAAGGATTTTTCTCAGTTCTTCCTTAACCAACACAGCTAACTATAAAATCCTTGGCTTATCTAAAGTTTCAAGACTGGCAGCAATTGTAGGCTCAATCAAAATAGGTGATCGCTCATGGTAGTGCTCCGGGAGAGTGTCAAGATTTCCATCATCTAGTGCCTTAAAAAGGTTTTCACCATCCGATACGCTCTTTATTTCATCTTTTGTTTGATCTAACACTGCCAGATTCTAGTTTTCACCATTAGATCTTTATTTTTGAATTTTATTTTTGCAGCTAGGAGACTTGACACTCTCCTGATCAAAGACTTTATGCTGAAAATCGTTGGTGGAACAATAATTTGTGTTATCTGTGGAAAGGAAGTTGACAATAGCTTCGTCACTTGGAAACATAGGTATATTGATAGGTTTGGATGAATCCCAATCAATGAGATCAGGATGGATCAAAGATAGAGGGTCATCGGGTTGTGTGAAATCAACTATGGTTATGGTCATAACAGAGTTGACCGTAGGATCTGAGGTATGAGGTGGATCAAAGATGATACTGTTCTCATGATAATCTTGTTCGTTTAAATTTGACTCAATATCACTAGAATCATAGTCACCTTGTAGTTCAAATTCTTGTGTTTGGGTCCTTGAACCTTGACCTTCGATTAGAATTGGGGCATACTTGTGTATTACATCAACCTCTTTATCCCTCTAGAACTCATCATTGTAGATGGTGTCCCATTCATATTTAGCAGAGTCTGTGTCGGAGTTATTATCCACAAAATTATGAATTGTTTCCAAACATGCTTCTCTTGAATGTGAACCTTCTTGCAATGTGAGGACAGTGTCATGCAGTTATTTGGATGTTCTTTCTTTTGAGGTAGCATCATAACCTAATCCGGTTTTCTCTTTCACAACAAATCCTGGAGGATTTATAGGTTCAACTACTCCTTCTTTCCTCTTCCAGATAGAACCATTACCATCATATCCCATCTTTTGCATGATTGCATACCCTTTTCCATATCTATCTGTTGGTAATTTGACATTAAGGATTGTTTCATCTTCATCTTTATAGAGCCAGTTTAGAATTTCTCTATCTTCAGGATCTTCCATGGGGAATTTCTCCTTGATGAATTGTCCATTAAACTTTGTGATTGGATCTGTTGGTGGCTGCATTGATGTTGACACTGCTAATATTTGATGTTGCGTGATAGATGGTTGTACCTGTGATCAAGGTGATCATGTAGGTAAATTGGTAAGACAGAGAGAGTACTCCCCAACTCCATGGTCCTTGAATTTCAATTTCTTGTCAAAACTATTGGTTAATTGACTGATTTGTGTGTCAATCTTGAGAGAAGTACTAGCACGAGCTTCTTGATTGTTAGAAACCAAAGTATTTTGACTGGCTTTTATGTTGGCACAAGTTTGAATATTGGAATTATTAGCTGATCTCGTGATTTTCTGTCCATCATAAGGAAACTTAAGACATTGATGATATGTGGATGGGACAACTTGCATTTCGTGGATCCAAGGACGACCCAACAAGATGTTGTATGCAAGATCACGATCTAGTACTTGACAGAAGGTATTTTTGATAACAAGGCCCACTCTGATTGGCAGCGTTATTAGACCCTTGGATGCTCTTTCTTCATCATCATAAGCTTTAATGGTAAAATTCCTTTTGAGATCAATGGAATCCTCAGAAAATCCTAAAGCTTTAACCAACTTCATGGTACATATGTTTAAACCAACACCTCCATCTATTAGAACTCGTCTGACTCGAAACTTGTGAACCATGACTTCTAAATATAATGAGGAATTATGGGGATGAGTTATGGAAACGTCATCTTTTTCAGAAAATGAAAGGCACGTAGGTGAAGAGAAGTGTCCTACCATGGCTTGAAATTGGTCCACATCCAAATCTGTGGATACATTTGTTTTGACAAGGGCCTTTTCGAGAATTTCTTTATGTGCTGGGGAAATCTTCAAGAGTTCTAAGATAGAAATTTGAGTAGGAGTTTTTCGAAGTTGGTTGACTAAATCAAATTGATGTTGAGTTGTAGGTCTAGTGGACTTTGAGGAGGCACCCTTTAAGACAACTTTGGCTTGTGCCCTTGTTGTTGCGTTGACTTTTATAGCATTGATCTGCTCGTCATCAGTGTAGATATGATTGATTATCGGATCCTCAATATGATTCACACTTTTTCCAGAAAATTCACCTTTTTGATAGTTAGGCAAAGGATTGCAAAAAGCTTGGTGGTCTTCATTTGATTGTTGATGTACTTCTATTGTGATGGTGTTGTTTTCAATTAAGTCTTGAATGGTATTTTTCAAGGCTTGACAATTATTTGTGTGATGACCTTTGCACCGATGATAGTCACAATAGTATGCCTCATTTCATGATAGAGGCTTCACACTAGGTTCATAGTTTCTTTGAGGTGGAAAGATAATGAAATTTTTAGCCATCAACTCTTTGAATGCAGATTCCAAAGATTGACCCAATGGGGTGTAAGTTCTTCTATTGGAGAAGAATGAAAATCATTGTGGATTTGTATTCAAGGTATTCCCTAAGGAGTTGCTATTGTTATTGGTTCCCTAGTAACCTTGATTTTTGGTAGTCCCTTGATTGGGAGTAGAATTTTGATTCGCATTGTTCCTCAAAGGAGGATTGTTTCCTAGATTTGCGACTGAGTTGACATTGTTATAATTGTTGTTGTGCAGAGTACTTGGAGTACTAAGGAAAAATGGCTTGGTCGAGACATGATTCGCATCAACAAAACCATCATTCACTACGTTCTTGTTGCGAGTCCAAAATTTAGACTTGTCCTGATTGTTATGATGATTGGATGAGCCAAGATTGTCCTTGTCCAGTTTTATGATTCCTCTTTTGACCAAAGCACTTTCAATGGTTATAGCATCTTCAATAAATTTCTCAAAAGAGGGAGGACAATGTAAGTTCAAATGATAGCTCATATCTGAATTCAAGCTGTTAATGAAGGTGACCATCTTTTCCTTTTCAAGAATAGGACGTGGATATCTAGCGAACATTCTTCTCATCTCTGAAGAAAAGTAATGAAAGATTCACCAAATTTTTGTGCAACTTTGCAAAGATCTATCATGGTGATTTGGTGTTGGATGTTGTATGTGTATTGTGATATAAACAGATTGATTAATTCTTTGAATTTCTTGATAGGAGGTGTGATTTTTGATAGCCATTCCATAGAGTGACCTCCAAGACTCCTAGGAAACAAACACATCAGGTAAGTGTCCTCATGAGCGAACTCTAAAGTCATGTTTCAAAATTCTCTAACATGATCGATTGGCTCTGATTTCCCATTATAATGATCAAATTTTGGAATTTCACAATGTTTGGGAAATGGAATCATGTTGAGACTTCAATTGAAGGGATAAGGACAAATGTCCTCAAGAGCATATTTTTTTGTTGTGGTCCCCCCTTGTAACTCTTTAATTTGTCCTTGAAGTGCTTTGATTTGTTGAGTCAAAGTACTAAGATCAGATAAGGGTATTTCCTCAAGTTTTCTCTTCAAATTCTCAGTATCAAAGTCATGAGGCAATTTAGCTCCTTGGTCAACTAGATAGAGGAAGTATTTTTCTTTATCGTGCTGCAAGATCTTTTCTATGGCTTTGTGAAACTTAGGATCTTGCTTAGCCTCTCTAAGACATTCCTCATCTCATTCATCATCACTATCTATATGGGTTTTGCTCACGTCTTTGTAGTGGTGGAATGGATTTTCTTCTCTATATCCATATCATTGTTGAAAAGTGGATTACGACTGATATTGTAAAGAGGATTACTGCTTTCACCTTCTTCTTGAATTTTTTGGGTATGACCTTCTTGTTGGATTTCATCCTTCAATTTATTATATTGAGATCTTGTGGAGATAGGCATATGATTTTGAAGAATCTTTCTAAACTTAGATCATAGTTTTGATAAGTGCAATGATGATGATATCTTGATCTTATAAGATTTGAATCATATGATATGATCAAAGATGTTCCTAATTTTTTATTGTGGCTTCCAATGATGAAGGATGTCAGAATCCTATTGGGGAAGTTGAATCAATAATTAGAAATTTGTTTGAAAGGTGCACTCTTAAAGATTTGATCTTTGTTTTCGAAGAAGAGTTTTAAAATCACTAAAGGATTTGATTGGGATGTGAATGATATTCTATAGAAGGTGGTGATATATTGTCAAACTCAAGAGGTTGATTAAAATTATTCTACTGAGATAGAGCTAATCTCTGATAATAAGCTCGAGAATCCAAAGGCTCTACAGCATACTCGTCAGTGAATCCCCTAACAAAATCTTGGTATCTATGAAGAAATCCACGGTAATGAAGCAAGACATGTCAAATTTTGTACAAAAATTTCCTTGTTTGCAATGTTTTCTTGTACCCTAAATGTTTCTTGGGTTTCTTGATCCTAGTGGAAACTGATTTCTTGACAAACTTTGTTGATTTCCACTTTCTAAGCATGGGAGAAGTATCAGTATGTTTATTGGACCAAAGATACAAATAGTTTTTGAATGATTTTAGTGGTTGTCTTTCATGTTTATTTCAGATGATATTTTATCTAAATTAATGTGAATGAAAACACAACAAACACTTTGAATTAAATGGAATGTAACCAAACATAGATAAATCAAGTACATCCTATACAGGTAAAGCCAGGACAATATCCACTAGATTCCACGTAGGTTTCCCCAACTACATATCGGTAGCATGTGAATTTAGAACCTTGGCTGCACAAGCTCCCCCTTACAGTGCACTCTCTTCTTAGGCCAACCAAGCTTCCAATCCCCATGAAACTCCCATGGCATATTGATCACCTCTACTATAGACTGAGAAAGTGTGGATGCCTTCACATCGACCGGTGCTACACTAGCAAATAGAAGGTTTTTGGTTTACTAAAACAATGGTGTTTAATTCAGGACCCCCCTTCAAGTGGCCATACATGGGGCAAGAGATTAATCACCAATTTAGGTGGCATTCCAGCCTGAAGAGGTTAAGCATGGAAGGGTTTATGGGAGTACAACTCTTTCCGTATGACACATCCGCACTCGTAATCTTAGGTTTTCCTTAAGATTCACATTTTTATACCAGTCGGGGGTAGCTTGGCCTTAGCTCCATTGCCGGTTTGAGTCATGTTGGGGTGATGAAATCCCTAGGCAGGCCCAATTTCTAGAGACAATAATCATTTCTCTTACACCCTAGATCACATCATTGCACAAGGGGAGAGGATACTTCGGTTATTACGTCAAGGTTACACAGGGATATAGTGGGTCTAGCTTTTTGATCACCTAGTTTGCACAGGGTGAGAGCATAGTCACCTACCACTTTCAAGCACAATTAAGTAGAGTAAACATATTCATTTTAATGCACCAAATCATAATGATTTAAGCTAAGTGAAGATATTGCTTCACAACAGACATGGGGTTTATTTTAACTGCATGATCAAAGTGTGGTGACTATCCTAGATTGATTCATTTTAAACTAGAAAAGATTCTATCTGTGGAATGCATCAGACTCAGAATTTTGTTTTTGTATTACAACCTAGATGTGCTGAAATAGGTAGTATATGTGCTGAAATAGTCAACAGATGCGCAGGAACAGACCTCAGATGTGTAGAAACAGACCTTAGATGCTTAGAAACAGACCTCAAATGCCAAAAAATAGACCTTAGATGCACCACAAAAAATTCCTACATATGCTAAAACAGTCCTTAAATGCCTGACTTTAAATAAATGCAGTATTAATGCACTAACATCTACCTTATATGTGTAGAAATAGACCCTATATGCACTCAAAAAGTCCTGAAATACGCCACTTTAATTAAGTGCAGATTTAACTCTAAATGAAATGAGACTATATGCACTAAAACACTCCTTAAATGTGCTAAATTAACCCTTAGAAGTGCTAAAACAGTCCTCAAATGTGTGGAAATTTCCTGCAAAACAGAAACATTAACCTCCCAGATGCATTGCAGAAAGGTGTCGGATGCGCTAAAATGCAGAATTTTTTTGAAAGCCGAACTCCAGAATGTGGAAATTTGTAAGAACACTATACAAAAAAGGGTCAAAATCGGGGTAGAGCCCCATGATGGGTGCCATTTTATGTGTGTATGAAAATATGGTTAAAATTAACAAATTCAAAACACAATCAATAAAACCTTATATCAAAGAAACTGAAAGAAGATTTAAACAAACTCTTTATGGCAGATTCTTCAAAGTCATCTTATTGCTCTCTATCTCCAGTATTTTGTTGGTTCAAGTTTGCTCTCAGATTTTGTGTGCCAAGCTCAACAAAATGGACTACTAGAGAATGAGATTTAAATATGCATACTATGCTAAAATGCAAGATTATGCTATTGCTATGATAAAATTATTGCTAAGATATGGATATTGATAAAAATGTTGAAGATGCAAAAGTGTAAGCGTAATTGCATATGCGTGCATGTCTAACCAATGCTTGGGTTTGTACATGTATTTAAAGAGTTTTTGAAAGAACCTAATTGGCTATTTTTATCAACGGCTGTGATCAAGCTTGTCAAGATGGATGGTGAGGGATTTTTGAAAGGTGAGAAAGAAATAGAAGGTTTCCTCTTCAATTTTTCTCAGTTAGATCCAAAGGAAGGTTACCATTTGAAGAATGAGTTGAGAATGAATTTCATAATTAAATAAATAAACTTATTTAATTATGTGCGAAGATGAAATTAGAAGTTTACATAATTAAATAAGTAATATTTAATTATGTGTAAAGATGAAATTAGAAGTTTACATAATTAAATAAGTAATATTTAATTATGTGACATGAAGATGAAATTTAGAAAGTAATTAAATATTTAAAATATTTAATTATGTGTGGAGTGAGAAAAGATATTAAATTAAATATTTATAATATTTAATTTAACTATGAGATGAAGAGGGTGTTTGAAGGAATATTCCATTATTTGAATTCAAATATTCAAATTTAGAATAACATGATAATTAATATAAATAAATTATAAAATTTATTTATTTTAATTAAGAGGAATATGGAAGATGGTAATAATTAAATAAAGTTATTTATTTAATTAAGGTAGAAGAATTATAAAAGTGAACAATATAAATAAATAATTAAATTTATTTATATGTAGATGACTTTAGAGGATTAATTAAATAATTTATATTTAATTAATTAACAAGCTTGATGACCATTTTTAGACATATACAATAGTAATTCACTCAAACTTGTACAATTTTAGAAGTGAGCACATCAAGTATAAATAATTCATTCATTTATTAAAAGGAATTTGTTATCACAAAAGATAAGGAGCATAGGTGAAGCTCTTTTGCAAGCCCATGGCTAGTAAGTTGTGGCATAAATGTTCTCATTTTCTTGTGCATGTGCTTGGTGGAGCTAGTAGCGGGTTTCTTTGTGTGTGGAGTGTTGTTTTCTATGTGTGGGGGAAGATCTAGTGTGTGTGGGGATTGTTTATGTTCGTTGAAGAGTCCTTGGTGCTTGAGGGTGTTTTGTCATGGCTTCTCTTTTCTATGTGATACTCTCTCTTTGATTCTATCCTTCTTTAGTAGTGGTGGGGGTTTGGGGTGGATTTCTCACCACCTCATTTTTGTCTAGCCATCTTTTCTTCAAATCTCTTATGTTTTTGTGGTGATGGGTACTAGTGAAACATCTGGATATACACCCTCTATGGAATTTCGTGTTACATTTGGAATGAAATCACATCCCCCTTCGATGAGGGTGGTTGAGAATAGTTTTTTTAACAATGAATTAGGGTTCAGAGGGTTTTCTCCATTTGGAGGACCCTAAATTCCAAAAATCAATGGTTGCTTGGAGCGATACAAAGAAAGGCCAATGCTGGTGATCCAACCAAATTCAATTGTGGAGGATATTGAGTATTTATCAAAACATGGGTTGCTTTGTAAATTCATGGGAATGTAGGTTTCACTTCAATTTTTTGAGTCATGGGCACAATAGACATGGATTCTAAAAGGTGAAATGGAAGTGATGTTCTTGACGAGTAATTATTTCATGGTGGTTTTCAACTATATGGCTAATTGCAATAGAATTTTTGAAGGTGGACCATATTTCCATAGCCAAATTGGTTTATTTATTAAGCCATGGAATGAGGGCTTTAATCCTTTAAAGGAGGTCTTGATTCGAGTTTTGGTGTGGGTTCACCTTCCTCAGTTTCGAGTTGAGTTTTGGTGCAATGAAATCCTACAAATGGTTGCTTCACTCTTGGGGAAGCCAGTGGGTCCTTCTCAATAAACACAGGATAGAAAGGTAATGAATTTTTCCTACATTTGTGTTGTGATTGATTTGAGTAATCCTCTTCCTGAATCTTTGGAAATTTAAGTTGGCTTGTATTTTTGGGTGCAAAAAATTGATTACGAGACTCTTCCTTTCCATTGTTGTTTGTCTCATGAATATGGGCACTTGTAGTGAAAATTCCCAAGGTCCAAATCTTCTAAGCTTCAATCTACTCATCTTCCTCACAACCATCATAAGGTAAACAAAGGAAAGGCTCCCATTCCAGGTAATGATGCAAGTACAGAGGGTTTCATTCCTGTGAAGGCTCATAATATAAATCGTGGATAGATGAGGTATTTCAAGGAGCGACAGGAGGAGGACACTTTTAATAGATTTAAGATTCTAGATGACCTTAGTCACTAGGAGGTGAACCAAGGTATGTTGGCTATGGATCATGTTGTTGTGGAGTTGGGTCAAGAGGGCATTATCTTTGATAGCCTTTAGAATCTATAGGATGTTGGTGCTTTAGAAATGGACATTGACCTTAGTTTTCCAATTTTAGTGGGGCCTGAGGTTCTTTCAATTGTGATGAAGGAGGGGGGAGAGAGATCTCCTCCTTTAGTGAAAGTGGAGCCTAATTTGGAGAAAGGAAATAAGGCTTCTCCTATGTTGGGGCTTCTTCAAAAAGATCTAAAAAAAGGAGTGGCTTAGAAATATTCCAAGGCTAGGAGAAAGGACTTTGAGAAAATAAAGATGATGAGGGAAACTTTGGTGTAGTTAGGTTTATTCAAGACTATGGACTCTCATTTTTCTAACCCCCCAAAATTATTGTCCTCTCATGGAATGTAAGGGGCTTGAATAGTGGCCCTCGACAAAAAATTGTTCATGATTTGGTGAGAAAGCATTCTCTTGATATGCATTTTTATAGGAAACTAAGCTATTTGTTGAGAATATGTGTGGTTTGATGCCTAAAATTTGGGGGTGAGGTCAATTTCAATGCATTGGAGCCCAAGGTAATTCAGGAGGTGTGGCATGTTTATGGAATCCATTGAAGATTCATCCTCTTTGGTGGATTTCCTATAAGTCATCTATTTCTATGCTTGCTTCGAGCTTGGAAACAGGAGAAACAATTCTTCTTTCCACCATTTATGTGCCTTCTGAATTTTTGGGTAAGCAATACTTGTGGTCTCATATCAAGTTTATTTGAAGCTATGTTCCTCTCTTTCTTTGGTTTATTGTAGGTGAATTTATGCCACTATGGATTTGGATGAAAAGAAGGGTGGAATTATGAGGTTCGAGCCCTCTACATTTCTTCTCCATGATAACACTCAACTTTAAATTTGTTGACATCAAACCTAGTAATGGTAGTTTACTTGGACTAATAGGAGACTGGGGGTGGATTGTATTGTTGAGATGCTTGATTGGTTCTTGGTCTCTTGGTTTTGTATTGGTGGTTCTTGGTCAACTTGTTCTGATATTCTAGACTGGAGGGGCTCAGATCATTGGCCTCTCAAATTATCTGCTACTTTTCCTCAGGTAGCTCATTCTCCTTCTTTCAAGTTTCATCTCATGTGGCTATGGGATCCATCCTTGTAAGATCATGTTGCTAAGTGGTCCACCGTAGGGGGATGCCTTCTCTTGGCACTACTATGTATTCTTTTTCCAAATAGATATAGTTTGTGAAGTACCAATTCAAAAGGTGGAAAAGGTATTTTTTTGGTAATATTTTTTAGGCTAAGGTTCCAACTCAAGTTGAATTGGATGCTATCAGCCATGAGATTAGGGAGTTGGTCCTTTCTGAATATTCTCTTAGGGAGGAGGCAAGGGATTTGAAAGCTTTGGGAGAATGGGAGCTATGTGAGGAGATTTTTTGGAAACAAAAGGTGTGGGTTGAGTGGTTATAGGAGGGGGATATAAACACTACCTTTTTCTTTAACTCAATGAAGGCTAGGAGACATGGTAATTCAATTCATTTTATTGTAAATGATAGGGGTGAGAATTTAACCTCTTTGAGTGATATCTCTAGAGAGGCTTTTTAGTTCTTTGCCTCCTTATTTAGAGAGGACTCCTAGGAGGCATTGGTGGAAGAAAACCTTGTTTTGTACTGCATCCCTTCTTGGGTCACTAGTGAGATGAATCAACACCTATTATTTGGCATTACCCTAGAAGAATTGGAGGCTACTATCTTTTAGATGAAGAAAGGGAAAGCTCCTATTCCAATCAAGTTCTTTCAAGAATTATGGGATATTATAAAATTGGATTTGTTAGAAGTGGTTTAGGAGTCACAGAGGAACAAGAAAATATTGAGGGCCTTGAATTCTACCTTTCTTTCTCTCATACCCAAGTGTGATGGTGTGAACCAACTAATTTTTTTCAGCCTATCTCTCTCTACAATGTTGTTTACAAAATTATTGCCAAGTTGATTGCCAAAAGGTTGAAGCGGTGGATTGGTAAGATTATTTCTAAGGAACAAGGTGGCTTCATGGTTGATAGGTGAATCTGAGATGGTGTGGTCATCGCTACTAAAACTATTCATTTCATGGTAGCATCCAAAGAAAATGCTATGTTCATCAAGCTTGATATGGAAAAGGCTTATGATAGAGTTAAGTGGTCTTTCTTGCACAAAGTTCTCATTCCTTTTGGTTTTGTGGAAGCATGGGTTGTGTGGGTTATGAGTTGTGTTACAACCAATTCTTTTTTAGTTTTTTTAAATGGTGAACCATCTTCTTCATTTGGAGCTTCTAGGGGTCTACATCAAGGGAACCCTCTTTCTTCCTATTTATTCATTCCTCTTGCAGAAGGTTTGGGGAGGCTATTGAAGAGAAATTTGGTGGCAGGTCTTATCCAAAGGTGGGTATGGGGTAATAATTAACCTCTGCAATCTAACCTACAATTTGTTGATGATTTTTCTTTGATGGGTATGGCCAAAGTTAGAGAGGCAACTAATTTGTGCAAGGCTTTGGAAACTTATCTTGTTGCTTCTGGGCAAAGGATTAATGAAGATAAATCTTCCATTTTCTTCTTTAATACCTCAAGGATTATTCAGTAGAGTATTTCTCATATTTTGAGGTTTCAGGTTAGTTCTATGCCTTTAACTAATCATGGCATTCCTATCTACTCTATCACTTTCCCTAGGGGGTCTTGGTAGAAATTTCCTTTAAAATTTCTTATGAAGCTCAACCATTTGACTCATTGATGGTTGTCTTTTGCTAGGTGGCTTCAACTCCTTAAATCAGTGTTGCAAGCTCTTCCCAACTATAGGTGTATGCTCTAGGTGGCTCCTATTGGGTTCATTAAGGATTTGTACTCTTTGGTGAGACATTTTTTATGGGCAGGAAACTTATCTTCCTCTATGTGGAGCGTCATGGAGTGGGATATTGTTTGTAGGTTGAAGCTTTTTGGGGGTCTTAGATTGCGGCAGTTGACTTTGACTGGGTTGGCTTTGTCAGCTAAGCTTTATTGGAGATGATGTTTGGAACAGGACCTTGTTTGGTCCATGATTTTATTTCACAAGTACCTCCATGGGGTACCAAAGGAGGATATTCCCAGATATCTATTGGTGGGGAAAGTTTTCATGATTTTGGAAACACTTAAAAAAGGGGATAAGTTGATTAGATAGGGTTTGTTCTAGATTTGCAATAGGGGGTTTGAGGTTTATTTTTGGTTTGATTCTTAAGATGGGTTTTCCCCCATTATGAGAAAGTATCCTAATCTATAGAATCTTTGTTAGCATTTCTTGGAGGTTGGATGGTCTAGGGTGATTGATTTTAAGAAGCCTTACTTCTATGGGCAATTGGAGGTGTCAAGGTGGAAGGCTCCTAATGAATGGCCAGTGGCTGGTTTGGAGGAGGATTGTATTGAGCTTCAATCTATTCTAACAAGTAGACAGTGCAACTCTCTTCAAGATAAGGATAAATTAGCTTGGAGTCTAGATCCCAAGGGAGCTTTCATGATGGCTAGTGGTTATTAGGAGTTGGTGGTTCAAAAATATGGTGGGTTTGAGGTTCCTTGGGAGAAAAATGTGCGTAACAAGTTTTTGTGGCCTAGGTGTAATTTCTTTGTGTGGACTTTATCTTGGAATAAATTTTTGACCTAGGGGAATCTTTATAAGTGTGGATTCCAGGGACCTTCTGTTTGTGTTCTGTGTAGGTGAAGTGAGGAGGATTCTTCAGACTTGTTCATCCATTGTTCCTTTTCTTTTCTCCTTTGCAATTTTTGGTGGGGTGTTTGGAAACAACCTTTTGTTCATGCTTCATCCCTTGTTGAATTTTGGAGCAATCTAGGAATACCTCCTACATAGGCTTCTTTTCTCCAGGTTGTGTGTTGTATTGGTCCTACCTTCATCCTTTGGAAAATATGGCTAGAAAGGAATCATAGGATTTTCTAAGGAGATAGGTTGATGATTCAATGGGTTTGGCAAAGAATTGTGGTTATTATCCAAGAAACAATGGAATCTAAGTCTGAAGTGGCTTATCCTTTGGAAAGGAGTGATGAAGAGATTGTGAACATATTGGGTTTACATGGCTTGACCTCTGACTCTGCTTGTGTTAGATGTTGTAGGTGAGCTAAAAAGAAGGTTTAGAGGGTTGGGAGGTGGTTGCCTCCTCCGAAGGATTTTTTTAAGATTGATACTGATGGATCATCTCGGGGAAATCCTAGGCCTACCGGGATTAGTGGTGTTAGGAGAGACTATTTTGGATTTGCTATTTTCTTTTTCTCCATTCATAAAGGATAACATTATAATAATCTTATGGAGGGGTTGGTGGTTCTTTGGGATCTTGATCATGCTTGTGCTCTAGGTTGGCATAAAATTATTTGTGAATCTAACTCTTAGATTATTTTTAATTTGTCGAGTCAACATAATTTGACTAGAGTTCATTGGAAATTGGCTTCGATTGTTCAACATATTTTGCAGTTGTGTACCATGCTGGAGGTGGTGTCTTTTACCCCAATCCTGTGGGAAGGAATAGGGTTGCTAACTATTTTTCCAAGTGGGCTTATGAGCATGTTGTTGATTAGCAGATTGAGGGATGGGAGTAGTTATTCCCTAAATATTTTCAAGTTTTAGAGAGGATCATTTCCAATGATATGGCTAGTTGAGTGGGTTGGTGTTGTTTGGGTAGTGGTTGATTGTTCTAGCTGGGTGTTTAGGGGTGATTTTCTTTGCTTGGAAGCCTTTTGAGTCCCTGATCTCTTTGTACTAATTTTTTCTTGATTTCAATAAAGTTTTTACCCCTTTTTATTTTTCAAAAAATCATTCATTTATTCAAGAGTTTGAGAACTATATAATTTTGAAGATTCAACAAATTATATAATAAAAAATTAAAGAGTCATGTATAAGTTTGATTATGATGTATAAAACAATGATATGAATATTGGTAAAAGGGATTGGGATAGAGGATAGTATGAGAAGAAAGAATGTTACAAAAATTGTGACTATGAAAAGGAAGATGAACCAAAGTAGCAATGGGTAATGAAAAAGAAGGAGATACCAAAAAATAAAAATAATGATGTTTCAACAAGATAAAATTCAAATGTTTAGGAACAATTATTTTGATTCCTATCATTTGAAATGCAATATGTAGAAAATGAGTTAGAGGAGGAAATAGATGTTCCTTCTCATAGTCAATTCATTCTTTTTGTCCTTGATAAAAATAACTTCATCTTGCCACATGATTATGTAGACCTATCATGTCTATAGGTCAATATATAGAGGGAATAAGAATGTAGTGCATTGACATAAATAGATTCAATATTATAAATGAGGTTACAAATCTATTGAAGTTATTTTTCTTTTTCTATTGAGAAGTCATGATGAATAATACACCATTATTATTTCCTACTTTACATTTCTCCTAGAAAAGATAGAAAGGAAGAATATATCACTTGGAGCAAGGAGTGTATTAATATGTATGAGAGAATTAAGGAAGTTCTTCAAGATACACTAGCCTTAGTAAGTTCATATTTTTTTGAACTTTTTCATCATGTCCCTTGTTCCATATCATATACTATTTTTATTTTTGTGTTCCAAATGAATGATCATGGGTAGTATAACTACCATTTGTATTGATTAGTGTATTTTCACATGATGAAGAGTGGAGGTAAACACCATGAAGTGATAATATAACATTTATGGAAGGTATTGGTGTTGGTATGGATGCAAAAAAAATAGTGAGATAAATTTTAAATATCATCCAAATTTTGCTACATCAAGGATGATCTAGGACACAAGCATATATTATTTTACTTGGAAACAATGAATTACCACCTAGATTGTATGTTAATAGGAAATTTTTGAGTTGCAATGGAAAAGGTATATATTGATGCTAAGGAAAAATTCAAATGGGCTGCTACATATGCTTAATATGAAGAATAATATATCCCACAACATGGTCATATAAATTTATTGAGTTATTTGGTGATAGTGCATACTACCTCAAGATATTTTCCAAAGAATCGGTGATGTTCCTAATCCATTATACTTTGGATTAATAGTGTTTATGTATGTAATAGTCATACCTATACATATTGTGTTTTATTTCAAATTCTATATTTTCTTGTAAATATTATGTTGTGTGTGTCTTTAGTTAGTCATGATCCTTGTTTGATCATGATGAAGTGTATTTTTGCTAGTCTCCTTTAGTTCCCCTTTTGTTGATCTACTCTAAGAGATTTAGATTCTCAATTTTTGTTACACCCTTTTTTTTAAATTACTTTTAACTTTTTATGTTAAAATGTGTTTTGATATCTAATGATGATTATACATGTTTTTCAAAATTTTGATGGGATTAAATTCAATATAAAATATTATAGTTTTGATTATTATTATTACTGTTTAATCAATATTATGATGTTATGATTAATAATATGCTAACTATTTAACTATATTTCTAGTGAAATGTAGGACCAATTTTTAACCTCTAGAGAGAGAGGGAGAGTATCACTAGAGAGAGGGGTTTAGAATTCAGAAATAATAAGTTTATGTCAATTGAGTTAAATCACACACTCATGCAGGTATACCCTAATCCTATCATTGAGTCAATTATTGTGATTTGTTTAAGTTGGGTAGAGTCAAGTCAAAGGGTTAGCTTTAACTTTTTCAAGTCTTGGTTTATTCTATTTCAATAAAAGAAAAATAAAGTGATATATATTTATGAATCAAATTGTTTCATCGATTTTCCAATCTTTTTTATTTATTGAGCCAAATCGACTATCATTAAATGTGTTAAAGAATATATATATATATATATACACAAGTATATTTATAAGAATTAGATAAATATATATGTATATTAGTATATTTATGACATATCATTCATATTTAATCGAGTATATATACATATATATAGATAAAAGGATATATATATATATATAACATAATATAATATTTATATTTATTAGCATATTTTTCATGCTCGTAAAAGATGTAATAAAGTAATTTAAAATTGTTATTAAGCTAGAATCATGGGGCATACAAGCCTCCAATGAAGGCTTGAATAAAGACACATTATATGGTATTAAAGTGATGGTGATGGACAATAAAGCGGCACATAAACTCTTAATGTATTGCAAGACACTATGTGGTAGTTAAAAAACTCTTTGAATACATTTAAAACAACCATTGTGTAAGCCATAGTATGGAGTAGAATATAATCTATTTGTTGAGCCTTTTAATGAAGGCAATGACTGATACTTCGTTTTGTGTGCCAAAATTTAAAATAAGTGGTTGGTAATTAATACCATAGTTTTGGAGATAATTTAAGGGAATATGATAGACAAAACACATTTCATTTCTATATTTTTGGATATCATTATTATTTAGCAATTTGGAGATAGTGTAATGACTAGTTGATAGTTTAAGAAGTGTGTTAGCAAGTCAAGGGCCAAAATAGATCTTATCATAGGCTATTGAAAAAAGGTCTATGGAGGATGAAAAGGACTTAGTTGTAACTAGGAGACACAACCCTTCATAGGAATGCATATAAATATATTGTAAATAATATATGAAAGATATAGATATAAATATAGATTTTTGGGCACCTAGAATACTAAGAGGTGGGGTGAATCAGTATTCCCTAAAACTCATTAACTTTATCAACCTAAAAATTCATTTAATGCATCACATTAAAATTGTAGTAATGGAATGGAACATTTAAAGCATGCACCACAACAAAGAACACAAGAACACTAGATTTACATGGAAAACCCTAGAAGGGAAAAGCCATAGTGATGATTAGATCACAATATATTATAACAAGTTACAATGTTGATACAAAAAAGTGGACTCATTCTCCAAGGACACACTTTCTAGAAAGAGAGAATGGCCCACTATCAGTGGCTCACTGCCAAGGGATCACTATCCAAAATAGAAAAGATATAAGAAAGGATGGATCACTACCAAAATGAACTAAGTTAATAATACATTTACAACATGCCAAGGATACAATTCCGACTAAGCTCTCAAAAATGACTTAACAAACTTCACACTATATCATATTTCACACACACTCTCTACATGTACTTGTACATATTCTTCACATGATGAATCAACCTTGTATATATTGTAACCAACCAAAACATCATTTAGGTCAACCTATATAGATAAAACATGCACCACAACTTTTCGGCTCAAAAATACATCACATGCTTTGTAAAATAAACCAAAATATGTACACCACAAGAATAGTTTAGCATGACCCACAATCACTCCTATGATTCTACCCCATACATAATTCAACTCTGCATGACATCAAACCCCTTAGGTCGACACTGCATAACAAAATTTGTGAAGCAACAATGAATGAACCATATACATTCATTCACAACTCAACACACATATTACCAAATCACTTGCCACTTGGAGCACATATACTTCTAACATCTAGAAACACTTCCTCAAAACTATATAACATAATATTCATTCGCAGTGGAATGTAGAGCATCCCAATCATGCTTTCTATACTAGTAACTCTACCACTACAAGGCCTGATACTCTATAAATATAATCTTCAACTACAAAAGAAATAATTTAACTTTAAAATTTGGATTAGAACACCTTCAATACATATCATCAAAACCTCAAAATTGCATGACAAGATATTGCATAGCTCAGAGTAATGCGGACCACAAAAATGGTTCACTATAGGATTGAAAAAGATAGCCAATTCACCAAAATAATTGGTCTTCTCCATACCAACACTTTTTCCTTTCTACAATAGGTTTTCATCAATGATAACACCATACACTATCATGCTCATGTTGCAAAAAAATCCCCCTTTTTCATTGAATGTAGCACACTCTCACTCTCCAAAACCTACTCAAACTACCCCCCCTTTGACATCAATAGAAAAAGGCTCACTATATCACTCTTTCTAACTAATATATACACATTAGGGTAACTTCCCCTTACTGCTTCTCTCCTATGCTCAACAAACTTCTTCAACAATTTTTCCTTTAAGAAATATTTACATCAAAATAGCTCCCCCTAACAATTTTTTTGAGAAAGGAAAAAATGGGTTTTACAGGACCTAAAACCACAAAGTTTACAACATAAAATAGGAAAGGACAAAAAATTCCAACGAATTAAATAGGATGCAAAAAAGAAAAATCCTAAAAAATGGCAGCCAACCAAAAAAAGCCAGAAAGGACCACCAAAGAGCCAGCCGAGGCGCAAACCAAAAAACTAGCAACAACTAATCCATAGTCTTCAGAACTTTCTCAGTCTCAGCCTCTAGATCCTACATATCCTGGACTCCCTTCTTGAAAGTTTGAATCATCTATGGCATGGGGGGAGCCTTCCTTTTCAGATTATCCCTGGTTCTCTTCAAAATCCCCATGTCCTCTTCCTAGTTTTTATCTTTCACCTCTTCCAAATCAACAACCAAGGACCCCTGTTCAGCTTTATCCAAATTTTCAATCATTGCATTGATAATGATAGCATTATGTCTTTCCATTCTATTATTTTGTTCAGTAATTATATTCACAATATTTTTTATTTTTTCAAAGTCAATTTCAATCCTTTTGTCCTTATCCACATTGTTCTGGATCTCCTTACTAGCAGTCTTCTCATTACGCTCTTCATCATTTTTGCATAACGCGGAAACCTTAGCTCCCACTTCTTCCAATTTACTCTGGAGGGCCCAGTTTTTTATTTTTAGGTCATTAATTTCATGAAAGACCCATTTTGACATTTTGAAGTGGTCCATGGCATTATTCCTAGCTATGCCCAAAAAATCAGCAGTAGGTTCCCTATGAAGATTGAGGTAATTTTTAGTAGGGACAGAGGCTCCAGGGGACCTAGTTCTATCATCTCTGTCCATCAACGAGACAAAAGAGGAAGAATTTTTAGTTGCACCGGGTTCCTCAGAATCAGTAGAATCTTCAGAATACGAAACAAGGTTTTTAACAGGGAAATTCTTTCCAGTGCATATGGCTTTGGGGGTAGAACTTCCAGGCTCAAAAGCAGGGTAGACTTTAACAGGTTGGGGATTATGGAATTGGATTTTATTTCCAGTCTGGACAATGGGAGGGTCCAAGACTGTCCTTACCAAGCTCTAGTTATGTTTATTCTCTGAACAACTAGGTTCACTGTCATCATCCTCAGAAGCCAAAAAGGCATCCAGGTTAGCAGGGGCTGGCATTTTTTGGAAATGTTCAAAAATTAATTTTATCAAACCAATATGTAATATAGGATATCTTTTAGGGTTTTTCTTATGATCTTCCAGACTCTTTCTTAAGGAACAAAGTAAGTAGTAGGGGAGAGAAACCCTAACCTTATAGCGAAAATGATTGAGCAAGGAAAAATGATAGCCATAGACCCTAGTGAACTATCCATCCAGGGTGTTATACTCCATAATGATGCAAAGAACTTTTCTCCATAGAGCTTTAATGGTGTCAGCCTCAAAGTAGCTGTTGGAAACTTTCACAAGTTTCAATCTTTCCTTGTCTTTCTTAGGAAATCTTTCCACCGCTTCATCAAAGAAATTCCTATCCTAGAAAAATTTGTGTCCTTCAATGGACATACTAGTCACTTCAGCGATGAGATTTTCATCAAGTTTAACTTTCCTGCCAAAAAGGGTTATTTCACCATTGTTCCAATTCTTCTCAAAAAGCTCTGTAGCTTCCTGATTAGACCCATGGAGTTTCTCCAAAAAAGGGAGTAAACCCCCACTTTTAACTTTGTTCCACACTTTAGTGTTTCTTGTGTGCATTTTGAAGCTTTCCAGCTCAAGTCTTTTTCTTTCTCCTCCCATTTTAGCAAGCACAGTAATGCAAACAAAGATGAAATATTGGTGCAAAATGGTCCCACCAAGCCTGTGAGCCCACAAAGCATGTTGTGCAAACTTACAAGACAAGCTAATTAGCTCGGTCCCATGCAATCTAATGATAGTGATTTACTTACCCCATTCTATCATCATGATTGAGGTGACACACAAATTTCCCATGTGACACATCATAGTTCAATAAGGCTCAGACATCAACACCTAAATCACTAATATTCAACCATGTGCACTGTCCTTTACTTTTAACCCCTTCATTTGCAAAAAATTATGCCACAACATTGGCTTCTCTATAGACATGGGATATATTTATATTATCAAACTTAGCTAAGGTCAAGATAGCATCATCAATCCAAGAATTTATGGTCCATGAGGGGGGGACCTACCCAAAAGACATTCAATAATATTTTTTGAATCCACTTAAAGCCAAAGGTTTTTAAAATTCAGAATATGAGCCAAATTTATTACATGAAAAGCTCTGGCAACCTCAGCCAAATGATTGGTTTGTGAGCTGAGGGGGGTAACAATTGCACCTAGAAATTTTCCAAAAGAATCCCTTATAACTCCACCACATCCCTCTGCACCAGGATTTCCTTTAGTCACCCCATCAAAGTTGGCTTTGATCCAACTGTTAGGTAGAAAATTCCAACAAACACCCTCCCTTTCCTTCTTAGCATGTTTAGGAGCATAGGAAATATCATAACTAATTTTCCATTCCTTAGCAATTATTAGATCATAGGAAGAACAAGCCACTTTCTCAAGATTACAATCCTTCTAGGGGATTGCATTGAAGTTTTCTTTCATTAATATGATTATTTTGTCAAACACTATGACCTTTGAAGATTCCTTATCTTTGTAAATTCTATTATTTATTTCTTTTGAAAGACCCCAAGCAACATGAAGGAAGGAAAATTCCCATAGCTTCCGTAGTGCTGGGTTGTGAGTAGGGGTTTCCATTGGATGAAAATGTCTTCAATTGACGAAGGAAACACCCAAGATAATTTCCAGTAACAGAGATGTTTTTCCTAAATCGAGGCAGCAAATGGATAATGAAGAAACAAATGACAAACTGACTCTGCCTCCATCTTACAAAGATAACACCTATTGGGTATTTGAAAACCTCGATTGCAGAGATTATCAACCGTGAGCATTTTTTTTAAGAAGGATCCAGAAGAAGATGTTGACTTTAGGTAAAAGGTGTTTGATCCAAGAATTTGACTAGAAAGGGGGGGAACCTGGGCAGAAGACAGCCTGGAAAAAGTTGATGAAACAAAGTAGTTACTCAAGGGTTCATCTTTCCAAACAAGACAGTCTTCCGTCTGATTATGGCAAAGTCTGACAGCCAGCAGGGAGGATTGAATAGAAGCAAGAACCTGACTAACAAGACAGAGATCCACCCATTTTCCATTCTTCCAATAATCTTTAACATATGGACCAAAGAGAGCTTTACAAACCTCATCCCACCCACGAAAAGGTTCAATTTTGGCAAGGGGCTCCTTGAACAACCATCTATCATCCCAAAATCTTGTTTGGTTTCCACTCTTGACTTGCCAACCCACTCCTATTTCAACCACTTTTCTACCAGCAATCAAGTTATCCCAATAGTTTGAACCTCTGGGTAGAAGATGGGATTCCATCATGATTGTAAGAGATCTATTGTTCTCCAAATGTTTGCTTATTAGAATTTCAGCCCATTCCCCTGAGGATGAAAATAGTCTCCAAATTTGTTTAGCAAGAAGAGTCTTGTTAACCATTCTGATTTTTCTAAGACCTAAACCACCGGCCTTTTTAGGTCTGTACACCAAATCCCACCCTATTAAAGGCAGCCTTTTTCTTTCTTCAACACCCAACCAAAGAAATCTTTTTTGAATCTTTTCAATAGCATCCGTTAACTTGGCAGGGATTTTAAAACTCCATATGTACATTGAAATTAGAAAAATACATATTTAGAACAAAAATGTACACCTTCAACTAGTAGAGGATAAAATACCCTTGTAAGAAACGTTCAATTTGGAAAGGTTTTCCTCCCATTCTTTCTTTGGTACCTCCCAGTCCTTCTTGGCAAAGGAAATCATACAACACTGACTCTAAAATTGAGTATGGAGGTCTCCTCCTTCATCTGGGGAAATGGGCACCAGATTCTTTTGTTTCACCTTCTTTACATCTACTAAAACTCTAGTCAAATATCCTTGCACTTACCAAGTCTTTGAGCTAACTATACTACATTATGATCTTCTATTTTTCTACTTGCAGTAAGAACAAAATTGACAATGAAAATTCTCAATAGCTTCCCTTGTAGCACCATGCATATCATTTACTAGATCATATACACTAAAGGCCTAAGAAATTTGTGACTCTATTGGGTCCATTTGATCTTTCATGCTCCTTGTAGAATTAGGTCATTTCAAGAAAAAACTAAAACCAAAATTTAGCTTCTTCTACACATTTTTGGACTTCCTTCAAGTGGCCTTGCAACTTTTTATATGCAACATTACATTTATTAGAAATATTAGTCACTCTTATCATTGACCTTCTTGTCCATTTCTATTTGAATCTTTTCTTCTAAATTGATAGAATAATTCTTGAAAGAATCAAGCAACAATTTAAATTTATGTACACTAGATAAAGAATCATCAACCATTGCTCTGGCAATACCTTCATGCAACATTTTTATTGCTTCATCTACCATTTTTGAGCTCTTTTGGTGTTTCTAAATTATTTCCTTCATTATAGAGGCATGGAAAGCATCACCAAGCTATAACTTATGTAGGGGAGAGATCTTATTCATATCTACCTATCCTTGTTGCATTGGAATATGTAGGAGTTGTGTGGAAACCACTAGTTCAAATTGTAACTACATGTCAAGTAGATCCTTTAATAAATCTCCAAAGGTTTTGGAGGATTTACCAACATGTTTAGCACATTATCCTTCCTTCTTCCCACTCTTCTCCTTTTCTTCACTTTCAGAACATGTTTCAACATTCTTTTCTTCTTTTCAAGACTTTTCACCATTCGAAGGAGGAAATTTTTGTTATTTTTATACCGCTTTCTTCTTTGCAACTTCCTTTTTATCTTCTTCTCTATACTTAGAATTTTTTTGGGTATGTGCAGGATCATCATGGAAAAAATAGGCCCTTAAGTGGCAAAAAAATTAGAAAAATCAGTGTTAGGCAACTTGACGTAAAAATTTGAATAAGTTGTCTATATTATTTCAAAAATATGTAATAATAGAATCTGTAGAAAATTGAATGAAGTTTCTAAACTACTAGGTTTATTTAAAAATAAATAAAATCTATTTGGTGAAAATTTGAAATTTCAATGCAGTAGTACTTAAATTTCATGGAAAAAATAAGAAGTAGGTGTCTGTCTGACCACCCTAACCAGAATAAAATGATAATATTTCTTTATAATATTTTATATATAATTAGAGGATTCATGTCTGGATGTGATGCATATTTTTTTTTTAAATTTTCCAACTAAATAATTAATTATGAATTTTTTATTAAAACTTTAAAAAAATATAAAACTCCAATGTTTGACCACCTTAAGTTGGTCAAAACATCATGAAATTTAATTTTTCTTTTTTAAATCCTATAGTATGTGAAGCATAGAATGTGACACATGTTTAGATTCAAAAAATGTATATCGTTTGAAAGTTATAGATGTTTTTCAATCAGCCTATCGATCAGGACTTTAGTCGTAATTCTAATAGAAAATAAATAATAATTATTTATTAAATTCAAATTAAAGCATAATTTATATTGGTGGAAATCTGAGAATCTCCTCTAAAAACCCTTTTCATTTCATCAATTTTGGGTAAAAAAAAGTCGTCACCACATACCCTACAAATACCCATAATATTGCCACTTTTTGGCCCATCATGATCCTGCACATACCCTTTTCCATATCTAGAGGGGGAAAATTATAATAATTTTGAGATTCATCTTTCTTTTGGATGCTATATTTTTTATCTTCCTTTTCTTCTTTGACAACATTCTCCACATCCAGAGGGGAGTTATTTGTCACCATGTCTTCTTGTCCACCCTTAGGCTCAAGAACATGCTCATGTTGTTCAATCACAGTCTCATTACTTTCTAGGATAGATGTATCATGTTGCATTTGTTCTTCATTATCTAGAGACATTCCCGACTCTTTTGCAAGTTTCTGCACTATCTCATTCTTGATTCTTTCAATGTCTTCTTTGTCTCTACTGATCAAAGTACCAACTCTCTTTTTTGTCCTTAATTTATTATTGTACAACTTAGATGTAACTTTTCTCTATCTTCAACTATAAGAGAAAAAACCATCTTCTCCAAGGAAAAAATCATCTTAGTATCTTCATCAAAAGCTTCTTGCCTTCTAGCACTCAAAACACCTTTAACATCATTAGGCAATTGATTCTCAATTTCACTCAATGTTGTACTAAATGTTACCATATATTTTACAATACCTTCTTCTATTGTGGCCTTATCCTCATCATTTTGAATCTAGATACATTTTAGCTATCTTTTCCAAAAGACCCAATTTTGCAATACTATTAAACAAATCACCTAACTTTAAGGGACTACGTTCTCTTACTGAAGGAGCCTCTTATGTCTTCTTTCCCTTTCCTTTAGGATATTTGTATCCTTCTTCTAAACTCTTTTCTCTTCTCTGAATAATAAATTCTTTCTTTTCTTTTCTACTTCTTCACTTTTAATGTCAACTATATCAACTTTTGTGCTTTTTTCTCTTGTCTCTTCCTTGGTTCCTTGAGACTTCTTTTGGAATAAATATGGTTTATCTACTTCTATATCTTCCTCATCTTCATAGCTAAAGTATTTCTCCTTGGTAGCCTTTTCTTTTTTTCTCTCTTAGGAGCCTTTTGTGTCTCAAGGGCACTGGAAGTTTCCTTCTTTGAACTTCCTACAAGCTTTGTTTTGGAGGACTTAGGCACAAAGAGAGGGGACAAAGGTCCTAAATAGCCTTATTTTTCTTGGAGTACCCTATGGAGAAACATTGGTAGCTTTAGTTTTCTCAATAGAACCCTTGGGTGTGTTTTCCATCTCCTCTAGTTGAGTTTTCAGCTTCTCAACACTCTCAACTACATCCAATTCTTCTACTTTTCCACATTCAGTTTACTATACTTCTTCATAATTCCCAAACCTTCCCATAGATGGATCTCTTGGTTTGCTCAGCACAACTTTTGTAAAACTGATAAGCTCTGCTTGAGCTACCTCAAACCTAATCTCTAGAACCGAAATAGTTATGGGTTCAATTGCTTCCATAATGAATTTATATTTTCTAAACATGAAAGTTATGTAATTTTTATACTTTTTAACTACACTTCTCAAAAATATATACCTTTCTTGCATTTTTCCTTAAAATTTCTTAAAGAAACCCCACAACATAGATTTTTGGGTTTCTAAGTTTCCTAACCTTCTCAAATGATCTCTTATTTGTTCTGCAATTGGAATATTATCTAACCATACAATGTTCTTTACTCCAAGAACTTCCTTAAGAAAGTAGAATAGTAAATAAATAACTAGGGTACCATACTAGAAGGGTTACCTTGATTCATTGGTCTTTTGTAGGTTTTCCATCAACTGTAATCTCAAGAGTTCACACAAATCTATGTCTAGACCTTGCTTCAACATTTGGTAAGCATTGTGAATATCAATAGAATAAACTAATTTTTCCCTATTTGTATAAAATATCTTATACCCAATCATCATATACACATACTTAACCATTAGATCATAAATATATTTAATAATTAGGGCTCATTTGTCAAATTTTACACTAGTGAGGTTCATCACCATTTCGTTCTTCATAGATTTCAATGTCGAAATGAGTCCTTCAAAGCACAACCCTACAATCACCTTAATTTCTTCCTTGTTTATCATGTGTGACATATCCATCCACATGAACTTATCATGAATTCAAATCAACACATATTTAACCCATTCATCCTCATAGAAAAAAATGATGAAGTTGTTCCATACATGCAATTTCTTCTCTATCAAACTCTCATACTCAGGTTATGGCTCAAAATAATCTCCATTCAACCCATTTACCAAGTACTTTGACATATTTCCATGATCATACTCTTCCATTTTAGTGTGAATTTAGATCTCCACATCCACTGTGTACATTACACTATATGGAACCCTCAAAAATACTTTATCAAGATCTAATTCAATAGACTTACATGGGTTATTCTTAAATTTAGGTATTTTCCACTCCAAAATATCAATAACTTGAGTAAACCTTTTGAATCTTCATAGAACTAGGGTTTTACAAGAATTGATAAATAACTTGTAATTCTTTGTTGGTAGGGTTTTACATAACATACAACAATTGCTTGAATTCACCTTTTCTAGATGCTTTCCACTTTGATTTCTTGTTCACAAATGAATTTAGCATATGTGAAATCACATAAAAGCACTTTTTTGATGACCTAAAATGCATTGATTGCACTTGATAAAGTTAGGTCAAAAAGTAGGCAAACATTCACTATGTCATGAGGGATTAGTGATGAAAAATTTGGAGACTTTCTACTACTATGTGAGTGAGAATGGGGATCTTTTTTATACACCTCAAATTGAGAGGATCATGGCCTTTGTTGAAGGCTTTATGTATGTATCTCAGCCGCGGGGTAGACTGTTTGACTTGTCGTAATCTCATTATACTTTTAATATAGATAAATATTAAAACTTATAATATATATTCTAAAAATAAATATAGATAATTATTAAAAATTATATATTTTTTTGATAGATAAGAGAGTAGTTATATTAATATTTCAAAAAATTATAGAGTTGTCCAATAGGGGCACAAGTTTTTTCTCTTTTCTAGTCCCAGTAACAAAGCCCCAAAACCCAAAAAACACTCACAAGATTATGTAGATGAAAATACCAAAATTGACCATGCAAGGTCATGTTACCATGTACTAGTATAGAAGGAGACAAGCATATGCACAAAACCTATTAGCACCAAGAAACTACATGTTCATGATATTATATGTGTATATCCGTACTTTCCAAACACATTAATAGATCCCCACCACCACACTAAGTAGACATTTTAACATACCACCCACCAACCATTACCAAGTGATGTGTTGTTACACAAAGATTCTAAACTCTTGCTTCCAAGTAGAACCCTAAACAGGTGAAAGATGAAAATTTTTCTTTAGAAATGTCACCCCATAGCAACTAGCCTATGCAAATCTAAGATAAATGGATAATATTTAACTGTTTCCCCTGAGACCTCAAGCAGACCCAAATCATGGGGGTGAGGGATTCCAACCCCAAGAGTAGCCACAACCAATGTTTCATCCAAACCCGCCAAAAGATCTTTCTTGAAAAGTATTTACATCAAGATTTTCAGTTCTTGCTTTGAAACATTTGTGTCTAGAAGACTAACCATCACTCTACAAGTAATGTTTGTATCAACCTGGTACACTTCACCACTGTACATGAAACCTTTACCTATAATAAATTTCACAACTGCAATGGTGAGGAAATATAGTTTGCAAAGGATGTGCTTCAGTTGAAGTGTAGTCACTGGACCCAAAAGTGTTCGTTCCTCCACAAACCAATTTACTCATCGAAACTTTATTAATGAACATCGCCATATAACTCAATTGAGAGGATACTACATTTAACCCTACCTAAAACATATGAAAGTCCCAAGATGACGTCAGAAATATAGCTCACACCACACGCTCTACATATAGAGAATGGATATGAGCATCATTGTGAATAAAGTTTCAACTTTCGTGAATGATATAAGTCATTCATTTAACAAAATCTATCCCATGAGCATGTAAAAAGGAATAATGAAAAATTCGCTCGAAAATGTTAGGCATATATTACACTTAGAACCATAATTAACTTGAATTTGATCGAGGCGAGACTTGTGAAACTGAGGTTGTCAAGAAACTAATTCCAACTCACTAATCCGACTGTTAGAAGCATGCTAACATGGACCGGGTTAACCCTTTTCAAAAATTGTAGATGAACAACCATCACCTTACAGCCCCAAACAACCCTAGAGTAGTCAATAACCAACCACCTTCACCACGTTAAATATAGATATAATATTCTAGAAAATTATATTTTATAATCTAAAGCAAAAATACCATAAAAAATAAATAATAAAAAATATTTTGAAAATTAATAGAAATTATTAGTTAAAAAATAAATATAGATAAATAATAAACTTATAATATATTTCATATTTTGATTAATAATAGATGTAAAAAGTTATATGATATTTATATTTAATAAGTTATAGTGTATATAGATATTAAATATATAATTTCTAAATATTAAAATATTATACTAAAAAAATTTAAATATATAAAATGTAATTTTATTTGATAATATTAAATTACACACATAAACAATAAAAAATAAATCTGAAAAATGATTTTTTTTACATATAATTAGCATTAAATCTTAAATTTTAAATTGTATATTATATTTAACTCTATGTTTTAAATTAAGTTGAATTTAGTATTTACATTAAATTATATATTTTATGTTTCATATTTTAAATAAATAAAAAGAATTATATAAAATAAATATTGAAAACGTTAACTACATTCTTATTAAAAAAATTATCACAATATTCTAACACATCCAAAAGCAAGTGTATATATATATATTTAATAGTCTCTCACATTCTTTAAAATGCCCTAACAAATTGGTATAAAACTCAGTGTCATAAACAGCGTTTAAATACAAAGCTTCAGTCAATGAAGTAAATCATGCGCCTTATTGTTTCACATTCAATCAAGGAAAGTCTCAATAAACTCTAATTAGAAATTAGAACCTGCTACTTCTATATATTTCCTAACTGTAAACTTATAATTAGAAACTGCTACTTCTCTATATTTCCTAACTTTGTATTTAATCGTGCTACTTCTCTATATTTCCTAACTTTGTATTTAATCGCGACACTTACAGTTTTATATCAATTTGTTAGGGCATTATAAGGAATGTGATATATATATTATATACTTTTCGATGTGTTAGAATATTGTGAGCCAATAGGCTATATAGGTATTGTGGGCACAGGAATTTTCACGCCGAAAAAAATCTGTTACCAGTAAATCTGACATGTTTTGTGCCAGAAAATCTCCCCGATCTGCGCGTAAGCTATTACATCGTGGAAACCCTAAATATCTTTGTGTTGTTTCAGGCACGTGGCGGCGAAGGGGAATCATGAGTGTTTGGTTTTTTTTTTTTTTTAACTTTTGATTTCCCCATTCTGCCCTGAAAACGTTGCGCTCAGCTTGCATACTCCATTTTATTTTTGCTTTCTTGCATTTGAAGGAATGGAGGAGTGAAAGCGATGAATGAAAGGAGGTGCGAAGTATTTGTGTTAGTGCTAAGTGGGTCGCGCCCAGCCTGACGGTGTCGTGCCCTTCTATGAAAGGCGAAAACAAAGCTTCGGAAAGCGCCATTGCCATACCTTGGCAAATCCCAGGATTATTATGTGAGAAGCCTCAACAAATAGGATCTGCACTTCTATTCTTCATTCTTCCTCTTCCTGATGATGGATCACTGAGTGTGATTCGAAATGTCGAGGGAAAAAAATATACACAGTTAAATCCAAAAGCATATTCTCTATCTTCAATGGACTGTGGAAAACTCATACCAATGATTTCTCATTTTCTGTTTCAACTTGTAGGAAGTTTAGAAAATGAATGGTGTTCTTTAACACCCTTTTGGTAGAGGATAACAGTTGCCCTTCTGGCTACATGGGAATTACTGTTAATGTTGAAATTTTCCCTGTAATTTAGGGGATCAATAACTTAGATGTATAATCGTTTTGACTGTAATTAGTTTCTCTTTTAGCTTTGAAATGGTAATGGGAACATTCTCGAATAAAAAAATCACAAATTCGAATAAGAAAGTTTTATAGCTTATTGAAAGGCCACTTTTGGTTGGCATTCCAAGGAGTTTTTAAACTAATTCCAATTATTGTGGATATTTTTGTGGTTATTAAATTAAGCAAGTATGGCATGAATTATATTTAGATGTTATTTATATATAATTTTTTTGTTAATGGGATAATAGTTAAAAATAATTTATTTTATGTGAAATTTTAATATTTGTATTTACACATAAGATTGTAGTGTATATAAAAAGAAGATTGATTGTGTATAGTAAAAAGAATCAAATTAAAATTGGATGTCTAATTTTTATAGATTAATAAAATTAAAATTGATTCAAATATGATAAATATATAAATTCTTTTGTTATGAGATAATAGTAAAAACGAATTTAGTTTATGTGAAGTTTTAATATTTGTATTTACACACAAGATTCTAGTGTATATAAAAAGAAGATTGATTGTATATAGTAAAAAGAATCAAATTAAAAATGGATATCTAATTTTTATAGAGTAATAAAATAAAATAAAAGTTGATTCAAATATGATATAAAATTTGTATTTATTCACTCAAGACCATCTAAATAAAAAGAATTTCATTATAAAATTGGACAAAAATAAAAAGTTAAAGATTTCTTAGACTGATAGATAAACTAATTTTGATAATTTAAAAGAAATTTGAAAAAAATATGCATTAGGGTATGTGATCAAACAATTTTAATTCTAGTCTCATTGTTTTTTTTACCAACTAATAAAACCTACTTGATGGGTTAGTATTCCTCCCTAATGGTTTTTTCTATCAACTAGTAAAACCTAGCAAAGACATTAGTATTAGTGGATGTTGCTGAATTTTTTTAAGAATATTTTAAAGTTGGCAGTCCCATGAATTTAATAGTCTAATTCAACTTAAAAGTTTAAGCTCCAAAATTTAAGGAATGAATTGAGTACTTTGATAAAAAAATAATAATAATTAATAAATAAAAATTCTCTCATAGAATTTAAAATTTCACATGATAGACAAGTGGCAAATGTAGGGGAAATTTCTAACACCACCTCAATTTCATAGCTGAAATATGGAAATCCTAAAAGGTAGGGCTTGCTATTTTACAAAGAAAAGATTCCAATTAATCTTATGGCATAATTTTTTTAATTCATGACCCCCTTGCTCCATGAAAATAGATCTTGAAGTTCCCCATAGGATCAAAGTATATTAATAGTAATATAATAAGATAAATATGTGAACTATCTTTTGTTTTACGCCGTAGGCACATAAAATATTATACTAATTAGAATTAAAAATCTATATAAAAGATGTTTTCTAGATGCTTAAAAATATTCTATTTCTATTATTATTATATTATTATACTATGATAGTTAGTGTTATAATATTAAGCTATAGGCTAATATAGTGTGAGATTTGAGCCTGAAACAACTCTCACACATGTAGTTTTAGAAAACAAGTTTCAACAACTGAGAAATGGTAAAATGAGTTGTCATTTAATAGTAAAAGCTTCAAAATATTAGATGAAAGCATCCAAAATCTCACTCATCATGTAAAAATAGATTTGTGTAAGTGGAAAAAAACTACATTTTTCTAAGTCTATTTCATTCCATTTAACACTTGACATCCATCATGATTCAAAATTCAATGTAAGGAAAAACTCTTTAGCTTGAAGTTCACGTTCAAAAACAGGCAGCTGGCATAACTACATTCATTTATGTAACGTTTTTCCAAACAGATTTAAAAACGATTTTAAATCAATTTGATATCTCTGATTTACATTCATACGAGACAATGTGAAAACCCCTCCACTGAATGCTGCAAAAATCTGAAGGATGTTCAAGAGAGCAAGCTGAAATGATAGTACTGTGATGAATAATACAGAGGGAAGGATCGAGCAAGTAGGCGAAGGTTTTTACTTATTTGTTTATTTGTTATTTTTTTAATGTTTTGTTTTTAGGAGCTTTGAATTGAATTGAATTGGAAGTTATTAGTGTCGAGCACAGAGACATAATTTCATTGTTTGTGCTGCCTTCTCGTGGGTAAATTTTACCCAAAGCTCGAGGCCTTATTTTTCGCTTGCTATATTTAGAGACTGTGATCTTCACTTGAAACCTTTTTTGCCTGTTTTTCCCCGAGTTTTTTGGGCCTGTTTTGCGTCGATTTTGTTAAAATGACTACGAAAGATCCGTTGAAATTTTAGCGATCTGAAGAAAACGTCAGAATTTGAGGGAGATATCTGTGAAAGAATGGTGGAGATTTGGCTATCTGGCAGCGGCCCAGAGAGGGGCAGATATAATTGATAAAGCTGTTAGATTTGGAGATGGAATTCGTTGTGTTTGAAGCGGAATGCGGAGGATTTGAGGTAAGGAATGGGTTTGGAGCCGCAGTGAGGGTTAGATGAAAGACCATGAAAAATAATAAAGGTGTGTTTTAGATATGGAGGTGGAATTTGGTGACTAAAGATTAAATGCAGCCGATTTTGAGGTGCGTACTTAGTTTGGGTGTCAATTTTGTTCGATTTGAGGCCGCAGGATATATAATGAAAGTGTATTAAATTTGGAGCTGAAGTATGGCGGTTTGAGTTTAAATGCCTTGGATTTGAGGTAAGAAAATGAATCTGACTGGAGGAGATATGGTGTTTTCAGCATCAAATTGGGTAAATTTGAGATCTTTTTTGTGTTAGTGATATTCTTTTTACTGTTGTGGGGAAATTAGGGTATTATGGCCACCTTGTGCTGCTTCATTACTTCGAAGATTTTGCAGTCCAACTTTAACGAGGTCTCTGTGGAGCTAGTGAAATGGACAAATGATTCCTTTTGTAAATTACTATTCACTGAATTTAGAGGCAAATTTTGGGAGCCTGCGAAAGCTAGAGTGTGTTCCTTGATGGTGCACCTTATGGAACAAGGTAGCCATGACGCAGACATCTGCCTCAATTATTCATCTCCTCACATATCTAACAGTTGAAGTGGACCTACATCCAAAAATCTACAAAAGTGGCCCTGCTCTCCTGCTTATAAAACTCCTCCAACAACGTTTCTCATGCCGTCTTTGATTTCTGAGAGGAGGAATTCTGTTGTGAAAGTAGCACCATGGGTGCACTTTCAGTAGAGGGGAGGAAAGAGTGATGATGGTGGGTGAGCCTCTGCACGATGCTTATACCTCTTTTACAATCTCCCCTTTATATATTTTTTAATCGAGTTTGGAGGTTTATTGTTGATTTGTTTGGGTTAGTTGTGCTCGGTTAAGTTGATTTTCCTCTTATAATACGACCGATACCTTTTTTTAAAAATTTCACAAATTTCATTTCATTTTAAAACTCTTGAAATTTTAGAATTTACATTAACTCACAATGTATTCTAAGTTTGTAGAAGTTATAAGATCACATAATGTAAAAAATAGTTGTTTACACCTAAAATCTTGTCATCAATGTAAAAAGAATAAGATAAATTCTCAAAGAATTATGTTAGGAAAGTCTAGATTACCTTCACTTCTTGACCACTCCACAAATCCTACGATCCTACAAGGACAAAGAGAAAAAGAAAAATTGAAATATTTTAAAAACCTTTATAAAGGTAGAATTGTTGAACTCTAATAGACTTTAACAAAAAATCTGAACTTCTTAAACTCTTGTCCTCCATTCTTCCCCACATAAATTCTATTTAGAAAGAAGGCATGTCAATAATAAAAGAAAGTGCATGCTAATATTGCAGAATCAGGAATTGCTAAAACTTCTCGGTTTTATGATTTTATCCGGAGTTACTACTTCTAATCCGGTTTGGTGTCAGTTTTGGATTCTTTCGGAATTCAAAATAAGGAAAATTAGGGGTTCGTAGGTCCATCTTTAGTAAAACGGTAAAACCAGGGCAATCAATTTTTTTCCATGCTATTTACAAGCACCTCCGTAGATTCTGGGAGTGTTGTGGGCCCATGCTTTCCTAAAAGTAGTTGAGAGAAAATAATGGATGGCTCTGCGGCTATCCAGCCATCAGGATGCACCATAGGCATCCGATGGCATTATGTCCAACCCATGAATTAATGCCCCTCATAGCCCGTCAGTGTTCACTGCCACCGCTGCCATTGTCACTGTTACTGCAGCCTTCCTAAAATGAATGGGGAAATAGCTATAAATGCAGGGAGAGATAACCGGCAAATACAGCTCCCCTAGTTTCGGATAATTTAGGATCTGTTTTTGTGTTTTTTTTTGTAGAGAGAAAAAAAAAAGCTTCCGTTTTCATTGAAATTTTCTGGGGTTTTTTTTAAGGGAAAAAGACTTCAATTGTGATCTTCGTTACAGTTATTTTTCATGGCAGATGCATGAGATGTGTGAACCACGGCAAGAAAATAGAATTAACGAAGAAAGGGACACAGACGCACTTATTTTTGGGTGGTTGAAGGACCAACCCATTGTTGATCTTAGCAGTATGGAACTCACTAACAGTGGTTATGATCCAGGTATTCTTTTTAAGAGTGATGGCCAACAGGCTGGAGCTTGCAGTGAGAAGATAAAAATGCCTTGGACATCGCCATTAGATTCAAATTCCGGTAATCTGATTCTATTTTGTTAGAAATTGCAGTTTGTTAGTCAGAATGCTTGGATAGGCTGTTGAAGTTTTTAGGGCATGATTAGGGCATTTGAAAAGATAAAATTTCTGTTTTCCGTGGATAAGTAAATGAAAATAAGAGTTAATTTCATAGGATCTAGAAATAATATATTGTTTACAAAATGCCCATATGTCTGGATGGACATTATAACATAGCGATTTAGGGTTTTATGGAAATGTTGGGTGAAGTTTTCAAGAAGTGATAAGACTGGAGTGATTTATTGCAGGTTTTTGTTTTGGAAGCCAGATGAATACGCCGAGGGTTATGGGCCAGCAGGCCACCAATATGGAGATTAATAATAGTATCGACAACATCACGAATATAGACAGTTTGTTGGTTGCAGCGTCAGAAATGGAGAGAAATCAATATTTGAGCAGTGCAGATGATTATTGTATTGAATCTACCATTTCATTCAGAACAATCAAGAATAACCAGGTGGAGGAATCAATATACCAGCCCCCGCCCCTGCTAGCTTGCAATCCCAGCATTGGTACTAGTCGTGTTTGTATGGAAAGCAATCTCTACGACTTCAACTGGAATTGGAATTGGAATGACAATCCTAGGGTTCTAATTACCGATTTGACCCCAGTTAATGATAATGCTCCTCGCTTTCAAGTCAAGGCTGAGGAAGATCTGAACATTGTTGCAGATGTGAAATCTAATGAGAATTCTATGAGTTTTGTGACCTTTGATCAATTTGCTGGAAATACTAGGACTGTTAGGAAGAGAAGAAATGTGCCGAGGCTTCGGAAATACAGTGGTTCCACCTCAAGGCAATCTTTATTTGATAGCGTAAATCATGGTCTTGAAACTGCTCAGACTACTACTTCTCCACTTTTAGTGGCATCAAATATAATGGACAGTAGTGTTGCCAGGAATGGTTCTGATGCTAATGGATCTCTCTCAGCTAAATCTTTCAAGAGGCGGAGAGTTCTTGATCTTCCTGCTATTGTTGACCTAGATCACAAGGACAAGGTTGGTGACCCAGATCACAAGGACAAGGTTAGTAGTTGTTTCATTATTGCTTTTTCAATATCACATTTGAAAGTTCATTGTTCGTTGATTTTAGATGAAATATGTTTATAACGGTAGAGATTCTGTCTTTTTTTTTTTTTTGTTTTTGTTCTTTTTTCAAGAGCATTAATATTGTTTAGAGCTGTTGTAGTGTTTCTAGAATTTGATTGTGAAATTAAGGTGGGGCTAAAAATTGTAATTTTTTTGCCACTTGTCTATCATCTAAATTTTTTAATTTTTATCAGAAAATAAAAGTGAGAAGATTTTCATTTATTTATTATTTTTTATCAAAGCACTCCAGCTTATTCTTATATTGGTTTTTCTTTACTTAATGCTTTATGGTTTCATAATTTCTTCATTAGATGCAATTTTCTGAATTAAACATACACAATTGAATCCAAAAAATTGCATCCAATTTTCATGAACTGTGGGAAAATAATTCTTATTAACTTTTTCATTGTTTTATATTTTTTCAGGAGCATGAGTACATGAATTTGAAGTTTCTTTTACAAAAGGAGTTACGAAATAGTGATGTAGGGTCTTTGGGAAGAATTGTACTTCCTAAGGTTAGTATAAAGTACTAACTTTTAATTAGTGTATTGGTAAATTTTTCAATTTTTTATATATTAGAAGTTAGGTAATGAATGAAAATAATAAACAATTTTAAATTTATTATAAGGAAAAATTTATAATTATAAACATATAGATTAGTGAAAAAATAATGATGTTTTGTATGTTAAAAATATAAATATTAATTTATTGAGAAAACATTTTTCTAATTATTCTCTATAGAAAGAAGCAGAAAAAAATCTACCAACTTTAACAGCAAAGGAGGGAATCCAAATATGTATTGAGGATATGCATTTGCATAGAATGTGGAACTTCAAATATAGGTGAGATTTCAATCATTTACTTTGAATTGATTTATGTATAAACATATTAAAACAAAATTGTATTTTTTTCTCATTATAGGAGAGTTTGTGAAAGCACATTGTCTTCAACTTGGAGATTTTGTCATGTTCTACAAAGATGAGATCAACAAAAAATATGTGAGTAGATATATTATATAATTTGTATTTATTTAATTTTACTTTAAGTTATATTTTAAATAGTCTATTATCTATATATTTTTTCCTAATTTATGATTAAAACAATATTCAATAAGGGATATGCTATGTAATATTGAATTTTGTATGTTATATTTTTATATGCAGATAATTAGAGCTAGGAAAAATACAAGTCAATTATCATCTAGAAGTTCAATTGATAAGAGTGGTGTCTATGGATCTTCTACATTGTTGGATGATGGAAGCATTCACCAATCTGGGAGTGAATTAGATAATGAAGTAAGTAGTAGATCACCTCCTCCAAATATATAGGATATATTTTGGGGGAGAGATAATACACAAAAGAGTCTATTAACAACTCAAAATCTAGAGGATATATTTTCAAAGGAGTTGGATTATTACTTTTCACCTATTGCAGAATACTCTCAATTGGAATCATTTCCTACTTTTGGATTTGATGATGTGGTACATTTGGAATATTTTGTAGATGAGGTGATGTAAATTTTTTTTTTTTTTGAAACAATATTTTGTAGATGAGATGATGTAAATATTTTATTTTGTTTGAAACAATATGATATTTTGATCATATTCACATTTTTGTAAATACTAATTCCTACGAGAAAAGTTACTATCTACTATTTTACTAATATAATTTGAAATGAAATTGCATTTTTCAATCCAATGATTCTATAGGAAATTTAAATTAATTTATTTATTATATACATTCTATTTTCTTTCAATGTATTTATATCAATTTATATTATTTTAAAAATTATTCATTGATTGAATTGTTGTCTTCAAGTGAAAAATATTTATTGAATAGTTTATTTTCTTATTTCACATGTTAAATTTTGTTACACTTTTTAATAATATGATGAATGGTTATCTTATCTAACAATTGATTTAATGTGAAAATTAATTTATCTTAAAATCTTGAAGTTTTATTTTAGTGTTGAACATCATTATTCTAATTTTTTATTTTGAATTATTTGCTTTAATTTCATGATGATGAAATTTAATATTTTAAACTAGGTTATATCTTTGAGTTATACATTAAATTGTGGAAACCTTTAGATCTTTGAATACTGATTTAATCTATATATATATATATATTTTTCAATTTACAATTGAAATCTTGAAAATATTTTAGTAAATGATTTATTTCTTTTTATGATTGTAGTCAGTCTTATCTTTCTTATTAAATACCATTATAGAAATAAAAATAAATATAATATTAGTTACTTTAATAACAATAAGTGCAATATCTTAGCTATGAATAAGTAAAATGAAATATTAAAATTTAGAAATATTAATAAAAAATTACAATAAATTTTACAATATCAAATTTTGAAAAATTAGACTTAAAGTATGGTTTATTTATTTCTTTGTTTTGAATTTTATGGGTTGCAAAAGCTAAAAAATTGAGATGCATTTCTAATGTTTTGGTATGAAAAATATTTCCAATTTTGTGTAGATATAAAAATTTAGTTTTCAAAGTATGTAAGATAGATGGTGAAGGATAATTTATAATATTATTACAGTTAATAAATAATTTATAAAAGTTTAAAAAATATTTATAAATTTTAAATAAGAAATAAAATCTGATATGATGTTTTTAATTAATATTTTATTTATTTAAAAAAAATAAATGGATAATGTTGGATAAATAAAAAATTTACAGTTAAAAATTTCAAGTACTTTATTATTTCAAGTTATTAGGAAATTAGAAATAACCGTGCATGTGAAAAAAAGAAGATTCAAGAAACATTTATTCAAATAAATAATACTATTAGGATAATATCTCCACCGTTTTAGAAAACAAGACGTGGATATGTATGGGATGATGTATCATATCAATTATGTATTTGATAAATCCTATAAAAGAGTAAGAAAATATGATTTTAATCTAAATTTGTATTTAGTAATTTATATCTATATGAATTGTTTATAATGGATATATTTTTAATAGTTTTAAATATGTTTTATTGTATTTGAATTTTTTTTTAATGAATTTATTATATTTTATTCTTTCATATACAATTTAAATTATAATTTTTTTAGTTATATATGTGTGTTTCTATTTTATATAAACTAATATTTTTAGATATGACATAAATATTTTAGAATCTTGTTTATTTATTTTGTATGTTCATTTATCCTAAAAATACAATATTTTCTTTCTAAAACATATTCACTTATTTAAAGTGTTGTCATCCTGCAGGGGGTAAGGTATGTACACCTCATATTGTGGAGCACGAGTTAGGTGCCTCCCTCAGCTTTGGGAGTATGAGGAGTCCCATATATACTGTAAGCTGTCTGTAGACCCAAAAACAGATTGCCTGGTATTCGTGGACTATAAAAAATTATTATTATTTATTATTATCCTTTTCTAAGATTTTAATTTTTTCATGAATTTAAATGCACCCACAACCGATTGGGATTCTAGATTGAGTGTGCATATTCAGAGCAAAACAAAGAAAGGTAAAAAGGATCTTACTCATGATGTTGAAGAAATCATGGAGATGCATGGCAGGCTAGCGTCTAAGGATATGGATGTGGAAAAAATGCTTAAAGAATTGCTCTAATTTTGTGTTGGTTTTTTTAGTCTACGGATGGCTAATGGTTTGTTAATCAATTAGTTTTTTGTTGCTTTTGGTTGGGCAGTTAATTGTCTTATCCTTAGTGCCAATCAATTGGTTTTTTGTTGCTTTTGGTTGGGCAGTTAATTGTCTTATCCTTAGTGCCACTGTCTTTTTTGTTTAGGATTTCAAGTACCCTTCA
The DNA here is from genome assembly GCA_007258455.2 of Sequoia sempervirens. Classification (NCBI taxonomy): domain Eukaryota; kingdom Viridiplantae; phylum Streptophyta; class Pinopsida; order Cupressales; family Cupressaceae; genus Sequoia; species Sequoia sempervirens. Next base: position 399,419,395 of record VDFB02271358.1, on the reverse strand, counting down.
AAACCTATTTATTGTTAATAAAAAATAGTCAAAAGGTTCAAAATGCTTTTTAGATAGTTTGAATGATAAAAATATCATGAAAACCATTTATCATTAATCTTTCTAATAATAAAAAACAATTCATAAGTTTTGCTTAATTAATTAAAGTAAAAGTGAATTAATAATAAATAAATAAATAAATAATTATTAGGTTATTGAATATTTACCACAATATCCCTCCTTAAGATCAACTAAGGGAAAAGCTAAAAAACTAATAAAGAATGCAATAATGGATGCAAAATAGGTCTCTCCTACAAGGCGTGATGAGGTACCCATAAACAAGCAAGTGAAATCTCTCATAATTAGAGAAAAATGAAAAATTCTCAAGACATCTATTCTATTTAAATGTGAAAAACTAATTAAAAATTAGGTACTTGGATAAGCACACCTCTTAATGTGCTTTAGATATTTCTTTTATAGTATAGATATGCTAGTTAAAAGAATTTCTTACATTAAAAAATTTTAACAATTGTGACATTACAATCCATTTGCATTAAGTTTTATTTGTCAATCACTTTTATTATTGCATCATCTCTTTCATCTCCATTAGAAATTGATGATTTAGTCTATGGAATTTTAATATGGAGAAGATCATCATTTATCAAGCTCCTAAATCTATTTAAAATTACTATCAATTATTGATTAAGATTTAAAAATATTTAATTAATTAGAATATGACTTTGGAAGCATAAGTATCATATTTGTATATATTATATGTCTTATATCCATAATTAAATTTAGAAATTAAATAATATAGTCATATCCATTAAACCATCCTAAATATAAATTCTAATTTAAAATAATAGTCATATATGTCAAATTCAAATCTATCTATCCTCCTTAACATCTAAATATACACTTTTATTTTTATTTCAGTTTTTCTTTAAATCTATTAAAAATATAAAATAAATTATATGTATTGCTTAATACATTTACTTAATCTAAATACTTATAAGAGAATATTCTACTTCATTAAAATAAATGATGTCTTCAGTATACTAAATATCAATTAATCCTTAATAGAGATCAATAAACAAGTAGACTCTAGTAGACTTGTTGATGTCAAAAAATTAATCTAATTATACCTAACTTCCTACCTTCTCAACCAAAAATTTAATAATTTTGTTTAATCAACGCATGAGATGAAGGTTTGAAAACAAAATAAGAAAGGTCACCTCAATGATTATAAAACATTCAAGATTAAAAAAATACTTTCTATGAACTCAATATAATTCTTCATCTTTCACGAAATTAAGGTAAAACATTCCAAATAAATTCATAATAGAAAAGAAAAAACCTTTAATAAATAGGATATAAATGATGATTAAATCTTAAGTTAGACCTATTTTATATAATAATTATCTTATATATCTTTTTCAAATTAAAATATTAAATTAAAAAATAAATAAAATTAACATGTATATTTTAAATAGTAAAAGATTCCAAGAGATTTAGCCTTAAAGCCTCTCTAATTTATATCACGAGTTCAATATAAACATTAAAATTATTGATTTTATCATTTAAATAAATAATTTAAACTATCTATACAAATATAAACATGCATAAATTTTTAATTACTTTTCATTAAATATGTCTTTTGAATATTCAAGTGATGATTCCAAATTTAAATAGCAATCTTATTAAGGAAAGTATTTTTATATAAGAAAGTCAAATCTTATCCTTAAAAAGAGGATCAGTTTTTCATAGTTTTATTTCCAATATATCAAGTAGAGATCTCACAAATTTAATATCACATAAATTAAAATTCTATCCTTGAAAATAAGAGCTCCTATTTATTAGTTCTTTTTTCAATAGATACTTTGAGATAGCTTTGGAAATTTAAGTAGTTTGATATTTTTTGCCACATCATAATATTAATCACTACTAGAAAAAAATTTAAGAACCACCAACGTGATAAACTTTTAATTTTGAATTTTTAGTCCTACATATAAATATACAATCTATAAAAAGACTTAATTATAAAACACTTCTATTTTTTTTAAATGCCTCATAATAAAAATTAAATAGTTCCTCTATAAAATTACTTTCTTAATTACCAAATTTCTTATTTTTCCATTAAAAATCTTCAAAATATTATTCAAATCCTCATATTGTTTATCCAAATTCTATTTTTTAATTCCTTATAATATAATGCTTTAAAAAAAAAAAGCATATAATAAACCTGTGATTTATATAGTCATGCCCACAAAAAATTTCATCATTCATTTAGCTAAAAACTTATAAACTCCATTATTTTTTATTTTTTATTTTTTTTTTAATTGATGAGTGCTACCAAATAAGGGGGTAGCTCCCAAATTACATTAGTAACTTTAGGCATAAGAGTGCCACAAACAAACCAGAAAGTTGACTCCAAACAAGACAATGATAAGCATTCATGAGCTGGTAAATTAATGACATATAATTCCCCATCCTGATGAGCATGTTGAGGCTGCCCCTCCCTAACCAGCAGAGGTTGGAATCCATGAATCTTGCAAATGCCACCAAATCTTCATTCCTGACTCCCATTCAGAAGACCTCCCAAGCATTGGACATGAAGTTGAAAAGATCCTCATGCTTAGTAGCACCTTTATCATTGATGTTGCCTTCATCATCACTCAGACTAGCAGGATCAAAGTATACCTTGAGAAGGCTGACCCACCTACCCGCCCTTAGCTCCATAGTAGCGTTGGCGACAACATGAATATAGATTGGCACAACAAGTCGGGTAAGCAGTGCCACCACCACTTCCCTAGACTCAGTGATGTCCACCAAAATGCTTATCACGACTTCAAGCAGCTTCCCGTAGCACCAGTGTTGGTTTGCACTGAGAAGGAGGGAGAGCAAATCAACAATAGCATTTTGTATTTCCTAGTTTTGGACTACGAACAAGCACCTACACTGGGCAGGGAGAGCTTCCTTAGCACATTGACAAAGAACCCCAAACTGAAACACCATGCTTGTGTCGCACTCCACACCACGAGACGACCACTTACAGAAGAAAGTGGCCGGGATACCATCATTAAGTAAGCAGGAGGGTTTACTTAAGGAACCAAGGAATACAAATACCCAGTGGACACTAGGAGGCCCGAATCATCCAAAATCTAAGCCCCCAGTACTCACTGCCAAAACTCACATTCTGAGGGCTTCTTGAGCATGATTCTGAATAGCAGATAAGGCATGACAACCTAGTGAGTCTTTTAAAATAATTTCTTGCAACCCCGGCCATGGTACAGATGTAGAGTCCACGACTACTTTTTTAGCTTTCCTTACACCTGAATTGGCCAGTAGTTCAACAGTGTGATTTGCCTCTCTATACACATGCGATATTGTATAGTTTGATAGCCTTCCTAAAGATTCCTTTACTAGGACGATCTAATCAAGCATTTTCCAATTTTGTGAATTCCCAAAAATGATAGCATTTATGCATAATAGTGAATCTCCTTCGATCTCAACCTCTTTAATACCCTTCTCAATGCAAATTTGTAGGCCAAGCCATAGGGCTTCCATTTCAGCCATGTTGTTTGTGCATATCCCAAGATTTTTTAAAGTTGCCCACACACATTCACCTTGGGGGTTTTGAATTATGCATCCTGCCCCCGCAAAGCCCAGGTTTCCTTTTGTCACCCCGTCGAAGTTCATTTTCCATTTTAGCTGAACTGGATGAGTCCAAAAAATCTCTTTCCTATTCACTTTTGGTTTGTGTGGCCGACAGAGAGTAGGTACCCTAAGCCCATTCCATTTCTTCATGATTTCCTCATCCCACCTTGAGAATTTTGACTTGGTGCCCAATTTTATCCTGTGATTTGCAGTCTTTGTGATTGCCAATTGAATTTTTTGGACGAGGCATTCCCGTGTCAGTGCAGTACCTTTAAAAATTCATCTATTTCTTTCTTTCCAGATGTGCCAAACTATCAGTGAGGGTGAAGACCCCAAATTCCCTTCCAGTACCCGAACTTGCACATGACCAACTAGCTTGCTAGAAAAACCCAGAGTTTATAATGTCTTGCTCCAATAAAATTCAAGTCTAACTGTAGTTTATCCCAATAGAATGCAGCATACGGACATGATAAAAGTAGATGATCTACGTCTTCTTCTGCTTGTTTGCACAAGATGCACCTTGATTGGCCATGAATTCTTAGTCTCTTCAATCGCTCACTAGTTAGACATCGTTTATGGAGAGCCATCCATAAGAAGGCCCTGGCCTTCGGAAAGATCTCTTTTTTCCAACACATTCTTGCCATCCAGGATTTGTCTTTACTTTGCTTTAGCTGTATTTGGTAACAAAGTTTGGCGAAATACTCCCCAGAAGATGCCCCACAATAGAAAATTGAATCTTCCTAGTTAAAGAGTCTAATTGGGCGGTTACTGAGCTCCTTGCATATTTCATTAGTCAAAATTTTAGGGATTTTTGGGGATGAGAATTTAATCCAAGAATACATACCGTAATTTGAGTGGTTGTCTGTACAAACATAGTCTACCACCTTTGTGCCAAAAGTGGAGTGAAGATGGTCTAGATATTGATCAAGATCAAACATTTTCACCAAGCATTGGTGTTCATTCCAAGAATCCATCCAAAATGAGGCTTTTTTCCCATCTCCAATCCACTAAGACAAATGCATAATTATTAAGTGCCTGCAGCTTGATATGAATTTCCATGTAGTTGATCCGCCCTCAAGATTTTCGACCGTTAGAATTCTAGACAGGTCTTCATTGTCTAGGTATTTGCTTTGTAAAATCTTACACCAAGGTTTGTCAGGCCTTCTGTACATCTTCCATACCAGTTTTGCACCGAGTGCATTATTTTGCAACCGCATTTTTCACAAGCCAGCACTGCCCTCATCCTTTGACTTGTAGACTGACTCCCACTTGATTAAAGGAACTTTTTTTTCCTCTTTTGAACCTTCCCACAGAAAATTTTTCATAATTCCTTCCAGTACTTTTTCTATTTTGACCAGTGCTTCCAAGCAAGACATTGTGAATATAGGGATTGCCGCAAGCACCGTTTTGGTCATGGTGATCCTTCCTGCCAGGGTCAGCCAGTTGTTTCTCCATTCCATCACCTTGTTTTGGCATCTTTCCACTACCTCGCTCCAATGATTGGCTTTACACGAGCCTTCAAAAATTTGTATACCTGGGAACTTGGATGGTAATTGCCCGACGCAAATTTTCAAAATTGAGATGATCGCTTACTGTAGTTGTTCTCTTGTATTGAAGAAAATGATGCATGGATTTATCCCTATTCATTATTTGCCCTGAGTTATTTTTGTACTCCACTATCACCTTACTTATACTTCTAGCTTCCTTTAAGCTTGCTTCCCCTAGAAGGGATGTATCACCCGTAAATTGGACATGGGTGATTGGCTCAGTATTAGGAGCAATGCTTATGCCATGCCAATGCCCTTGCATTCTACATTTTTTTATAGCACAGCTAAAGGATTCTGCCAGGATGACGAAGAGGAAGGGTGAGAGCGGATCACCTTGGCTGAGCCCATTTGTTGCTTTGAAGAAACCTTGAAGTGATCCATTAATTGCTATAGAAAATATCACCGTGGAAATGCATTGAAAGATTAGTCTGCACCACTAGTTACAGAAACCTAATTTTTTCATGACTCCCATCAGGAACGACCAACTCACTTTGTCATAGGCTTTGCTAACATCTAGTTTTATAATCATTCCCACCTTTTTGCTAGAATGTAGTTTATGTACTACCTTAGAGATGATGAGTATACTGTCTAAGATTTCTCTGCTAGGTACGAAGCCATTTTGTTCTGCCAAAATGGTCTTCTCTAGAGTAGGTTTCAACCTGTTGGCTAGCGCCTTTGCCATGATCTTATACAATGTATTGCACAATGAGATAGGTCTGAATTCATCAAATGATGTGCATTTTTGCTTCTTTGGGATCAAAGCTATTATTGAATTATTAATATCCTTAACAAAGTGACCTGTTTTGCAAAATTCTTTGACAAACTTCCATATCTCGTTGCCCATGAAACTCTAGCACTTCTGGAAGAAACTTGCGGGGAAGGCATCCGACCTTGGTGCCTTGTCGGGATGCATTTGAAATAACACCTTATGCACTTCTTCCATTGATATTTGTGCGCACAATCTATTGTTATCTTCTTCACTAATTAAAGGCCTAATAGGATCTAGGAACTCTGCATTCAACTCATGGTTGTGGGGTCCCCCAAGCAATTTCATGAAGAACTCACATGCTGCCAAGCCAACTGCCTCTCCACAACTTACAACCCGACCCCCACAATCATGGATTTCTTCTATCTTGTTTGTTGCCCTCTTGGCCAAAATAGATGCATGAAAGAATTTGGAATTGGAATCCCCTTCGCTAAGCCAAACTTCTTGCGATTTGTCTCTCCAGTACATCTCTTCCCTTTTTAGCAGCTCCCCTAGTCTTTCCTTCAAGTGTTTTTATTTTGTATATTCTTCCTTTGTCATGCCTTTCTTTATTATCAACTCACTAAGGGCTTCCAGTTCCATCTCCAATTGTGCCTTTTCCAAAAAAATGTTCTAGAACTGAATCTTGTTCCATTCTTTCAGTTTTTGTTTGATGAATTTCAATTTATTTACTAAGATAAAACTAATCGATCCACCAACCTTCAATTCTTTCCACCATTGCTCTAGAAGTAGGAGGATATTTGGATCTCACCACCACATGTTTTGGAATTTGATGTTTGCTTTCTCTGTTACCTGCCCATATGTTATTGACAGTTCAACAAGAAAGTGGACTGAGATTGAGATGGGCAATATATTGGTGGCTAGCTTTGCCCCTGATTCAGACCAACAGGATGATAACAAGAACCGGTCCAGTCTTTCCGAAATAGCCGTGAAGTCCTTGCGGCGATTTGTCCATGTAAAAGTTCCATTGTCTATTGGGTAGTCCACCAACCCACAATTCCCAACAAATGCTCTGAAATCAAGAATGGATTGCGGCACCTTCCGAATGCCACCACTCTTCTCAGATAAATCCAGTATGGCATTAAAATCTCCACCTATGATCAGTGCATTTTTTGGATGGGATAGAACGAATTCTGACATAGAGCACCAAAGTGCAGCTTTATCAATTGTTTTTGTCGGGCCATACACATTTAAAATCAAAAACAATTTGTTTAAGTTCATATCAAAGGCCTTTGCCGCCATCCAATTCATAGAGGCATACAAAACCTCCACAGAGACTTCCACCTCCTTCCATAAAAGTCCTAAGCCACTTGCTGTGCCAATCAAATTTTGAAAAGATCCATCCCAGTACCGACAGTATTTAAGGAATTTTGCACATTCTTTGTTTGCTAGTTTTGCTTCTTGCAATAGAATAATACTACTTACACTTTTCTGCAATTGACACCTAACCAAGCTTCATTTGTCAGGGGCTATTAGGCCCCTACCATTCCATGTCATAATCCTCATTGCTTCCCAAGGGAGGCTGCTCCTCCCTTAGTACTCATAAATTTGGTGATGCTAGTGCATTTCTTGGTCGCTGCTTCTTCTTCCCTAAGTTGTTTTAGGGATTTCCTCCCTCTCGGGTTTCCTGTATTGCCAATTTTGCCCAGACCCAGATGGTTGATTGTCGATTGGGAAATACATCTCTCGTCTATGATGTCCAGAGCATCCTCATTGCAGGCATTTCAATCAAGGTCATTATTTTCACTTTCTGCATCTGCCACTACGCTCATGAGAGGTGGATTTTCTTTCCCGGGGGGGTAATTGGGAATTTGGAGCCATTCCAACATTTCTTCTATGAGAATCGGTGGGGGATTGAGTGCCATTTATCTGAACACTTTCCTTTGAGTCAATAGCTTCAATTGGTTGTGTTTTTTGTTTTATAGGGTCTGGCTTGGTTGTGATGGTTTGGGATGGGGTAGTTTCAGATGTCTGCGCATTTCAACCCTTCACTTTCTTTGTGCATGTTGTAGCATTATGGCTTCTATCCTCGCAATCTATACAAAAGAAACATGGTTCTTCAATCTCCACATCCTGAAGCCATCTTTCCCCATTAACCATGAGACAGATTTTATGTGGTAAGGGTTCAATTGCAGCAATACGAAGCCTGGCAAACTTATACATATTGCCTTCCAAAATTCTTGATTCCACTTCCAGTAAGATTGCCATAGACTGACCAATCTTTTCTAGGCAGTCTCCTGCCCAATATTCTATTGGTAAATTGTACAAACGGACCCATACCGGAGTATCATATGACTATTTTTTTGTTGGGTCAAAATACATACACCATGGTTGCATATACAGTGGCATGCCCTTCATGTACCATGGATCTCCTTCTGTTATTTGTTGTTTTCTTTTCTCATCTACAAACACCACCACAAAAAGCCCCTTCGGCATAAATCTTATTAATACTTCTGTATTCCAGTTTGCTATTATCCAATTTTTAATCTCTGAGCCACTTGGTGAGCCCCTGATGAAATGGCAGATATAGGAAAATTGATTCAGGATAGTCGTGTCTTCTTTTATTTCATCATTCACATTGATCTCCATTGGGGGTTCATCCTCTCTTTTATTTCTAGCTATCAATGCTTTCCCTAGTGTTTCGATTGGTGTTTCCGAGCCAAATCTTTTACTTTTTGCTATCTGATGGCTGTGATTTTTGTTTCTTCATTTGATCCCTACCCTGGCATTCCATACTTGATTGCCTCTTTTCTCAAAAGGGGGGTCCTGCCCTGCGAATGGGGTTTAGTTTTCTGTAAGGGTTTCAGGAGTATCATGTCGTCGCCTGGCTTGGTTACCCTTTTTGTCAATCCTTTCCTGTGACAAGGCTAGTAAGCATTTGTCTATCCATTCACCGCCGATGAACACCGACTATGGTATGTGGGCCTTCGCACCTCCCTCTACTCCACCTTCCTGCGGTTCGTCACCCCAGCGCCTTTTTCCTTCCCCTTCTGCCATGCCTTTTGAACCAGCCTTCCTATCCTCTAGCTTCGCACTGCTCTGCTCCATTTCGCTTATAACTCCATTAATTTTTAATTTAACCTAAAAATAGAACACATATTTCTATACCATTGAGCCCTAAAAACAATATTATATTCTCATAGAATTTTGACATCAATTAGATGAAAAATATAACTAGCATATATATCTTAAATATAATATATTTCAAATACATGAAGATATATCATTTTGAAGGTGCATATTTTTTTAATGTTATTATTTTATTTATTGAAAATAAAATAATATATGCCTTGAAAATAATAATCCTATCTCTAAACCAATCTCTTAACCTTATCATTATATAACTCTAAACTCAAAATTCTAATCCTAATCATAAGTGTAACTCCTAATCCTAAACCATAAACCTTAATTGTCACTATAAACTAACCATAACCTTTATCAAATACCATAATCGTAACCCTTGCCTTTCTCTAATTTAACACTATTTCTGGTAACTCTAACCCTTTTCTATTTTCACTAAACAAATCAATTTTATTTATATGTAAAACATTAAAATAATCAATATACATTGTACATTTAGTTCATTAGAATACATAAATATATATATTATATTATAAAATGATAAATATTATATTAATATTAATATTAGAAATATTATATTAATATTATAATATTCCTGTTATTTTTTATATTTACAATAGTAATTTTATATTAAAATATTCTTATTATTATTTATTATTATTAATATTATAGTATTATATTATATTGAATTATTATAAAATAATAATATTATATTATTATTATTAGGATTATTTTATATATGATTTTTTTTAAAATATATTTTAAATAATCAAATATTATATTATTCTTATTATTTATATGTTTAGAATTATTTTTTATATTAATAATCTTATATTAAATTATTGTTACTATTTTATAATTAATATTAATATTATAATAACTAAAATATTATTATTCTTTTATTATTATAATTAATTTGATTTTATATTGTATATTGAAATGTTAATTTAAATATTAACTTTTGATTTACTGACATAATTAATAAATTTATATTAATTTTTATATATTAAATAAATTTTACAAATAAAATAAACATAATTAATATTAAAAAAAAAACTTAAAAGTTTATTTCAAAGACTTACGACATTTAAACACAGCTGCGCGGCTCATTACACAAACTCCAGGCTTGCGTAAAAGGGTCGTAAGCCCTTAAAATATATGTTTTTTAACTTTCATATTTATTTTATTAATAGAATTTTATTTAATATATAAAAATTAGTAGCATAAAAGTCTAAGACATCTTAAAATTTTACACTGTTCAAAAGTTTGAAAGAAAAACATCTTTGCACATACAAATATTTATTCACATAAGCCTTCGAGAAAACCACCACTGCTTCTTATATCTATTGATGTAAAAGCTTAACTAAGATTTTAATAGAGAAAAGCAAAATATTTATTTGGAGAGCTGAAAATTTTGCTTTTGAATTAGTTTTAAAAAGATAAATGGCTGACATTTTCAAAATGTCTAATCACAACTTTTTTTCATTTGGGTATTTCCTCTTGGAGATTCGAACCTACGACTTCTATACATATATGTAATCTTCCAATTAGCGTAAAGTGTCTTAAGAATGAAGAATTTCCTTGATTGAATGAAGTAGCTCGAAAAGAGAAAGGAAGAAACAGTAAAGATTATTGAATTTGGCAAACAGGGAGGAGAGCTTTTTGGGTTCCAGAAGAATTGTAGGAACAGAATGTTGCAGAAATACTGAAATTTTCTAGTAATAGAATTGTAGGAACAAATTGCTGCAGAAATGTTGTTTATAAGGATATGGTAAACATAATGATCTGTCATGGGTGGATTTTGGGGTCACGGTGAGAAATAAGGTGTTACATCAATAAATTAGGTTCATTAGAGGTTTTTCAATGGTTGTGTTTCAGTGAGGTGTAAAAGATTTCCAAGTTTCATTGGTGATGGAAAAGGTTATTATAAATTTTTTATTTTTATTTTTATTAGTCGAGTCTTTTTTTAGTCTTTCTTTATGGATTTGTATGTTCAAATTGATCAGTAAATCTGTTTTATGTTTGAAAACAAGATTTACTGGCCATTAAATAACTGTTGAGTTGTCCGAAAAGAAGTTTCAGCTATTGGTAAATCAATTGCCATTTAATAGTAAAATCCTCTAAAATTTCATGTAAAATCCTCAAAAATCTCACTTATCATGTAAAAGCCACATATCTATTGATTTGCCAATTAGATGAGAACATTCTATTTTTATTCGCAGTGTTGCTTTTTCATTTTGATGACAACTTTCCTTTTTAATTTGCATTGCCAAATATTTCAAAATCAAATAATATCCAATTTCTATAAAATAAATAAATCTAGATTTGTTAAAGTGATTTATTGACCCTTAGCTTAAAGATTAAAAAAACAGAAACCCAAAATAGAACACCAGAAAAAGAACTCTTCAAAGAAAAACCTAAAATAAAATTGAAGTAACCAAAACAAAATACCAGATACTTCATTCACGCTTCATGAATCTATTCATCCAAAAGCTTAACTTAGATTTTTACAGAGAAAAACATAATATTTATTTAGAGATCTGAAAATTGAGCCTTTGAATTTATTATTAAAAAAAAGTTGACAACGTCAAAATGTCTGAACATATCTTTTTCGTGTTTGGGTATTTCACCTTGGAGATTAGAAACTGAGAATGTTATTTTCCTTGATTGAGTGCAGTACCTCAAAAAGAGAAAGAAACAAGAAAGAGCATTGAATCAAGCATATGGGTGGGGAAGATTCTTGGGTTCCAAAATCCTAGGGAAAGATTGCACGCAGAAATATTAAAATAAACTTTTAAGAATTTGCAGAGTATCGACTATCGCGTATGGAAGGTGAGTGTAGTAGTGGAACACCTATTTTTCTTTAGTACTAACTATTCTCTATCCATTAGGAGAAACGGACGAATACGAGCGTGAGTTGGACGAAAGTTTATGGCTAGTAAAGAGGTGGGAAGGATTTCAGAATCTGATTGACCTATGAGCCAAATTTAATTTGTAGACTTTAGTTTTTCAAATCAAAGACTAACGTCCACCTTTTGAGAAAAATATGAGTTACCAAGAAACCATGGTCCTCTAGTAAGGGTCTAAACACAATCTTCATCTAGAGAAAATTAAATAAGAAATAATATATTCACAATATTATGAGGAACTATTACGCTTTTAGTTTCTTTTAGCATCATTTTTGAAAGGATAAATATTATTCCTTGATCTAACTGATTTCTCAATGGGAACATTTAATGGCCTTTAGGTTAAGTGATCCACAATGACATTAGGAATCTTTAGTATCCAATCCACCCCTTTCTCATTGATACTATCAATTATTAAACAAGAAGCCATCTGATCGTTGTTTCTAAACTCCAACCAAAGAGAAGCCAATGAAAACCATGGTGGACAAGGATCCCTATCCATAAAATAGAGAAGATGTAGAAGTAAATTGAGAAGGGTAATTGATTCCTCTTAAGAATAAAATTATTAATAGAACATCCTTGTAAGATTTTATTGATTAGTTGACATGCCCCGTGATTTCTCCCTACCACTATGCACCCTCTCTACCATGCAATCTCTATACATAATGTGCATAGTAGGAGAGTAGGGAGGACTATGATCAATAGCAACATGTCAATTACCAATCAATGTACCATCAATAATCTCTAACACTATTGAGAATAGAAAATAGTAGGCTTAGCCATAGAAGTGTAAGTCTTAACCTCACTAAGGGGATCCTAGTAGAAGGAAGGGTATCATATTTATCCACAAAAGCAATGGTATCTCATGTGGAGAATGAAGAGAGAAAAAACCCATGATGTAAAATAAAATCACCATTTTCATTCCCACAAAATTTAGCATAGAAACAAGAGAAAATGAACCAAAAATGAACATTTTCTAAGCTCCACTAGTCTCTACTAGACCTCTAGCCAGAGATTAGTTTACTTTTTCTCTTCCTCTTCATTAGTGAGTCATGGCATTCATCTAAAAGCTTCCATTTGCATCAACACTAATGTGCTCATCATTATCATCATCTACATCACCATTAATGATGCCTACTAAAGACTAATTTTGGATATTGGAAGCTTTGAAAGGTAGAAAATGGAAGGCATTGTACATCCATGTTTGCTAACACTAGAATCTATGCTACAATGGTTGGAATTTGTGAAGGTTTCTTTGGAAAATGAGATTTTATTTTAAATAACTAAGGCTCCTTAATCATAGGGATACTTTTTGGACTTTTTAGTAACAAAAACGGTACTAGACTCTCAAACCCTAGAAATGTTTGAATTTTTTTGAGGAATGATTAATTTTAGAATGGTGTTTAGTTTTACATATAAGCATCATTGAGGTTGGAAGATTAACATAGACAAAGAACCTACTATATGCCTTTTTAACATGGACCTCTCTTGATTCCACTACAAAGAACCTACCATATGCTTAGTCAAAATTCTAATCCCAATCATAGTGTAACTCCTAATTCTAATCACTGTAAACTAACCCTAACCTTTTTCAAATACCATAATTGTAACCCTTGCCTTTCCCTATTTAACACTATTTCTAGTAACTCTAACCCTTTTCTATTTTCACTAAACAAATCATTAAAATATTATATTATTCCTATTATATTAAATTATTCTTATTATTACTTATTATTAGGGGGAGACTAGACCTCATGACCAACCTCCTTCAACAGGAAAGATTTAGCCAACCGACCTAGGGCCCCAACCCTAGTATTATATTATATTGAATTATTATAAAATAATAATATTATATTATTCTTATTATTTATATATTTAGAATAATATTTTTATATTAATAATCTTATATTCAATTATTGTTATTATTTTATTATTAATATTAATATTATAATAACTAAAACATTTTTTTTATTACTATTATAATTAATTTGATTTTATACTGTATATTAAAATATTAATTTAAATATTAACTTTTAATTTATTGATATAATTAATAAATTTTATATATTAAATAAATTTTACAAATAAAATAAACATAATTTATATTAAAAAAATAAAACTTAAAAATTTATTTCAAAGGCTTACGACATTTAAACACAGCCATGCGGCTCATTACACGGGCTTGCGTAAAAGGGCTATAAGCCCTTAAAATATATATTTTTTAACTTTCATATTTATTTTATTAATAAAATTTATTTAATATATAAAAATTGGTAGCATAAAAGTCCTAAGACATCTTAAACTTTTACACTGTTCAAAAGTTTGAAAGAAAAACATCTCTGCACATACAAATATTTATTCACATAAACCTTCGAGAAAACCAACACTGCTGCTTATATCTATTCATCTAAAAGCCTAACTAAGATTTTAATAGAGAAAAACAAAATATTTATTTGGAGATCTGAAATTTTTTCTTTTGAATTAGTTTTAAAAAGATAAATGGCTGACATTTTCAAAATGTTTAATCACAACTTTTTTTCATTTGGGTATTTCCTCTTGGAGATTCGAACCTGCGACTTCTATACATATATGTAATCTTCCAATTAGTGTAAAGTGTCCTAAGAATGAAGACTTTCTTTGATTGAATGAAGTAGCTCGAAAAGAGAAAGGAAGAAACAGTAAAGAGCATTGAATCGGGCAAACAGGGAGGAGAGTTTTTTGGGTTCCAGAATTGTAGGAACATATTGTTGCAGAAATATTGAAATTTTCTAGTAATAGAATTGTAGGAACAGATTGTTGCAGAAATGTTGTTTATAAGGATATGGTAAACATAACGAGTTGTCATGGGTGAGACTGGGGTCACGGTGAGAAATAAGGTGTTACATCAATAAATTAGGCTCATTAGGGTTTTCAATGGTTGTGTTTCAGTGAGGTGTAAAAGATTTCCAGGTTTTATTGGTGATGGAAAAGGTTATCATAAAATTTTTATTTTTATTTTTATTAGTCTTTCTTTATGGATTTGTATGTGCAAATTGATTGGTAAATCTGTTTCATGTTTGAAAACAAGATTTACTCACCATTAAATTGCTTTTGAGTTGTCCTAAAAGAAGTTTCAGTTGCTGGTAAATCAATTGCCATTTAATAGTAAAATTCTCTAAAATATCATGTGAAATTCTCAAAAATCTCACTTATCATGTAAAAGGCACATATATATTGATTTTCCAACTAGATGAGAACATTCTATTTTTATTGGCAGTGTTACTTTTTCATTATGATGAAAACTTTCCTTTTTAATTTGCATTGCTAAATATTTCAAAATCAAATAATACCCAATTTCTATAAAATAAATAAATCTAGATTTGTTAAAGGGGAAAAAAATATAGATTTGTTTAAATTTATTTTATTTCTAACCTATATTCTATTGGCATAATCCTTGAACCTCTTTTAGGTGAGTGCTAGATTTTTTTATTTTTTTTGTGTAAATGTTTTTTACTTAGTTATGAGTGAGGGGTTTTGAAAGGGATCAATATTTTCAGAAAGCGAATACATATATATTATAAATTCATAAACAATATAGAACAATAGAAAAGAGATCACAAAAAGTAAAAAAAAATAAACTAGCACTTGCACCCCAATAAGGTGCAATACTTATGCCGATAGGTTGAGCCCACATTATTTACGGCCGTGAAAAGCAGTGGGTGGTGTGAAGAAAGCAGTGATCTATGTCACCTATCCCTTTCTACCTCTGTCACCCTCCCTCCCCCCTTCTCTCTCCTTCCCTCTCTATTTCTATTTCTATATCACATATCCCTCTCTACCTATCCCTCCCCTCCATCCCACCTATTTCTCCTTCCCTCTCTCTACTTCTCTCCTCTCTCTCACTTATTCCCTCTCTATCTCTCCTTCCCCCTCTAATTTCTCTATATCTCCCCCCTAACCCCTCTCTACTCTCCCTCCCTCTCTCTCATCCCTCTCTCAGCTTCTTCTTCTCTACTTCTTTCTATCCCACCTCTCTCTCCCTCCCTATCTCTATCTCACTTATCCCTCTCTACCTCCCTGCACCCCTTTTCCCTCCTCTCTCTCTTTCTCTATCCTTCCCTCTCTACTTCTTTTCCCTCCTCTCTCCCTCTTTCTCTATCCTTCCCTCTCTACCTCTTTACCCTCCTCTCCAATTCATTCCAAAAACAACACTTCCTATATAACTTTAATTTTTCATTTTTCTATTTGTTTATTGTTTGGATTTTATTTATTATATAAATTATTTTATTTATTTTTATTTGTTTTTTGTTTTATTTATTTATTTTATAGTATATATAAGTTATTTTATTAGTTAAATAGTTATTTTATTTTGTTTGGATTTTATAACATAGAAAAAAAAATATTTTTATTAAAAATTTATTATATTATGTTATTTATTTTATTTAAAGAATCATTTTTATTTTATTTATTTCATTCTACAATAATTCAAAATATCTAAATGCATATACTTTTATAACAAATATATGTAACTAAAATAAAATATCATATTCCCTACAACTTTAGCTTTCGAAACAAATAAAGAATTATCCATGTGTTGCATTACAATAAAGACAGTGGAGATAAATGAGCTCAATTAAACAGGTAGATAAGTTAATGGCAACACTTCAAATTAGAGGGCAAGTCTCATTTCCTTTAATGCAAACTCTCACACATACTTTATCTTTCTCATCTTAAACTTGGGCATCTGATCATTTGAAAAAGATTTCGTAGACCTAAACATTCTTATTAAATTAGAGGGCGGGGAAGAATGAATTTGAATGATATGGAGGGGAGATCAATTATTGACGAGATCAAAAAATATAATGGGGAGGCATTATTCGATTTGGGACATCCATTTCTGAATGACGTTGCAGATAGCTTTGTAAAAGTTGCAGGAGCATGATTTTTTAGGTTTTTTTTTCCTCCAAAAAGATGAGCTTCTTATCACAAGTACCCACCATGCCATGATCACCAACCATGATAATGGTCACGTCCTCCAAAACCCCTTTTCCTTCAAACCCATTCATGAGTCTACCCATCATCGAATCAATCCGAGCAACAACCACAGTAATCTGGGGATCATCGGGTCGAACCTGATGGCCCCGATGATCGGGATCTTCAAAATAGAGGGTCATGAATCTGGGTCTCTTTGAAGCATTGAGATCAAAACAACCCAACACAGTTGTCCACTATTTCCTCAACTGGAACAGAGCCATTATAGTGTTGGAAAAAACCCTTGGGACAATTCTAGGGGCCCTTAATGACCTCAGCCCCTGGCCAAAAATACATAGCAGATGGCAGCCCATTTTTTGTTAGTCTCCCAGAGGGGCTCTCCGAGCCACCATTGGGCTCATGGTTTTACATGTGAAAAGTGTCATAGTATTGGGGTCCCTAAAATGGTTGTTGATGATTCCATGCCAAGTAGGATAAAGCCCCATTGCAATTGCAAAATGGTTTGGAAATGTAATGGTTGGGAAAACAAGGATCATACGGTTTTCTCCAATGGTGTCGTTCACGATAAGCCTGTCAATGTTGGGTGTCTGCTTTTTGTACTGATACCTAAACAAAAATCTGTCGGAGGAAACCAGGATTACCATAGGATGCTCCAGCTTTGTTTGTGGGCGTGCAAATTCAAGATTTGGGTCTGCAGATCGCGAGGTCGAAACCCTGGATGTGAAGAAAAGAAAGGAAAATGCGATGACCGAAGCTGCACTGAGGCATGTAATTGCCATCATAACTATCATTGAGTAAGAGTGGCTATTTTTTGTGGGCTCAAATCTGTCAAGGAGATTGTCTACTGTTTTGGTGAGAAGAGCTATGGACTGATCAGATGTTTCTGTGGCGGGGGATTTCGATGATCCTAAAGCCAAAAGAGAAACTACTGCCATTTTTCTTCTCTTCTGGAATTTTCTCTAGAAGTTTCTCTACGACCAAGATCCTGCTCTGGTTGTGCAGCGTGTGGACGGGAAACGGGAAGCGTGGACCGTGGTGCATATAACATGAAAACTGTAGAATGCCAGCTGTAACCTTTAATCACTTGCCGTAAAGTTCTCCCCGCCGGTAGTATCAAACCGAACCGCAATTCATGGGGTTCCCGCCGGCGTCAGACTAGGGGAAATGCCAGTGGGGTTCCCCACGTAGAATAGCCTATCGGCTAAAAATAGTAATCTTCATCAACTGTTAGTTTTTATTTTTTGTTGTGTAAATTTTTTTTTACTTAGTTATGAGTGAGGGGTTTTGAAAGGGATCAATCTTGTTATTAAAGTCAATAAATATATATAATAAATGCATAAAAAATATAGAATAATATAAAAGAGGTCACAAAAAATTCATAAAAACAATAAATTAGTAACTCCCATCACAAAGGGTATGGATGAGATAGATAGAGTAGACCACCTAATAACAACATAAGAACCAACTAGCTAAGGTGGCTTGAAGTTTAATTGTTTTAGTAAAAATTGAATATTATCCACCACCTTATTTCTAGTAGACTTGTCATCATGCCTCTAAACCTAGACCATTATCCAATTTTCATCGGTACAAGAGGGTAAATGTCTAGAGTGAAGTGTATGACTTAACGAATAAGATCAACTAACTTCCATCCAAACCCTTTTTTTACAATTTCCTTCTCCATATGAATCTCATTTAAACAATGCTTATCATGATGAGACTTACATTTAAAAGAAAGAATATCAACAACTAAATTATTCTTGTCCATAAGAGTTCCAATCATCTATCCTAAGTACATCCTAAAACAACATCTTAAACATCTTGAGAAATATAAGGCTTCTCCTAAACCTTTTCCTCCATGTGACTTTATCATCCTCCAAATGTACTACATTGAATTGAAGCATGACCAAACATGTTAAAATAGTGAAAAAACACTAAGAAATCCTTCTACATGATTTATTGAACCCTTAGCTTAAAGATTAAAAAAATAGAAACCCAAAATAGAACACAAGGAAAAAATTCAACAAAAATCTTAAAAGAAAACCTAAAATAAAATTGAAGTAACCAAAACAAAATACCAGATACTTCATTCACGCTTCATAAATCTATTCATCCAAAAGCTTAACTTCAATTTTTACAGAGAAAAACATAATATTTATTTGGAGATCTAAAAATTGAGCCTTTGAATTTATTATTCAGAAAAAGGTTGACAACGTCAAAATGTCTAAACATATATTTTTCGTGTTTGGGTATTTCACCTTGGAGATTAGAGCCTGAGAATGTTATTTTCCTTGATTGAGTGCAGTACCCGAAAAAGAGAAAGCAACAAGAAAGAGCATTGAATCAAAGCATATGGGTGGGGAAGATTCTTGGGTTCCAGAATCCTAGGGAAAGATTGCACGCAGAAATATTAAGATAAACTTTTAAGAATTTGCAGATTATCGCATATGGAAGGTTAGTGTAGTAGTTATTATTATTATTATTATTATTTTATAGTCCACGAATACCAGGCAATATGTTTTTGGGTCTACAGACACCTATTTTTATTATTTTATTATTATTGTTAGTGGAACACCTATTTTTCTTTAGTACTAACTATTCTCTATCCGTTAGGAGAAATGTACGAATACGAACATGAGTTGGATGAAAGTTTATGGCTAGGAAACAGGTGGGAAGGATTTCAGAATCTGATTGACCTATGAGGCAAATTTAGTTTGTAGACTTTAGTTTTTCAAATCAAAGACTAACGTCCACCTTTTGAGAAAAATATGAGCTACCAAGAAACCATGGTCCTCTCGTAAGGGTCTAAACAGAATCTTTATCTAGAGAAAATTAAATAAGAAATAATATTTTTGACAACACTAAGATCTATGAGGAACCATTATGCTTTCAGTTTCTTTTAGCATAATTTTTGAAAGGATCAATATTAGTCCTTGATCTAACTGATTTCTCAATGGGGGCATTTAATAGCTTTTAGGTGAAGTGATCCACAATGACATTAGGAATCTTTAACATCCAATCCTCCCCTTTCTCATTGATACTATCAATTATTAAACAAGAAGACATCTAATTGTTGTTTCTAAACTCCAACCAAAGAGAAGCCAATGAAAACCATGGTGGACAAGGCTCCCTAGCCATAGCCACCAAAGTCAAATAGAGAAAATATACAAGTAAAGTGAGTAGGGTAATTGATTCCTCTTAAGAATAAAATTATTAGTATAACATCCTTGTAAGTGTCTATTGATTAGTTGGCATGCCCCATGATTTCTCCCTACCACTATGCACCCTTTCTATCATGCAATCTCTATACATAATGCACATTGTAGGAGAGTAGGGAGGACTATGATCCATAACAACATGTCAACCACCAATCAATGTAGCATCAATAATCTCCAACACTATTGAGAATAGAAAATAGTAGGCTTAGCCATAGAAGTGTAAGTCTTAACCTCACTAAGGGGATCCTAGTAGAAGGAAGGGTATAACATTTATCCGCAAAGCAATGTATCTCATGTGGAGCATGAAGAGAGAAAAAACCCATGCTATAAAATAAAATCACAATTTTCATTACCACAAATCTTAGCATAGAAACAAGAGAAAATGAACTAAAAATGAAAATTTTCTAAGGTCCACTAGTCTCTACTAGGCCTCTAGCCAAAGATCAATTTACTTTTTCTCTTCCTCTTCATTAGTGAGTCATGTTATTCATTTATAAGCTTCCACCTGCATCAACACTAATGTGCTCATTGTTGTCATCATCTACATCACCATTGATGATGCCTACTAGAGACTAATTGTGGATATTTATAGCTTTGAAAGGTAGAAAATGGAAGGAATTGTACATCCATGTTTGCTAACACTAGAAGCTATGCTAGAATGATTGGACTTTAGGAAGGTTACTTTGAAAAATAATATTTAATTTTAAATAACTAAGGCTCCTTAATCATAGGGATACTTTTTGGGTTTTTTAGTAACAAAAAATGTACTAAAGTCTTAAACCCTAGAAATTTTTGAATTTGTTTGAGGAATAATTAATTTTAGAATGGTGTTTAGTTTTACATATAAGCATCATTGAGGTTGGAATATCAACATATATAAAGAACCTACCATAGATATGCTTTGTTAACTTGTAATCCTAATTAATTTAAGATTGCAAGGGGAAAAAAATTGGTGGAAGCTCTTGTATTTATCATATAATTTCTTATCCATTTTTCATTAATAAGAAAAGAAACATAAAATGGGCCAACCTAAGAAGGACACTTGGTTTTGTTTTTTCCTAAATACACATGGTTTTTTAACACTTGAATCATCTACTTCAATCTTATTAAAATTTTCATACTCTTCTCAAATTGATTATTGGCTTTCTTTCCTACTATAGAAACCATTGAAGCATTATTGATCAAGGCTAATTCTTTAGCATTATGTTACTCAATTCTCATAATATCTAATAATGGCACAAAGACTTTCATTTGTGTGAGTACTTGTGTTGATGTTCATAGCAGTGTTAGGCAAATTCTTTTAGCCACGATATAATGGATAAATTTGATGGAGCCTAAATGGATATCAAATTTATATGAGACCAATAATTTTGAAGAGGAACTTCATTTATTTAAATGATAATTATTTATTAAAGAGAATTGAATTTTATGAAGAGGCACGATTTATATCAAATAAAATTTAATTATTGAGAAGGCTGACATCTTCCTTGGACACAATTTTCAAGGGACATACTCCTTCATTGGGACATGATTTAATGAAGGGATGCATTATTCTTTGGTGGAAAACTTGTTTTGAAGGGTCACATCCTCTCCCCTTCACATTGTATATATGCTTGATGATCATTTATTGTTCATTATCCACATATTCATTTTGTTCATCATTATTCTAAGGTGTGAATAAGAGGAAGGAGCGGTGTATTTCAATTCATTTATAGAAGGCTGAGTTTATCATCTTAGAGCATTATTATATTGTTGTGTTAGCATCAGATCCTGGTGCTCACTCTTGGCCTTGATATCAACCTCTATTGTAAAAGAGACATTCTTTGTGATTCAATATATAAGTGATATATTGCTGCTGGGTTTTTCTCCCTCAAGTGGAGGGTTTTCCCAGGGTATCTGCTATATTATTTTGTTGATTTTGAATTAATTTTTTTTGCATTACATTTGATCATAAAACCAACATGGTATCAGAGTGGGCTTGAAGAAGATCTTGATCAGATTTAGTCTTGCAGCGATACTCTTTATTCTCTTTCTCATCTTTGATCACATCTATCTCTTCATCAAGATGGTGAACAGACTCAAGATGAAGGACAAACTTGAGGGAGCAAAAAATTTCACATCTTGGAGATTCAAAATTATGCTCACCTTGGAGGAAAATGAATTGGCTGAGTTCGTGGAGAGAAAAGTCCCTGAGCCTACTGATGAGGAAGAGAAGAAGAAATAGAAGAAGAAATATACTAGGGTGAAGAAAATGTTAGTTCATTTTGTGAAGGACCATATTGTTCCAATAATCTCTAAATTGAAGATGGAAAGAGAGATGCTTAAGAATTTGGAGGAGACGTATGAGATCAAAAACACAAGCTGTGCACTTGCAAGTTGAAGCAACAACTCCATCATGTTAAGATGGCGAAAGGAGAATTTTTTATTGCTTACTTCATGAAGATTTTCAAATTGACCATATTGGCTCTTAATGGTCTACTATTGGTCATATTGTTGATGACAAGTTCTTGACCATATTGGCTCTTAATGGTCTTCCTTCATCTTGGGAGTCTTACTTTCAAGGAATCAATGCAAGGTCAAAACTTCCCAAGTTTTATCATTTGAGGGCAGGTTGTATTCAAGAAGAGTCTAGGTTGGCTATGAGAGGTGTTGGTCAAAGCTCTACTAATGAATACATTCATGTTCTTGTCACTCAATCCTAGAAGAATAAAGGGAAAGATGGAAAGAAAGGATATTTCAAGAGGAACAAAGATAAAGGATTTGATGGTGCTCATGCATTCAAGAAGAAGAGGGACCTCTACCAAGTCTAATGTTTTAGATGTGACAAGTATGATCACTATGCAAAGGATTTTCCAACCAGGCCCAAGCAACAAAGTACCATTACAGATGTTGATGAAGTCTCCCCGCAAAAGGATTCATGTGAATACTTA
This sequence comes from Sequoia sempervirens, assembly GCA_007258455.2. NCBI lineage: Eukaryota > Viridiplantae > Streptophyta > Pinopsida > Cupressales > Cupressaceae > Sequoia > Sequoia sempervirens. The sequence continues at coordinate 399,396,343 of VDFB02271358.1, read as the reverse complement.
TTCTATTCGGTATTGTCAAGAAATGTACCTACCGACACCAACACTTGATTGATTGATAGTGGTGCCTCTCACCACATCACTGAATTTAGGGAGCATCTAACTAATTTGGTGGAGAGATATTCTAGTGAACAAGTTATTATTGGAGATGATGCTAATTACTCTGTGAAAGGAATTGGAACCTCCACTCTTCACTTGGATTCTGACATTTTCCTACAGTTGAGTTATGTTCTATTTGTCCCAGGCATCAAGCAAAACCTTGTTTCTATTTCAGCCTTGGAAGACAAGGGGTACCAAGTTGCATTCTCGAAAGGAAAAGTTCTTGTGTGGAAAAATAACTCAAACTTCAAGACTACTCGTTTAATTGGAGTTAGACATGAGAGCCTCTATAGGCTATGTACTCATCCACTTTAGGCTCTAGTGCATGATTCTTCAAGTTTGTGTGAACTTTGGCATCAAAGATTGACTCACCTTCACTTTCAAGCTCTACCTATCATGGAGAAGATGGTCACGAGCCAAGTTCCAAAGTTCAACCAGGAGCACAAAGGTACATGTAGAGGCTACGCTTTGGGTAAGAATACAAAAGGTCCATTTCATAGTAGAGAAAGTAGATCCAAATGTATTCTAGAACTTATTCATTTTGATTTATGTGGTCCAATTTTTGTTGCTTCTTCAAGTGGTTTCTTGTATTACATTATTTTTATTGATGACTACTTTAGAAAAACTTGGATTTATTTCTTGAAATCTAAAGAATCTGAGGAGAATACACTTATGGTAGCTTCTGTAACTTTTGCATTGAAGCTGGGATTAAGAGGGAGTTTAGTGTCTCTTATAATCCTTAATAGAATGGTGTTGTTGAAAGGAAGAACAAATCTATTGTGGAAGAAGCCAAAGCCATGATTCATGACCAAGATTTGCAAACCTTCCTTTGGGTTGAAGCATCCAGGACAACTGTCGATGTTTAGAATAGAATCCCTCATCAAATCTTGGAGAATATGACTCCTGAAGAAGCATTCACAAGAGTAAAACCAAAAGTAAGTCATTTAAGGATTTATGGATGTCCAGTGTATGTTCATGTACCAAAGGACAAGAGAAAAAAATTGGAGCCTTTTGGAAAGAAGGGGATATTTGTAGGATACAGTGAGACATCAAAAGCCTACAAAATCTACATTCTAGGCCAGAAGTTGATTGAGATAAGTAGAGATGTCACATTTGAGGAGGATGTTGCATTCAGAAGATCCAAGGGAACTCACATGGAGATAGATAATGAAGAGTCTCCTCAGGATATGGAAGTTGACCATGCTCCTGAGATTCAGAGGGAGGCTCCTGAACCTAAAGAAGATAATGATCCAGTTGAGCCCTTGGAACCAAAAATTAGAGTGCACTATAAATCAAACACGTTGATAATCTCCAACAATAGTTTTCATTGGAATCATCATGAAATGTTGCTATTCTTTAAGGTAAGTGTATTGCTTCTCCTTTCCTCTTAATTTCTATGCATATAGAATCTCCACCATTTCTAAATTCACTTCCTTATCATTTTTTATATGTAACATGTAATTGTGGTATTACATATATTTCCCTTTTAAATTACACAACCGTTTAAATTTCGTAATTTACATATTGCTTACGAATAAAATATGTTTTCCTCACCAAAGTTCACACTTCCCTTCTATGTAGCTATATCCCAGTCAAACCATTTTAGATCGTAGCTACATTCTATTTATATATAAGGTGTACAAATCTCCAAAATGCTAAATAACTTTAATATTGCACATTTGCATGGTGTATGGCTTTCACCAACATTCCACCTGTATACAACATAAGCCTATATATCTTTTTCGCATTTGTTATTTCATAACTCCATATCAATTTATTAAAAATGTATAACATTGATTACCGCTCAACAAATTTTCTCAAGTGCCAAAGCATTGACTTCACCATTGATCAAAGTGGTGGACAATTAATGTTTTTGCTTGGGGGTTTGGTGAGAGCCCATGAGGCTCCATGACCCAATATGGTAGGATGGAGAACATGCCTCCTTTTTTGTGTCCATACTTCAATCCATTCCATGCACAAGGTATGCCTAGATTTAATTTACTCACTTCATTCTACTATAGTTGTATTGCATATTATTTTTTATGAATTCTACAAGTCTTTATATTATGTGATTTATTTATTTTCTACAATGGTACGTGTTTATTACACTAAACTTCACATTATCCTTTCATGTTTGTACCTATACTAAACCCAAAAAATCCTCCTTCATTCACCATTTGATGCCATTAGATCTTTTCTAAAGTCAGCAACGGCCAAAACATTGCTTTCACCATTGATCACAGTGGTGGACAATTTATTTTTTTCCTTGGGGGTTTGGTGAGAGCACATGATGCTCCATGAGCCAATATGGTAGGGTGGAGATCAAGCCTTTTTTTCTTTTGTTCATATTGCATTCCGCCACATGCACTAGATATGTCTAAATTTCATTTACTTCATTTATCCTATTACAAGTACATAGAAAATTATGTATTATAAAATATACAAATTTGATATCTCCTGATTTACATATTGTATATGAATTAGAGATGATCACTGCACTAAAATTCACACTTTTTTGTTATTCTTCGAGAGGATACTCTAGCCCTAATGTGGATTCCAATGACCTTCTATGAAGTCATTAGGGGCCAAAACATTGCTTTTACCATTGATCACAGTGGTGAACAATTTATTTTTTTGTTCGGGGGTTTGGTGAGAGTGCATGGCTCTCCATGACCCAATATGGTAGGGTGGAGATAAGGCCTTCTTTTCTTATCTTCATACTGCAATCCACCATGTGCACAAGTATGGCTATATTTTTTTTATTTCATCCCTTGTATTACAGGTGCATTGCATATTATGTATTATAAATTATAAAACTCTTCATATCTCCTGATTTACATATTCTGTATAAAATACAGATGATCACCACACTCAATTTCACATTTTTTGTTATTCTTCCAGAGCATACTCTAGCTATAATGGGAAATTTGATGAACTAATGTGTTATAAAATGATGTTTCAAAATAATGATAGTGACTGCAAAATCAGTAACAATGGTTAAATAGACAATTAGATCATAATATACTCTATATTGATTGTAATAAGCAATATTCATTTCTCCATTGATCATAGTGGTGGACGATGTATATTCTTTCTCACGGGTTTGGTGAGATTCCATGAGGCTCAATGACCTAATATGGTAGGGTGGAGAGTAGGTCACATTTTGTTGTGTTTAATTATATATTTCTTATGTGCAAATCTCTATATTTTTGACATAATATTCAAACAAAATTCATGTGTTTTAGGTTATGGTTGCACATTATAAAACAATTAATGTTATACACTTTGTGTTAGATTCCATTGGGCATTGTTGATTATTGTTCTCTTGCTTAAGCTATACTATTTCATTTTCGAGAAGGTGTTGTTGAAAAGGCTATATTGTTTCAATTTGATGTTATATAGTTTTTGTCAATTGCTATTATCTAGCTCAGGCTATATTGTCTCATTTTCAATAAGGTTATGTTCAAAAGGCTATATTGTGTCAATTGTCTATAGGGTGCTATTGAGAAAAGCCTGTATTTTTTATTAAAATAAATATTGTTTGGTTTATAGTTGTGTTATGTGGCTATCATTTTCCATTAGTTTTTTGGCTATGGTTTTGTGAGTTTCTCTATTTGGGTCACTATTGAAACCAATGTTGGTTGATTTATGGCTTCTGTTTTGTGTTTATGGTTGGAACAACATAAAATAGTTAATGTTGTACACTTTATGTTTGGTATAATATTAAAGATTTGTTTGAACATTGATTACATTCATACAAAAATCTCTATTTTTAAATCTTGTGCCATAATGTATCTCCTATTGCAAATCAATAATATAATAACCTTCTAGATAATTCTATTATGTTTGACATTAGCATACATAAAAATCTGCACATAGGGGTAATAAAATATAGTAGCACAAAATGAATGTTCCAACTAATTAACTTATAATATATACTTCCATTTTCTACATTCACATATCCAGACACCCTTTTCTCTCTCTCCAATTGCATTCCAACCATTTGTAGATCACTCCACCTATTAGCTCTTCATTGCATGTCACTACATGCAACTGCTAGTTTATTTTCTTCCTTTTTAGTTTGTATTTTATTGATTTATTTTAAGTGGATGAGCCTATTTTAGGTGTTTCTTTTTTGTCAATTTATTATTTTTGAAACTTTTTGTCTTGCTAGTGTTTACTCTTTTTCTTTTCTTTTATTTTTGTTGTGTTTTAATTAAGTTGGTATTGTTGTTATCTTTGTTCATTGTCTTGCAATTAATGTGGTTGTCTTTCCATTTTTTGGGATGTCTTCTCCTTGATTTGGCCTTGAACCTTGAATAGTGTGCATCCTTCCTCTCTTCCTCTCTCTTTATAGTTATTCCAAGTTTGCAGTCAACCATTCCTCCTCTTGCTCTTTACCTTCTTGATGATGGATCATAGAGTGTGATCTGAAACATTGATGAAACAAAGTTTTAACACAATCAAATGCAATCTAAACAAATTTATATTTTAATTATTCTTCTGGGTTGTCTCCAAATATTCTTACAATCTCCTTGAAAATATCCCCTAAGATTTCATTTTTCCAAATAGTTAATCAAAATAAGGTTTTCATTGGATGGCCTAAGATTTTCATTACTTAGCTCATGATTCTAGAAGTTTAGGCTTGCTTTCGGCTCACATACAAGGTATTTCCTTATGTGCTAAATGGATCATCGTAACTATATAAGGCAAGGAAGGTTATGAATGTTTGGAATTGCAATATATTAGCTTTGGAGTGTCAACTAGTTGTCTAACCTAGAAGAGCCTTGACTTAGGCACTCTTCTTACCATACAAAACACATACCAAATATAGGGTATTTTTAGTTACCAAAAGTATTTGAAAAGCCTAAGAAAGCATCAAATCATGGCACCGTTGCATGGGAAATTGCTTCGCAAATGGTATATCTTTCTATTTAGCATCCAATTAAGTGGTTTATAGTTCTCCCTCCTCAAGATCAACTATGGATAGAGTACCTTGGTTGCATGCCTTGAAGTCATTTAACTAAGCCATTTATGCATTGCCAAATTTTAATCACAAAGTGACCAAGAACTTCATCCCCTATCTTTGCAAGATTAGGATACCTATATATATTTTTTATCAATAATGAACCTCACTAAATTCTTTACAAAATCAGGGTCATTTATCTCAAGCATTGTTGTAAGAATTCAAAATTTTACTAAAAAATGCCCCTTCAAAACTATAGATTTCATAATGGCTACATGTAGTTGTCCTCCCATATTCCTATGGTGGGTCATCTTCATATTTAATGGTAGTTCTACCCATTTGTTGGGATTTGGTATCACATGTTCTAATAAATTTACTTGGCTAATTTGGCTCCTAAATTAGCTAACTTTTCTCGGTGCATATTATATGAAGGCCTCCCTATAGGTAGTTAGTTAACTCAAATGGGTGTTCTCAATCCCTATCTAGTTTTCTACCATATGGATTCATTTAATCATCTATTATAGTTTTTATGTAGAGATCTAAAGAAGATTATAATTATATCCATTCCATTTTCAAGCCATTTAGTCCTACCCCTTTCTTCTAGTATATGATTATATTCTTGAAGATAAGCCTTATCTCCCACAAAAATTTACCTATTTTTGAAATATTTTAAAAAGTGAAAATTATCTTTATCATTTGGAAATAGAAATATTCTCCTTTTTCTAGTTATTTTTTAATGCTCATTTTACATTATATACTAAATCCATGATGCTATCTATTATTATTATGTAGAATTAGGTGCAAGATCATAAAGTTATACTTGAAATTTATCATATTTCTTGGATCTAATAGACCATTGGGTGAATGCCCATAATTAATAATTTCTATAGTTGCACTTGATCCCTCCTCTCCTTAGTGATGGTGTAGGTGTGGGTGCAACTAGCGTGGGAGTGGATGTCATTCTTGAAATCACTGTGGCTCTTACCCTCTAGCTCCCACAAGCATTCATCTACATAGTGAATTGGGTTGGATGCCTATTATCTTAATTTAGGGGTAAGTGTCACATACAATAATTTGCGTAACTTAAATTAATAAATTAAGAAGGTTAAATTATGGAGAAAATTAAATACTTATATTTAATGTATAAAAGATTTATTATATAGTAAATTTTAAATTGATTTAATTTAAAGAAAAATAAATGAGTAAACAAGAAAAAATATTTCTAAAAGCATGCAATTAATTTGCATGTCATGAAAGGAAATATTATCTATAATAGTAAAATGGATTTGCATGTGAAACATTTTTGTGTGTGAAGGAAAGTTGGCGAAATTTTAGGGTGACTGAAGTATTAATATTTCATGCAGAGTTAGAAGGAAAGGGGGAGGCTTTTTTTCACCCACATTACACATTTTTATTCGCTCACAACGAAATTTTTGGCTTTGGTTATATACTCAGGGTGCGTGTACCTCACATATGGTTGGTAAGCACCCAGCTGACTTGATCAACGCCCTTAAGGCATGCAAAAAAGAAAGGGGGTTCATTGAGGTAGGAATGCAATGGATGGTGCTGTTGAAAAATATGCTTCGATGCATGTGGTTGGGGAGAAAGCATTATAGTGATCGGAAGGGTCGTTTGAATTTTCTTTAAGAAATGTGTGGACGCCGAAAATGAGAAGGCCTGCTATACCCTTGGCATGAAGGAAAAATGGAAACGGTTTCAGTTGGAAGGCTGACCCATCCTTATCGATCCGATTGAGGTAAACCATGCATGTTATCTTTATTTTCTCTTTGCCAGTCTATCGTTACAGTTGCTTCAATTTACTAAGAATATTTTGGGCTATTGTTCATTATAATTTTTGGGAGTTTTATTTCACAACAATACAAACTAGAGTTATGCAAGGTCAATATTATAGATTCCAGATTCTTAAGGAAACGAGTCGACCCTATAAGATAATGCATCATGCACTCCGAGCAATTAGAATTGCATGCAAAGCCTTGTAACGAGTCTGCACCTTTCACATTCAGAGATCTGCCTCGAAATAGTGAGCACCCTTATTTTACTCTGCCTCACATTGAGTCGACCCTATAAGGTAATGCATCATGCACTCCGAGCAATTAGAATTGCTGTCGTTCTTTGCATGGAAGTTCCTTGAGCCTTTCAAACAAATATATTTTGTGCATACCCTTTAATTGTGTACTATGTGAGACCTTTCTCTTGAAAGTAAATTGAAATAGCTTTAATGTTATCGGTGTTCTTCCTATTTTCATCTGAGTTTTTAAGACCTATTTTAAGCACACCTGTTGACAGCATTTCATGAGATCCACGACGCTTTATGACTTTCCTTCAATCAGTTCACTTGTTTTGTGCTATGCCTTATCGCGCCATCTTTGCCATTTAACCACTGGTATATGTTTGGAAAATTAAAAGTCCTTTCAATGCATTCTTTTAATCTATAATGATGACATTCCCTGAAATCGATTTCCTTGAGACCCCCTTCGTGGAACGATTCGCTTGCCTTGTCTATGACATCCAGACTTGATACTTAACATGCAGTTGATCTTGGTAAGGAACCCCAATTATCACTATCAATAGACTTCATGTTTCTTTTCATAAGAGTATATACTCCTATAATAGCTGCATTGAATCATGTTACCACTTTATACCGAGTGACAGATTTCGATTCAATTATGATACATTGGAATTATATCATTCCTACCTTACAGTCTGTAGCCTTCGACTCTTGAGGTGTAGCTGTAACCGTAGGAATTCAATAAGTTGTAGGTCAACAAGCCCTTGCTCTAATTAAATGGGATTATTGGTATTGCTGATATGTTCGAATATTTACTTAGAAGGTTGGAAAATTAAAGGGTAAAGTGTAGAAATTTTTTATAACATGATAATATACCCATAAGGAATTCACCTTCGAATCAGTCAAGGTGGTGATATAATAGAGGGAGAGTTACCAATTATAATGATAGGAATACAATAAATTTAGCCCTTACTCTATAAATATTAAGGTCATAGGATTACTTTTCATAATCAAACTATGTGAACATATATTTATAAATCTAGTAGTAATACATTAAGTGGGTATAATTTTTAATGTTATTATATCGTTATCAATTGATCTTGAGATCGAAAACCTAATAAGATCATGTATTTACTCTATCTAGTTAGGATAATTTGAAATGGCTCCATTTGGTAATTATAAATGGTAAAGAAAATGTGAGTGGTATCTTAACTAGTTAGTAATGAATGTGATTGGTTTTAGAATTTGTTTTTGTCATAGAGATTTATCTTGGATATTGTTCTTAGGTTTATAATCTGATTACCATCTTATTTCTTTTGAATAAAATGACATAATAGACATTGATTGACTACACAAAAGAATGTTATGGAAGCCTTGAATCTAGGACATGCCCAAAAGAGACTAATGAAGGGTTTAATATGAAGTAATAATCATGCTCAAGAGATAACAACCATGTCATGTGCCCTTGTAAGTAGGAGGATTATGCATTAAACTTTGTTTTTATCTTGAATTTCATGTGCATGTTGATGCCAATTTAGAACAAGTTCCTCTCATGTATCATAGAAAAGAGATTGACTAAATACCAAACATAGAATAGTGGACAATATTAAATAAATATCATTATAGATGGTATTATGATATTTTGGTTAAATGTTCAAGAAGTGTCTACCTATAACCTTTAATAAACCCCAACTTTTCCCTTGATTGAAAACAATCTCTATAAGCTATAATAGAAAATGGATGAATACTAAAGGTAGAATCAAAGAAATGCTTACATGATAGTTGTTCATTATGAACCATCATACAAATAGACATTGTTAGTTGCAAGCCTCGATGAAGAAATGCCTATGTAGATTTTTTCTAAAAGTAGAAACCCTTACTTATGAACTATTGATTATGTTTTCCCATGTAAGAAAGGCAATGCTTATTCTTAAAGTCATCAAACATTTTTCATCACGATAGTCAGATAGGAGGTAATGTGGTAATGAAATTTCATTGCTTAAGAATGTATACTCATATATATATACCCATATATATGTATATACATACATACATGAGCTATACGTTCTTTATTTAATATTGCATTTTAAATTATTTTCATGTTAATACTTGCATATTCTTACATTGGATCCACTTCATTACTTGATTTAGACTATGAATATATTTATTCAAAGGTTTGCATGCTTGTAGACATGTTATCATAATAGCCTACTTTTACTTGCATGAATGAACCTTGTTGCTTATGTGATATCATGGACCAAGTAATTTTATGATGACTTGATATGATGTCTACATGGCTAATTGTGTATATGCACAAGTGTTGATGCATGATGGTATTTATGGTGTCTTCCATGTGATTGAAAATCATGATGTGCTTAGAGGTAGTTACGTCTTGTTTCACACATTCTATTACTACTTTTCAAGTGCATTGCTAGTTTTCCTAGTGTTGGGTCAGGCATTCTTCTTTCAGGAAGAGTATCGAGGAATTGATTCACTTCATGGTAGTGCAGAAATGCAAACCCACAATGTTCTTTCCCTTGGGGTGGTCGAAATAGTTTTAAAGGTTGTAAGGATCCTATCTGGGAGGCTCAAGTTTTCAATATGTTGAATAGTCTTGCTATTGACCACGAGGTCTTTTATAAGGGAAAAGCTCCTAAATGATTTCCATGTAAATGGTACATGTTTTCCAACTTTAATTATTTAATATAATTCCTTATTTCTATTTTTATATGTTGAGCACGTTTCATCCTTATATGTGTGATGATGTGTAATTTTTGTATTTAGTTAAGTATAAACCATGGAGTTTGTTATAGTAAGGTTGTAATCCAAGTTGACCTTACTCAAGAAAAATCCACATGTAGACTTAATTGTCTCTCTCCCATGCACTTAGGGATTTGTAGACAATCATCCTACAAAAGAACAAGGTGATCTCACTAGACATGAGCCAATTAATTATGTTGTCCCTATTAATGCCTAGTATAATCTATATAATAAATACCCTCTTCCCTCTAGATTTTTTTTTGCTTCTTAGGATTTATTTGGGCTTGAACACTTTTTAATTCATATTTTCATATGACCTCATATACTTAGATTATGTGGGTGTGACTCTCTACCATACCCCTTCTTTGTGAATTTTATAATATCATTTATTTAATAAAGTTAAAGAGAAGATATGCATCACTTATTTTTGTAGAACTCATCATATGAGGCTATATATTTGTGGCCAAGTTGGGTGTTTAGATGATGGTACTACCAATAATGCAATGTATCCTCCAAATATGAGATGACAAAATTGATTTCTTCATCTTTAGTCATTTGTTTGATTGAAAGTTATGCATCAAGATTTTGTACCCACACACAAGCTAAGAATATTTTGTATCTATTATATAAAGAGAGATTCGATCTCACCAAATCTTCCAATACATATCTCTACAAGACATGGATATAGGCTCATGTTTGTAACCATTTTGACAATTTTTCATATTTATATAATTTATGAGTGAAAGTTTACTTAAAACCTCTTCAAGAAGAGTTATGTATCTTGTAGGAAAAGAAATAATATCGTCAAAAATTTATTTATGGCCTTAAAGTTCTAGATCTTCCACCTCCTTATTCATAAAAGAATGTTAGGTTTTTCTCCTAGATAAATTAGGAACAATATCTTGTGTGTGGATGTAACTCGTATTAATATTATTAACCATATTTTGATGTAACCATGCCATCAAATCAATCACCAAATCAAACTTTCTCTAGGCTTGATCATCTAGGATTTCATTTATGCTTGCTCTCCTCTCTCTCTTTCTACAATATGGTTTCTATTTACAAAAAAATCCATAGGAAACAATTGAGTCTCTATAATCTCTATATATTGAACTTTTTTTTTATCTCCCTCAAGTGGCATCTAGTTATTTTATCAATATATTTTATAAAATGATAATAAAAGTCTAATTCTTAACCTTTCATAAACACTTATTTTAAAATAAAAACTATTGGACCTAGTATTTGCTCATATATAAGAAAAAAATAAATTAAAAATACTTATGTATTTACCAATATAATTAAATTTAAGGGGTGAGCGCCCTAGCTCAATTGACTAAATCATCCTATTACAAGAAAGAGCCCATGAGGTCCAATCTTCCTTGTTCTCATGGTATTAGAGAGAATTTCATGCTAGTAGCACTTGTCATGTGAATTTTGTTTTATAGGCATCTACATGATTCTTATAGTTAAAAATATATCATTACAAGTCAAATAAAAAAAATTCATCATAACTCTTTGTCTTGTTTTTATAATGATCAATAAATAATAGATATAAATCCTAATTTCTTTCTTAGTATTTAATAATGATTGTATTACATTCAACTAGAACTTTCTATAATATTATATATCACAATAGTAGTTCATATCAACAACCATGGAAATTTTGATTAAAACAATTTTGACGGAGCCTTCATCTAATGAAGATAAAATATAAAAGCTATATAAGATCATCCTGTTAAAACAATAGAATTTTTTTTTATAATTCTAGAACTGAAATAAAAGTGCTTAAATTGGTTTTGTGAGGAATTTGATTAATTGTAGATAACGATATATACAAGTTTCAATATTTATTATGAGAATGAAAGGTTCCAATTTGGAATACATTATGTTAAAAATATATTATTGGGGAAAATACAACACATGTTAGGGGAGTTTGGAGATGAATGGAAATATGGGAACAAATATCAAGGATTGAAGGTTAGATATATTAGAAGCCTTAAACTATAGGACAAGGCATTAGCAGTTGAGAAATGAACATAATAGGATGGGTAATTCTAAAAAATACAAAGAAAAGGAAAGTGATAGATAGAAGGCATGATAGGATACATATGTTAAAAAGTATAATAGATAGAAGGGAAGAGTAAAGTTAGAAGAAAATGCATAATTAGGAAGGGAAAATAGATAGAAGAAGAAAAGAAACAAATATATACCTAATATGCATATCTACTTATATTGATTACAAATGAGGCATGATAAATCTAAGAAAAAACTACACAAAAATATCAGAATATTAGTGAATGGAAGCCATTTATATTAATCTTGAGGTTAAATCATCTGATTAGAACACCACCAAAGGTGAACCCCATACAAGAAACATGAGTACTATCTTAACCATCTTGTTTGGGTACACCCCTATTGGCACAATGCAATATCTCTAAGGGTTTAGCTAGGGGTACCACATGTCCACTATGCTCTACAAGGCTCAACCTTGAGACCCCCACTCTATAACCAAAGTAAGTTACCACTATGTAAAATATTTGATTATTAGTGAATGGCATCCATCAATATTAACATCAATTGTTTTACCCCTCTAGAGCACCATGATAGGTGAAACCCCTTCGAGATACAACATTGTTATCTCTAAAATCTAGTTTTGGTGTATGCCTACAAGAATGAAAAAGGAAAAACTATTGGGTTTTACCAAGGTCAATCACATTGCTTTTTTTCTAAACTGCAGTGTGCCTGGTAAAATTTTTAACGTGACCGATGACACTGGCATGACATTCCCTCTAGTACCATGGGGGTGGGGGAGACTAGACCTTGTGACCAACCTCCTACAATACGAAAGATTTAGCCAACCAAGCTAGGACTCCAACCCTAGGTCAGTCACATTGTTATGTTCCTTCATCTAACACTTTCTTTTGAGGTCCCTAAGAATTCAATGTGATGGAGGTATGTATCTAAACGTTCAAGGCCATTCCAATTTTTTTCTCTTTATTCCTTTGTATTTCATTTTATTATTCTATTAGCATCAATTAGCTTGGATTTAGTTCAATTCATTATATCCCATTGATCATTTCCAATGAGGATCTATTATAGATTGAATTTCCTTATGTGGAAGACTTTACCTTTAAATTTTTAATGGTGAATGCATTATTTTCTCCATTTCTATTAAGAAATTTATTAACACCCGCCTTAATCCAAAAATATTGAATGTGTCAAATTCATCTAATAATGCACCTTTATTTGGTTGAGAACAATAACATATTTTATTCTTATTATAATATCTTGATAAATAGCACCCTCTATTTTGTTACATATATATTATATCTAAAAGTTCATATTATTCATTAAGAAAATATTTATAAATTGAATAATAAGTAGTTTCTAATTAATTCCCCAATAAAAGTTTTAACCTATTGAATTCTTTCAAACTACCTATATATGGTAGTAATAAACAATTCATAAATATTATATTGTATTACATCCCTCGTATTTTGAATATACATATGATCTATTAAAGATATCCTTCACTAAGATCTATTTCACCATTTTAAGATCTCATATTTAATTGGTTGTGAAAATTATTCTAATTTATAAATAGAAGTGTTGTGTACTTTACCCACTATAATCTTTAGGGAAATGGAAGAGATTGACTTATTTATTATGTATAATTATAGCTCATAAAAACTATTGGTCTAGTCGCAATATCTAGTAAATTAAAATGGAATAATTTTTTGAGCAAAAACATTAATCTTGGTGGAATTTGATGTGAAGGACCTAGCGAAATTCATTTGTATGGGAAAAAATAGTGTTTAAATGTGAGGAATAAGCATTATGGATGGTGTTGTGTATTTATATAAGATAATGTACACCATGGTTGTAGATAGTTTTACCGTGTGGAAGATAAGACAACAACTAGTGTGGAATGTAAAAATATTTTCTTGATTCAAGTCATATAGAATTAATACATTGTATAATACAGAATTAGAATTTAGGCTACAAATTTTACACATAAAATAATATTATTCTTATATTTTTTTGAAATAAGACATATTTTAAATTTATAGGTATTTCTCTCCTATAATATAGGAGATTCCCCTAAAAAATCCCTTAGATATATAATCATGGGATAACAAATAATCATAGGAATAAAAACACTCTTAGCAAACTAATAAATAATTATTTTTTGTATTATAAAGACTAACAAATGTAGCCATAGGAATATAAATGATGTAATACTCCCAAAAAATGAAATAATAATTTGGAATGTATGAAGATGGTATATAATAGCTAATAGAAATTGAGGATTAGTTAGTTGAGGAAGTAAATTTATGGATGTATATTATTTGGGAAGATAATGGAAAGGTAATTTTTTTTGCACGATATTTTATTATCTAGTAATAGAAAATTAATGGTGGTGGTTAAAATTCAAATATGGAGATGAAGGAAAGTTATCTCATCCTTTTCCTTTGGTGGCTCATCCATCTCTTTTTTTTTTCTTTTTTTTTTTCATCTAATTGTCATCACCACTCATAGTAGCCTACAATAGATTTTATTTTATGATTGTACCCTTTTTATGATGAGGTATGTGTGGTATATTTTCTTCCTTTTATGGGAGATCTACTTGTTTTTTGACCACTTGGTACCTATCTTGTGGTTGTAGCTATGGTGGAAACTACTATTCCTTGTTGATGTTGCCACTAGTTTTCAATTATGACATGTGATTTTCTTGCACATTTTGTAGATGTTAAGCAATGAAAAGAAGGTCCTCTTAATTGTTTTTATTAACAAAAAAAAAATATTTGATATTTTCGAGGACTAGAGAGTTAGAAATAATATAAGTTTGGGGTGAATTAGAGTCCCATGTTAAAATCAAGGAATAAACCAATTCCATTTATCATGAGTAAATATCACATATGTTTAGGGATTATAATATAGTGATCAGATGGTTGATTTAAAAATAAATGAGATGGAGAGAGATCTCCTAATAAGTGTAATATGGTAAGAAAATATTGAATTCCATATCAACAATAGCTCTTGTAAACATGTGAAGAAAAGGAGTGTGAGGAGAATTTAGGAAATAAATTAGTTATAAAACAAACAACCTACCAAATGACATTTATTGGAATAATTGTTGAACTATGACTCAAAAAAAAATTTAAATCCTAGTTAGGAATATTTTGTTAAGTAATTCCATGGCTATTAAAGAAGGAATTTATTAGTTACAAATTATATATATAAGGTGATTTTTGATCTCATATAGATATTTGTGGGTGTTATACTAGACTTGGCTAATAAGAAGGTGGTTGGATTATTGGTTAATTTTATAATGAAGAAATGTATGCTTGGTGGATTCAATAAAATAATTCATATTGTGACTCGATAGGCTTTTAACTATTGGAAATTTTTCATTGATGACAAAGAAATTAGACAAAGATTAACAATAAGAATGACGTTGGAACAAGGAGAAGAAGGAGAATATCAAGAAAACCATAAAAGAGATGTTATTGGTGAGTTATTATTGAATGTGTATTGGGTTTCAAATGAAATGATGTGAGGAACAGTTGATGAGGGAAAGCCAACTCTTAGAATAAAGGAAGATATACAAAGAGGTAATTATAATATGTATGAGCTAATTACTTATTGTATATATTTTACACCTTAGGGTTGTGACTAGTAAACATACTTATAGAATGAATGATTAACCATAATTTAAAATCAAGGTTGCACAATAGGCCTTAACAAATATGTTCAATATATTATGCACGAAGTGTTGGTAAGTCAACATAGAAGTTGAAAGAGAAATTCTTAGGAGTTAAAATTTGAAAATGGGAAACAAGTAATCATATTGGAGTTGAGGAAAAAGAAGACAATAGATAGAGGAGTTATATGAGATTGGTTTGGAAGTCCAAAAATAGATTGTACAAGTGATGAGAGAATTCAAACTCATAGAGAAATCATTGCAAGGAATTCATTAAATCACCTTGATTGGAGGTTGAACCTAGAAGAAATAATATTGTATTCATGCAAGATGACCTTCTTGTTGGTGGCACCCAAAAATTAAAATAAATATTAAATATATGGTGGACTCCTTGTGAAGGATTATTAGATACCAATTCGCCCCCCTTCTTAGTATCATTGTGTTCTCAATAATTGGTATTAGAGTGGGTTCCTTCACAAATAGCCTAGCCACTAGAAGGTGGATCATAAGAGCATATATGGGAAAAAGAAAATGAAATAAGGGAAAAGGAAATAGTAAGAAAAATGTTGATAAACATACACCAAAAAAACCAAATGAAAATGATGAGCTAGCACTTGGAATAAATATGGTAATAGAACCAAAGAATGATAGCATGACACATGGAGATAACCTTGTGAGTAGAAGAGAAGAAGAAATGTTGTTAGAAAAGAGAAATCATTCAAAGAAGAAGCAATGGTCAAATAATAATAAAGGATAAAATTTTTAAAGTATGAATCAAGCAATAGCTTGAGCAATGAATCAGATGCAAAGGAAGCCCATGTTGATAGAAATATCAAAGATGAATCTAAAATAGACAAAAATGAGTATAAATATTTTACTTGTGATAAAACTAATTATTGCGATTTTAAATGTGTGTAGGTCAAAGGTGCAGATAAAAGAAAAGAAGACAAATATTTAAGAGAATAAGTGCTTTTCATTAATATGAAAGCAAAAGGAAATAAAAATGAAAGAAATGAAGAAGAACATGTTGAAGATAAGAATAATGAGGTTTTTGAAGATGTGGATCTTGAGGAAGAAATTTATCTTGTGTATAGTGAGATTCATTCACCTAAAAGAATAAATGCATCCCTAAAATAAAAAATTCAAGAATAATGTGAAACCAAGGTGAAAGTGTCACAAGCCCTTGGAGAAGCAGAAGAAACAATCAAATATATAAAGATTAAAATCAAAGAAGAAAAGAGGGTTGAGGAAGAAACAAGAAGAAAATTGAAGATAAAATAAGAAGATTCTAAGAAGTATGAATCTAAAATCAATTGGTTGTGGGAAAATTTTGAAAAAACAACAACCAAGCTAGAAAGGAGCCTCAAGGTTGATAAAATTACCAAAACCATGGATGATATTACAGATAGGAAAAATTCTTCATGTACAAAGATAAGTCTTGGTCATGATGAAAAGGAAGATCAATCTTTAATTGAGAAACAAAAGAAAGGAAATGGGGAAAAACTAAAAGGCTATGTAGATTCTCTAATAAGATCAATCAATAATGAAAATAATAAGAGGAAGGAAATCCAAATCCCACATAAAAAAATCTTGAGAAATTCATAAGATCATTTACTCCAAGGAAAACACAAATGAACAAGTATAAACATTGATTTTATGGTTATTGCTATTCATGTGATAAATTTGGTCATAAAGTAGTAGATTGTTGGACACATGGAAGAAAAAATGGTTGGATCAAGAATCAAGGTCCTCATGAGCTTCCAATGAGAAAGGATGACACTATATGTTATAAATGCAACCATCTTGGTCATAAGGTAATAATTTATAAAACATGAGGAAGAAATGATGGATGGAACAAAAATTCTTATGTGTTCTCAAGAAGAATTTATAATTCTTTATTAAACTACAATAATTATGGGTATATGGAACATTTTTATATAAATTACTTTATGGAATAACCTAAGAAGAACAAGAAAGTGGAAGCCATGAACAAGGAAAAAGGAAGAATTTGCAAACTTATGGAGAAGGAAACAAGAGAAATATAATGAGAAGAAGGAAGAATTTATGCTTGTACCTCATGCACAATATGTATAACTAAGTTCTCAAGAAGATGTAAGAGTTTAAGGGGAGCTAACCATTGCATTATTTTAGCTTCATGAAGATGACAATTCAAGATAGATCAGCTAAGGCATGTTTTATACAAGCATTCTATTGTCATTGATCAAAAGGGAAGAGTTAGTGGAGAAAGAGAAGGTCTGGTTGGAAAAAGAAAGAGAGACTAAGAATACAACAAGATCATTGATTTATGTTCTTAGGATGATGAAGGTTAAAAAAATGAGATGTAAAAATAATAAACACAACTGAAAAAAAGATGGAATCTCTAGAACATTATAAGCATATATTTCATCTATGTCTAAAATTAATGAACTTTCAAATGTGATATTAAGAAAGAAATAATGGAACAATTACCAACCTTTTCCTTGTGATTTGGGTCACCAACCATGTCCTCATGATGTGGGCCACCTAGGTCATCAATAGTAGAATGATCAAGAGATCTATGCTTCTTGAAAGATTTGGCTAAACAAGATCTATTAGCATCAAATTAATTCTTGGAAACACTATTTTCCATCATATTAGATGCCACAAAAAGTGGATAAGTAGTAGTCTCAGTAGTTTCAAGGCCATTTTTTATGTTATCAAATAAAAATTAGCTTGAGGTGGAACCATTATATTTTTGAAGCCTTGACATATTTCTTCTCTTTGTAATAGTCTTACTATTTCAAACAAAGTGATAAAAGGTCAAAAACTCATAAAATTATCATTATATTTCACATTTGCAAGAATATTCAGATCTTCCTTAACCTTCTTGAAATTGAAGAGAATTATCTTTAACTAGGCCCAAATGGTTATTTAGGATATTAGGATTCAAGTGATCCTAGAATTCCAATTCCCATTCCTATTGAATTTGAAAAGATTATTTTCCATACAAACATGGATAGTTCACCAATTATAGATTGGCAACCTAATAGGTGTTGGTATACTAATTTCTCCACTTGGATTTTCTTACTTGTGTTTCTTGAAATAATAGAATTAATACAATAGTCACCTACATTGCTTAGATATAGACCTCTCTCTATTTCTAATGTTGCGCCCTACAAAAAATCTACATTCATGATGGTTTTTATTTAAAAATTAGGGAAGGACCTTGATCCTAATATAAAAAATAGCACAAAAATAGAAAACTGAAGAGAGACTACTCAAGTACCAGAGCTTGAACCCTAAAAAATTTCCCCCAAGGGATCATCAAGAAAAAAATGAGTCCTTAGGAAGACATTTATTTATTTTTGGGAACCTAAATGCTTGCTCTTGCACTTCTAGCGTTTTTCACCTAAAAGGAGAGAAATTTAGGTCCAAAAATTCTTATGTCACACTCAAATTATGATGTGTGTAATGTGATATGATGTAAATGAATTTAATTAAATTTAATGGACTAATCTGAATGACTGAAAATGAATGCAAAAGTGTAATTATAACTTGTTTGAAAACACATTGTGTATTGCTAAAATGAAGTAAATGGAAGAAATATGCAGAACAAAAAGAGATGGTTAAAAACAGAGTGCACCTAGGAAAAATGTGATGAATATAGAATGTATGTAATGTTTATTGAATATGTTTCTCAATACAAAAAGGACTCATTCACCATCTATGGAGAATCGGTCCCTATTCTGATGAATTCTTCTGGAAATAAGATTTTGACTACTAAGAACTGATTTATGAGAAAAACACTTTGTGAGGCCCAAAGATGGGAATAATTCACCATAATTGGTGAATCATTCATCCTTCAGGGATGTAATAAGTCAAGGGATAATTGTGTAGCTTTAGATATGCAATTCCACCTTCTACAGGTGTCCACTTTGAAAACTACCAAAATCGGGTTTGAAAATGACTTTTTCTTGATACTTTGGCTTGAATGATAGGAGGATGACTTGAATAACTTTATAATGAAATATCCAATGATTCTTAAGCTTCCAAAGGACATAAATATACATACAAACAACACAAGAAGATAAATTATTGATTGTTAAGGCATGGGGGTTTGCCTTGGTCAAACCTCATTTAGGTAATTAAACCAAATTGATGAAATAAAGGAACTAATCATGCAACAATGGAATAAATTACCTTGAAATGATGATTTATCTTGGATTTATATAGAAATACATGTAAAATCTTCCCTTGAATGCTTTAAAATGCTAATTTGAAGACTTCTAATAAAGAAATCCTAAGTTGCTTGACTTGAGATAGAAAATAGAAGATGAATTCAAGATGAGAGATGTAATAATGAGCAAGAGATGTCGCTAGATGAGATATGGGATGTAAAAATGAGGGTAAAATACTTATTTATAGACAATTATACATTAGTACCCGATAATACCTCATCACAGGCCGACATGGAGTGAAAATAAACTTTATATTTCACTTTTTTCTTGCTCAAGGGTCAAAATGGGGGCCAGATAGGACTCATTTTCTACACATGGAAAATGGGTCCCACCTAGATGGGACTAATTTACCATGCATGTTGAATGGGTCCCGCAAGGGCCATTCTAACACCTAGGCAGCCAAGGAATTGGGAAATAAGGTTTAAATTGCTATCTTGTTGGGTATTTGATCAATTAAAGCCTCAGGATGCACAATATAGGTTAATTAAGACCTATTAGTGATGATGTAAATGTTAAATAGGGATTGTGACACATAAATCAATATGAAAGTATGATTAAATTCTCTTTACAACACTAAAATGAGGTCCACATAGCCTATAAATGCACAAGAACCAATGTGAATGTGTAAATCACATTACAACACTAGTTTATCATTAAGTTTACATCAATAACCTTCTTGATTGATGTAATAATTTTATTGAAGATATTTTATAATGTTGAATTAGGGAGAAATGGGTTAATTAAGTCTAGAAAAGTGTGAAAGTCCTTTACAAGACTTTACAACACCTTTACAAGACGTAATTAAATGTATTTTATTTAATTTGGAATGGTCTAAGACCTAGTCTAGACATGCAAAATGCTCAACAATAGGAGTTTAAGGCCTCATTAAGTCCAATTTTATCATGAATTAATTTCATTTCAAGCAAAGGGTCCATTTTTCTATGACACATAATCAGATAGATAGGAAGAGGGAGAAGCCCCTTCAAAGTGACTATCAAATGGAGCAACATGAATCATATGAGAGACAACCATTTCCAAAACCATAACAACAAGAGTTGTAGTAGAAACAACCATGTCTGGAATTAGAGAAATAGGGGCCAAAAGAGAGATAGAACCTTCAATAATAGGATTATTATTCAAATAAGAAGAAGGTGAGGGAGGCCAAGAAGGTGATAAATATTTAATAACAATAGAATAAACTAGAGGGGTTACTATTGTCACATGAAATTGCATCATAATGAACACAAATTTTAGCATTCCAATGACACAATGGAAATGACCTCAAGGTGTGGTACCTTTGTGTGCATGAGGCCAATTCTCTAGAGAAGGTTGACTTCCTATTTCAATCCAAGTGCAATGTGCTAGTCCAACCCAACACATGAAAACCTACCACTAACAACTTGTAGGGAAAATGGGAGAAGGAAAGTATGAAACAAAAAATGGAGGTGATACACCAAGATGGAAAGTCATTTCTTCCTAGCTTAGATTACTCAATACATCGTTAAAGAGGGACTAAAGGACTCACAAAGATCTCTATTTGGTAGATTCCCAAAGGAAAGCATGGAGGTTAGGGTTTAACATAACAAAGATGAATACAACTCAAACCCTAACCTAGCTAGGGTTAGCAGTCAAAGAGATTTGATCAAGGAAATATCCATCTTGAAACCCATGCCAAGAAGAACATGGAGAGAACAAAGTTTTCACACCATCCTCCCTACCATAAGTATTTTCCTAAAATTCATCCAAATACCCCATAAAATTAGGGATAGGAGTATGGATCTTGTTAGAAGGAATAAAGCAATAGCAATGAATGAGTATGACCACAAAATATCCACTTGTAGGAGTCAAAGAAATAATTAATGTTGTCCTTGAAGCCCTAATAAATTTTGAAATGTAAAAATTTATTCAAACATTAATGGTGCTTGTCTAGAAAACACACTAAACCTATTGCAAGGTCGAGAAATCGGGCCTAAAAAGAAACCTTTACTTATGCATTAAATGGTATAGACCCTCTAAAAGAACACATCATTGAGAACTAGGTATCATGCTTGCCTCATACCACATGCTTAGAAAAAGGGATGAGAAAAAGTTAGAACCAAAAACTCTAAGGTAAGAGAGAAGGCTTACCCTCAAAATTATGTGTAAAGGAGAGGCATGCCTCTTAAATTAGAAGTAAGGGTGAAGCCTTAATCCTAAAATCCAAAAATTTGACATAGTAAAAATTTTGAAAAAATATTTCAAGGAAAGGGAGGTTGGAAGAAAGGTTTACCTCCTACAAAGGAAAGGAAAAAGGAAGAAAAAAAGGTCATACGACAAAAACTTACAAAATTCAGAAAGAAGCCTTACCTCTTACTTATCGAAGGTAAGATGTAAGAGGTAATAGCCAAGGCTTACCCAAAAATTTAAAAATCACACTTGGTCAAATTTTGGAAAAAAAGCTTTCGAGGGAGAGGATGGAAGGTGAGAGGCTTAAGATGAGAAGGAGTGGGAGGACTGAACAAGGGAAATAGAGTGATGGAGAAGGTATGCAGATAAGCAAGTGACAACCCAAAATGTTGAAATGCTAAGATTTAATAAGTTTAGAAGCCCTCAAAAAGAATTCGTGCAATATGGCCCATGTAGGATCTCTCAGATCGGTTATTGAAATGATGGGTCATCAAAGGGTGACATGAAATGTCAACATTTTGGAAACTTTTGTGAGATGATTCCCTACTAATAATGGGATCTAGAGGCCTAATTAGTGCATTGGGCATAGAGTCATGAGGGTAACACTTCATAGGTGGCAATCCTTAGAGCAAGAAAAACATGTGCAAGCCTACACTTGGAGAGAAGAATGAAAGCTAAGAGCATACATTGCCTTAAGGAGAATGTAGGGTGTACAAATTCACTTCATGTAAAGCAAGATATGTACAATATCTACATTAAACTAATAGGAAGAAAAAAATGGAAATTTTCCTTTACCAAAGATGAACCTTCTAAAGTAGCTGATCTACCTCAGAACATAGTTGCAAACCTCACCCAGTCGTAACCACTAAAAACTGTTGCCAACATGCATAAAACTACACAAGACTCTTGACAGGTGAAGGATCGCTTCACTGTAAACTTTTGCATAGCAGGGGAACCATACGATTCAAGTATCATATTCATTTGACACTGGTGCCTCAGGTGAAAATACAACATGGGTAAAACGTTTTGAAGATAAGTCAACATCCAAGGGAAAAACTTCAGTAAGGGGAACAAAACTCTCGTTAGAAAAGGAAAGGATAATACTATCACTACTAACCTTCTCATTGCATGAACTAAAATAAAACTTGATATTTTTTCTAGTTCACATGGTGACACAAAATATGCCAAACCTGTTTGTTGATATGCACAAGGAGTCTCTTCTTCATGCATGTCAAATGAAAAAATTTAAAGCTCAAGCATACTTTCAGTTTGATCAATAGGAGAATCACTCTCCTAGAAGATGTGTGGCTACTCCATGGTGGATTTTTTAGTGTGTTGGTTCCATGTGAATCATTCTAACTTAGTCACATTATCACTAATTTCAAAGGTCACATCTTCATCTTGAGTGAATACCTCATATTCAATATTGGCACATTCAAGGAGAGTAGAAAACTAACATGCATCATAATTACTTGTATTGATGCACACTTCATCAATGCATATCTCATATTCATGAGACACCTTGGGTGAAGAACTAAAATCTTCAAGTTTTCTCTCTATTTTAATTTCCTCTTGTCAACTAGTTGCAATAAAATCTAACTCTTGGTATGTAATAGTTACCACATCCTCTACTATCACTTTACTATTATTTTACTACCCACAAATCTCCCTTTTATAGCGGTGATGATTTAATGTTTAAACCTGAATAAAAGGTTTCTAGAACATCCCAAAAGAGGTCCCCCACCTTTTAACTACATACCTAAATAGATTGTGGATCTCCATCCACCATAGTAGGGGATAAACGTTTTCATTGCTATTGCTCCAAAACTATGGATTTTTCTTCACCCATCAAGCTAGGACCAAGATGCTCAAAGGCTTCTACTGATGTAGGTTTTTTTGACCTATCCTCCTCATCTTCAATAAAATAAGGTATTTCATCAAATGAGAGGACTGACTCCTCTGCTAAATCAATTTTTTTACCTCTTTAATGTATTTCTACTACAACTTATTATCTTCAAAATTTTCTTTGAAAAAAACAAGATACTCATTTTTTAGAGTATAAGAAGGCTCCTTAGGAACAACCTATTTATCCTAGCGTAAAAAAACTCCCTCTTCTATTCTTCTAACCAACTAGGATTCCATACAATAGGTCCAACCTTGAAAAGTGAAATAGTATCAGGGCAAGAAAATTTGTCAAAAAGCCATTGAAAATCTTGTCGAAGCTCTGGAAGGGGTTTCTCAATAGGAGTAAAATATTTTTCCTCCACAAGGATTGGTTTGTGTGAGGAATAGAGGCTCTAAAAACTTTGGATCTTCAATATAGGAGATCTTCTTGATGACACCAGAAGTTCAATAGGGTTTTCAAGAGGCTAATTCAGATTCTTGAAACTAAAAATTTTGTGATTGCAAAAATTTTGCACAATAGTTTGTTCTAGAACAAAAGCGGGATAATGGGAGTTTCAAGAGGCTTGTTAGGATTCTTGAAAATTACATACTTTTCCTTTCTTTCCTCCTTAGTAGGTTGTTTTGGAATTAGTGGGGGTGTTTGTTTGAAACTAGGCACATAAGGGGATGCCTGAGTCTTGATAAATTGTACAAAAGCAAGGGAAAGTATGAGTTTCTCTTTCATAGAAATAACATCCTTTGTTGTATACTCTTGTAGATACCTTCTTTTTGCTTTCAACTACTGCTCATACCTCCACTGAGATTCTATATTTTATTGTTGTGGATAGTGAGCTTAATGACAAAACTCATCTTGCTATGGAAAATAACATTGTTGTCCCTAATAGGCTTGATTAGCTCACTCCTATTATTGTAGGTCAAACTCTTGTTGTCTTTGAATATGATCCAATCATCTATTGAAATCAAGCAATATGCTTGTAATTGTACTTCCACTCAAATTATCAAA
The DNA here is from genome assembly GCA_007258455.2 of Sequoia sempervirens. NCBI lineage: Eukaryota > Viridiplantae > Streptophyta > Pinopsida > Cupressales > Cupressaceae > Sequoia > Sequoia sempervirens. The sequence continues at coordinate 399,371,497 of VDFB02271358.1, read as the reverse complement.
ACTTTGGGGTTGACTAGCAGAGCATTAAGGTTGGTTTACAAAATGATGAGTCTCTTTGGGTTACTGATAGGAATATGTGAGTGTCCAAGAAGACTAGGAAAGGGGGGGTGGGTTGTAAGCATCTTGAGAAGGTTGAAAACCCACAATAATAGGGTTTTGTGAAGTGAAATGGGAGGCATAACCAGCCTAATATGGTTGATGGGGAGATGTAAAGTTAGCATTATCATCGTATGGGGGAGTGTACATGTGGTTTCCTCTATTATATGCAATTTTTAAGTATGGTAATGATAAGAAACACTTTCAAATTTTAAAAGGAAGGCACAAGATTTATGAACCATAGTTTTTAGGTACATAAATTAGCAGTCACCCAAATTGAGTTCTAGCATCACCAAGTGCTTGAAGAACACATCCAAATGCTAAAATTTTGTTTATATCACCACTATATAAATAGAATGAAGTAGAACTGGGGTACTTGAATGAGAAAATTTATCTTGAAGTCACTATGGTGTTTGAAGATTTTCCTCAAAAGGCAAGTTGCATTAAAGAAAACACCAAATTCTTCAAGGAAAAGAAAGTAGTCCCATGAGGCATGCCAAAAATTGTTTTCACATGAAATCACACCCTGTTGAACACAAAATTTAGCATTCCAATAGCACAATGGAAATGACCTCAAGGTGTGGGACATTTGTATGTATGAGTTTGAGTCTCTAGAGAAGGTCAACTTCCTCTTTCAATGCAAGTGTAATGTGTTGGTCCAATCTAACACATGAAAACCTACCACTAATAGCTTCTAGGGAAAAGGGGAGAAAGAAAGAATGAAAGAAAAAATGGAGGTGATATACCAAGATGGAAAGTCATTTCTTCTTGACTTAGATTTCTCAATACATTGTTAAAGAGGTACTGAATGACTCACACAAATCTCGATTTGGTAGGCTCCCAAATGAAAGCATGGAGGTTAGAGTTTGACAGGGTGCTAGAAGGAAGGGATATTCTCAAGAAGCAACAATAAAAAATTTAACTCAAACATGCATGCATGAAAAATACAAACACTCAGATATGAAGGTAATAACTTAATCAAACATAAAAGAACAAAGAAGAGGAAAGCTTAGATCAATTTCATTTTCATAGAAGTAAAAGTTAATCTTTACAATTGTAGAGATAAAAAATGCATGGCCTACAAAAGAAAAACCATGGGGGATCCAGAGGAAGAACCCTTAGAAAATATACAATTTTTTCATTAGAGGTAAATCATAACTAAGATGAACACAACTCAAAACTTAATAAATATCTATTGTGAAACTCACACTAAGAAAAACTTGGAGAGAAAAAAAAATTCACGTCATCCTCCCTGCCATAAATATTTTCCTAAAAGTCATCCAAATCCCCCAAAAATCATGGATATGAGTATGGATTTCATTAGAAGGAATAGAGAAAAAGCAATGAATGAGTATGACCATAAAAAATCCACTTGTAGGAGTTAGAGAAAGCATTAATATTTTCCTTGAAGCAATAAAAATCAAATTTGGGTGCTCAAAAATTGATTCAAACATTAATGGTTTCATCTAGAAAACATGTCAAATTCACGGGAAGGTTAGGGCACCAGGCCTAAAAAGAAAACCTTTTCTTATGCATTAAATGGTCCAGAGCCCCAAAAAGTGCACATCATCGAAAATCAAGCATTGGGCTTTACTCATACCACATGCTCAGAAGATGGGAAGGAAAAAGTTAGAAACCAAAAATCAAAGGTAAGAGAGAAGGATTAGGTCTTGAAATTAGAAGGGTGAAGCCTTAACCCCAAAATCTAAAAATTTGATACTTAGTCAAATTTTTGAAAAAACTATTTCAAGGAAAGAGAGGTTGGAAGAAAGGTTTACCTCCTACAAAGGACAGGTAAAAGGAAGGCCAAAATCCCACAAGAAACAAAATTTTGGAATTTTGGAAGAAGCCTTATCTCTTAATTAAAGAAGGTAAGAGGTAAGAGGTAAGGGTCAAGGCTTATCCCCAAAATTAAAAATATTCACACTTAGTCAAAGTTTTCAAAAAAAACTTTTAGGGAAGAGGAAGAAATGCGAGTGGCTTAAGAGGAGGAGTGGAATGAATGAAGGGAAATAGAGTGATGGAGAAGGCATGTAGATAAGAAAGTAGGTGACAAGCTAAAATATTGAAATGCTAAGACTTAACAATTTTAGAACCCTTCAAGGAGAATTCATGCAAGATGGCCCATGTAGCATCTCTCAGATTGGTTATCACTGATGGGTCATGAAAGGATGGCATGAAATGTCAATAGAAAGATTCATGATTTTGTTGATAATATTATTAAAGTCTCTATAGTGGTGATGTGTTGGACCATAACCATAGGCCTATTAATTTGGCTTCGAAAACCAAAATCTACAATGAATTATTCTAATCTTATCACTTATTGAAAACTTCAACTAGAATTTTCTTAAAAACCTAAATCACTATTATTAAGTCGATCTAGAAATATGGGAATTTATTAACAATATATTGTTTCTAGACCCCACAAAAACAAAATCTTACTTTTAATTTACTAATCCATAGAAATGATGAAATACAATCTTTAATCTTTTCAAATGCCCTAATCTTTCCCTAATGGATTGACAACAAACTATCCAAGAAATTTGGTTAAAAAAATATGATTTCTAACAAAATAATATCAAATTACTTGAATTTGGATATGATGGTGATGTTTAGAATTTTTTTATTTTAAATGAAAGCTCTAGCATGTTGGCCACCAAAATTAGAAAAAACCACCTAGATCATAACCATTTTTAATGAGTTCTATATGACTAAGATCAACAATTGGTTGGTCTTTTAGCCACCCAAAAATCCCCCTAATTGTGTGTACATCCTTTTCTTCTTAAGTATTATTTTCTTCTTGTGGTTTAGAAATCTCACACATTTTCCATGAAGAAAAATAATTATATTGAATATTATACTTGAATACTCTTTTTCCCTTACCAAAAAAACCCAAAATATTTTAAATGAAAGAGAAATATTTTTCTCTAATAAAAATCCACAGAAAGAGATCCTAAATTATTTGAAATGAGGTCTTTTAGTTATCTCTTCCTACTTTTATGGCTACGTCCTTATTTATTCTAGGTTAATAATTTCAAATCCTACTTTCCCATAGTCTATATATTTTAAGAAATAGACAAAGAGAGTGGATGAGAGTGAACACATGAGGAAAGTGTCAGTAGAGAAAAATTGAGAATAGATGGCTATCTCATGCATTCTCATTGCGAGAATTGGATTGACTTGGAGCAACACATAAGGTTTCTTGGATGTTCAAATTTTTCATACATCATGGGATAGTAGCATTTACAATCCCATAAAATATTTATTTCATTTACTGTGACATCATAATTATGCTTTTAGGGCCCACTTATGCCAAATTTTACTTCACTTGTTTTCTTTTTGCCATAAAAAATTCCTCCTGTGTAATTTATTTTTCAATGTTCATTTAATTTTTTGAATCTTTCTTCATCCTTTGTAGATAGCATTATTAAAAAAAAATTACTTGGTTTGTCCACCTTAACTCTTAATTAAGTCATATTATCATTATCATATTGTTAATTACTTAGTTAGGTCAGCCTAGGGCTTCTATAGGGTTGTCTAAATTGGTTTGGGTGATATCCTAGGCATCAATAGGAATGTATAGGATGTTGTGAGTCCTATTTCATCATCATGTTGAGTATTGTGTTCTTATTGAAGAGTATTGGAGGTATCCCCCTCGAAGTGGATTAGGAGGTTTCCCCTTCGAAGTGGCATATTATTTATCAAGTATTTTCAGCATATTTCATATCACCTTCTTCTATTGTGTAATTTGTTTCATTACACATAAATATTATAATGCCACAATAAACGAAATAAATCCTTTAGGGATTGTAAACATTACTATCCAACAATAGATGAAATAAAATCCAAATAAACTTACACATTATTCCAAGGTAACCCCTGTTCGTGGTGAGAACTCAATTTTTTCAACTTGAACTTTCCCTGCACATTCACTCTCCTCCACTCTCTCTGTCTCCCTCTTAAAATCCACTATCTATGATAAATTAGGATTCAAAAATTTAACCTAAAATAAATGAGGAAGTGGCCATAAAAGCAAGGAGAGATAACTGCAAAATATATCTTTCCTCATTTTCAATAATTTAGATTTTTTTTGTGTTTTTTTTGTTAGAAAAAAATATTTCACTTTCATTTGAAATATTTTGGGTTTTTTGGTAAGGGAAAAAGAGGATTCAAGTATAATATTCATTATAGTTATTTTTCTTCATGGTAGATGTGTGAACCATATGAAGAAAATAAGGCTAAAGAATAAAAAGATGCAGGTCCATTTAGGGAGATGTTTGGGTGGCTAAAAGACCAACCCATTGTTGATCGTATCCATATGGAACTCACTAACATTGATTATGATACATGTGTTGTTCCTAATAGTGATGGCTAATAGGCTAGAGATTGCACTAAAAAATAAAAAATACCTCTGACATCACCATCAAATTCATATTCAGGTAATTTGATCTTAGTTTTTTAGAAATGATATTTTTTCAACTAGATAACTTGGATATTTTGTTGTGAAGTCAATACGGAATGATTAGGGGATTTGAAAAGGTAAAATTTTATGTTTTCTTGGTTTTTTGTATTAGTAAATGAAAAATATAATTTATTTTTGTGGGATCCAAAAATAAAATATTGTTCACACAATGCCCATCTATCTTGATGGACTTAATAATATAGAAATTTAGGGTTTTAAGGAAAAGCTAGTTGAAGTTTCAATAGGTGATAAGATTGGAATGATTTATTGCAGGTTTTGGTTTTGGAAGCTAGATGAATACAACGATGGTTATTGGCTAGCACATCACCACTATGGAGACTATTAATAGTATCAACATCATGAATGTAGATTAATTGTTGGGTACAATGTAAAAAATTGAGAGAAGCCTATATATGATCAATCCAGGTGACTATTAGATAATTTAGTTGAGTTTGTATAATGGCCCCTCCCCTTGTATCATGTGTAGATCTCACTCTAACTAGTGATATTTTATAAATATCTTAAAATAATTACAAATATTTGAGATTTATGTTCTTGTGGATTGAATACATCACTTCTTATCTTCTCTTTGTAATGATCCTTTAGTTTGGCCACCACATCTTCCATCTCCTTTTAATTTCCTAAAACTAATCTAAATTGAAAACCATGCCTCTAACCTCCTCTTTGATGAAAAATTCATTCTTATGGATTGACCTATGTTGCTTTTTATTTCTCTTGCATGCCTCTAACTTAAATAACACACCTCCTATTTCCTCTTCCAAGGAAACTTCTTTATGTTTCAACCATATCATTTTCAAGCATCATCAATATGCCTACCCATACTACTACTTTTTATGTCATTCCAATAATATAATCTTCTAGGGAGGAATTTAACCTTGGTATCCAACATAAGAATCAAATGATCCTAATGCTTTATTAGAATTTTTTTTATTCTTATATAAAAAATATCATGTAAATATATATATATATATACATTGTTAATCAAATAAAAATATAATGCAATAATATCTCAAGTATTAAAAAAAAAAAAATCAATTTTATAGTAATTGATATTTTTTATTTAAATATTTTTAATTGTGTAAGAGCTATGAGATTAAGCATTATCAAAACAAAGGCATACACTCTATTTAATATGTAAAATTTTATTAACCCAAGGGTAGGATTTTTATTTTTGAGCTGATGAGAATTAGGGCTTTAATTCTTAGGGTGACTTATTTCAAGTGATCTAGCCTACCTATGTTGGCATATTGTTGTCATTGATGTCAAAAGGGGAAATCATGCAAAGGAAATTTTTGGCATGATGAAAGAAGATCAGAGGTGAGATGGACCTAATATGGTAAAAGAGGATGTTGACTTTAATATAAATGTCAGAGTGTCATTGGTGTCAAGGAAGAGATTAGAAGTGAAGTGGAATTGATCTAAAGGGTAGTTTGTTGGCATAATGAAGAAAGGTGTCATTGATGGAAATAGGTAGTTCAATGGTGTGCCTGGATGTTATGAAGATGCAATGGATTGAGTGTTGGTTTAGAAAAGAAAATTGATCAAGTTGTTGCAAAAATTTCTAAACAAGTTGCAATATTGGCATGAAATGTAGTCAAAATATCACAAAGGCTGCTTCCAAATGTCTGAAGAAAAATCAAAGACCAAATTCTATATGGGTCTTTCGAGAGATTTTCAAATATGTGCTCTATAGGTCTAGAAGTTGATTAATACATCTAAGAATGAATTATTTTTTCTCTCGGGTGATGCTAGGGCTTATCACTTAAACCCTATCATTGTTGCACTCATAGTGATCATACATGATTCTATTGTGTTGATGAATTATGTCTGGAAGTTGCAAGAAGCTTAAGTAAAAACTTAAGCCAATTACATCCATTCGGTGACTAGACCCATTGGTCAAGATTTTAGGTTAGTGGTGTCCATGTATTCATTTTGAGGTGATGGCTAGATGTTGGTAGAAGTCAAGAAAGAGTCTCTTTGAAGTACCAATAAACGACATTGTAGTGACACTACATGTTTTTGAGAGAGCAGGTGTTATGTCTCTTTGAAATGGTGATATAGAAAGTGACTTCAGTTTCATCAGTGTGACAAGTACATTTTGGTGGGACTTTCATAGAAGTCTCTTCAATAACCCGATGGTTATCTCATTGGTGAGATACTGGTGTATCGATACGCATCTGGAAGAACGCTCTTCAATGGAGTGATAAGGAGTAAGGATAGCTTTATCAATGTGAGTGGTTTTTTTTATGAGACTTGTAATTTTGTCTCTTCAACTTAGCAATGTGAATGTATTAATTGTTGTGGGATCCAATCATAAATACATTGCTGAAAATGATGATGAAGCAGATGCATGGCATGACGGGATTGGGTGAATGGTAATCCACATCCTTTTTATGGATTACAAAGTTGTGACATGATGATATGGACATGTGACGATAGTGTGTGGACCCCACATTGGAATGATATATTCAGTGTTATGTTTCTCATTGAAGTGACTTATTCATTTAAAAGGTGTAATGCCTCGCCAAGCGACCCCAAAGGATACTAATACATCTAACATTTATGGCAGCAATTTTATTTTTTAAAAGTACTAACATACATCATAATAATCATTTATCACATGAAATGAAACTAAACATGAACTACATATAACAAATCCCTCAGGTTTACATGACTGCGTCACTTTTCACAACAACATCATTACATCACATGAAAGGTAAGTATACACTAGTAACCATAAGATAACATGAGCATGGACAATACATTAATCAAGGCTTACAATATTACAATGCCGCTTCCCAACATGAATGGGGAAGATACAATAAAATGGAATGATACATTTGAAATAGAGGAGAACAAAGCTACAATACTGGATCCAACTCTAGTTCAACTCAGGAGTCACTGCAAGGTACAATTTCACAATTCTTGATCGATGATTTGGGACCCAATGAGGTGCATAGCACATTCCACCCAACCATGTGGGTCCCAAGACCCACCCCCCATGCAAAGAGATGACAAGAAAGACCCCAATAATAACCATCAAAAAAAAAAAGGATACAAGACTCCACAACAAGATCCACAATAACATAAGGCAATCTCCAGCACAAGATATAACAAACACCAGATGTGCGCAACATAAGGAATAACCAATAAAGCATCAACATACATATGCCAACATGTGCTTCTAGAGGCCCAAGAATAACATAGAGGGAAACAAGCATACATGGTTGTTAAAGGGAGAGTGTCATCACAATGTTGCATGGGTTACCCTAGCGAATCTTCCTAGGCCTTGGCCCCCACCTTGGGTTACCCTGGTGACCTCTTACGAAACCCGGCCCCACATGCAATCCAATACAAAATCGATTATCTTTCATAAATACAAGATAATGATCTTGCCATTCCAGGCCTTCTCGACTCATTCCCAAGTTTGAACTAGCCCTTGAGTCCATGAGCGAGGCATAATTATCAAGTTAAATATTTTAGATTACCCATTTCCCTAATACACTAATTTAGTTTTCACTTATTAGACTAATTCAACATGAGTTACCTAGGCAGCACTTTGTGTGCCAACCCCCATGAAGAAACACTCCCCTACTAACAACATATCTCAAAAAACTAAAATGGAAAGCCGACTTGCTCATGAAACGTAATCCAATAAAATAGCTGCACCAAGGGAGGCATGCACCATCTCACGATAGGAATTTCAAGGTAACAAAAACCACATTCAAATGCAAGGCTCAAGGTACATAAAAACAATCCAAGTGCAAGATCAACCATCATCAAAGTACTAGACAGAATCATAAAACCACCTGCTTTTAGGTGAAACAACATTAAACTCAATAAATACACCTGACTTGATATGGGTTATCCAAGGAAATCCTCCTAGGTCCTCGACTCCCATACCAACCCTTGGAAAAATATAAAATAAAAATCATATCCCCTCTATCCTCTGGTAGACAACAAATTATCAACACAATGGTTTCCATCAAGGTGACAACAGTAGAACAAATAGTGAAAAACATCGCATGAAATTCTTCAAACTCAATTTTATAGTAATTGATACTTTTTATTTAAATATTTTTAATTGTGTAAGAGCTATGAGATTAAGCATTATCAAATCAAAGGCATACACTATATTTAATATCTAAAATTCCATTAACCCAAGGGTAGGATTTTTATTTTTGAGCTGATGAGAATTAGGGCTTTAATTCTTAGGGTGACTTATTTCAAGTGATCTAGCCTACCTATGTTGGCATATTGTTGTCATTGATGTCAAAAGGGGAAATCATGCAAAGGAAATTGTTGGCATGATGAAAGAAGATCAGAGGTGAGATGGACCTAATATGGTAAAAGAGAATGTTGACTTTAATATAAATGTCAGAGTGTCATTGGTGTCAAGGAAGAGATTAGAAGTGAAGTGGAATTGATCTAAAGGGTAGTTTGTTGGCATAATGAAGAAAGGTGTCATTGATGCAAAAAGGTAGTTCAATGGTGCGCCTGGATGTTATGAAGATGCAATGGATTGAGTGTTGGATTAGAAAAGAAAAATGATCAAGTTGTTGCAAAATTTTCTAAACAAGTTGCAATATTGGCATGAAATGTAGTCAAAATATCACAAAGGTTGCTTCCAAATGTCTGAAGAAAAATCAAAGACCAAATTCTATATGGGTCTTTCGAGAGATTTTCAAATATGTGCTCTATAGGTCTAGAAGTTGATTAATACATCTAAGAATGAATTATTTTTTCTCTCGGGTGATGCTAAGGCTTATCAATTAAACCCTATGGTTGTCAAAGTACTAGACAGAATCATAAAACCACCTGCTTTAGGTGAAACAACATTAAACTCAATAAATACACCAGACTTGATATGGGTTATCCAAGGTGATCCTCCTAGGTCATCGGCCCCCATACCAACCCTTGCAAAAATATAAAATAAAAATCATATCCCCTCTATCCTCTGGTAGACAACAAATTATCAACACAATGGTTTCCATCAAGGTGAAAACAATAGAACAAATAGTGAAAAACATCGCATCAAATTCTTCAAAATCAAACCTTCGCAATTTCCAAAAATATCTACTTATATAACGAATCATAATGCAAAACTATTATAGAAGCATCATCCTATTCATTCTCAAAATTCCTCTCATATTCAATTATAGCTCTAAAAAATCATTAAAAATAATTAATAGAGTTTAAGGTTGATTAACCTAAAAACTTCGTCAAGGTGATGACTTTTACAACCTCTCACTAACCATCTTATGCCAATATCTTGATAAGTAAATGCTTATATGATGAAGCGTTATATTACAAATAAAAAGCCATCTATCATTTGAATCCAAGATCATTTTTGTCTATATAGGACAACTTCTATAAATATATCATTATTCTATATTTAATTTTTTCTTTTTTGCTCAATTTATTTATATGAAAGTATATAAATCAACCATTCTTCTTCTCTTCAAGGAAATTACCCTACACCTATGTATATACATAAGAAACAATCCAAGATTACTCAGTTTCATATAAACAACACATATTTCACACAACAATCAATCCACTAATGGAACCAAAAGCATACACAAAATTGGTTTCTATAACTAGATAACATACGAAACAAGTTATATTTGAAATCGCTAAGAACAAGGGAAATTTCTTATCTCATGTTACCTAATTCTTCTAATTAGATCAATTATAAATTACTGACATTTATAATCTACATTTCCAAATAGTGTTCAACTAGACGCTAAGAGAGAGTATTTGATTTCTAAATGCAAAATCTATCATATAATCCTAACTTCCAACAATATTCTCCAATTCCTTTTTATAAGCATTCTTATGCATAAGAAAATTAATAATAATATCATATTTCCTGATTAGTAACCACCTCACCAATATCCTTCAACATTATCACAATCGAAAACTCATAACTCCTTTGAAGATACATTGAGAGTGGAGGTAGTGGTCGCTTTAAAGTAATACTAAAATAGATTGTACTCTCTTAATTCTTCAAGTCATACAAATGTTTCGGTAACAAGTCTGTTGCAAGAGAAAGTGTTCTGAGGGATGTGAACCATTCCCATCAACAAGGAATAGCGACATTTCAAAGGTGGAAGATAAGAAACAAAACACACAAGCTAAAGATCAATAATGTCTTATTCTATTAAACATAATTGATTATAAGAACTCATCTGTTTCTGCTATGACATGTTGACAAGGAATCTTGGAGATTATTTGAATCTCTACAACATTCAACTTTCGAGTGCAACAGATGTAACAAGTTGCCAAAGAAATTAGAGAGGTGTTTTAAACTTCTACTGCCTTCTATGCTCAAGTGTCGCAACTGTAAGAAATTCCAAGCGAATCAAGGAGGTTATTTAGGACTATATACCCAACCATGTTCAAGTACGCCGCTATGACAGGTTGACAATGAAATCAAAGAGATTATTTAATTTACTACACCTTTGCAGTCTGAAAGTTGCAGTTGTGATAAGTTACCAAAGGTTTTAGGGAGGCTAATTAATTCTGTACACTGCCTTAACTCTAAACGCTGTACAGTGATAGGTTGTCAAGTATATTAGAAAATGTATATTGGAATTTGGAAATATTACAATCTTCTTGCATTATTGTCAAGTCACAAATGTTATCCGCAAGACTAAGGGGAAGGAGAAAGGTGAGGTGCAAATACATAACTTAAGAGTAGGAGAAATAATGTGCAACTTTTCTTTTTTGAACTAGACGCATTTCTGTTTGGTGGCTAGTTTCTAGAGACGCGCTCAAGTTTGAAGTTTGGAAATTAATCTTCACCCCGATCAACGGAAAGCTCTCTATTATGTTAGTAATTGACAATATTTTATTTAGCTTGAACCACCATGATTACCCAATTCTGCAGTTGGGCTTCCATGAGCAGAGGATTGAAGAGATCAATGAGGCTGGAGTTAAAATGTAAGTTCATCAACATTTAATGTGATGAGAGCAAGATGTGATTAGATGAGTTACTTGGAATTCAAGGTATGAAGAGGCATAACAGAGGCACGTAATTTTCTTGACAGTATACTTGAAGAATTATAGTCTCCTTATGCAGATCAAAGAATAAGACACGTCATTTAATAATAGAAGACCTATTATAACAAGAGTCGTCAAACTCCCAGCTTGAACCATACCATCGGTAGTCGAATATTTCACATGAAATCCGTAGCAAACCGATTATATGGGCAAAGCATCATTCAAGGAGATTTACATCTAGAGAAGATGGAATAGTTAGTTAGGAATATTCCAAGGAAACTTGGCTAGTTCATGCCAAGAGTTTGGATCCATTTTATACACTAAAATTTGATATCATTCCAAATCAGCTCTGGCAGAGGATGGTGTAAACATACAAGAATGAACTCAATGGTCATGCACAAAATAGATTTTTACAAGGGAGATTTCAAGTGAGGATAATAGCTACAAGATTCGAATGCAAGAAGGGATTTCCCTTGATGAGCAGCAACAGGTATAGGGTCAATATTCACATGATTTAAGACTTGACTAGAGATTATCAACATTGTTTTTCCTTCACATGCAGAGGGTACTAGGGGTGGCTCTGCTACAAGAGGAATCCATCCAAACAAAAAGGAAATAAATAAAGGTGCTTAACACAAGATAAATAGCTAATAACAGGGGTTTACTTCTTTCACATTTATTCAGTCATGAATATTTAAGTGCAATGACTATTACTTACCTAGAATCCCTACGATGTGCCTAGAGACCTTGTCATGGACTTCCCCCTTCTCTCAATGCCTAATTTTCTTTATGCGCCAAAGGGTATGGTTACAGGACCTCATCAAAAGAAGCTTTCTCCAAAATTATTCAATAGACTCTGTGTTTCCCTCGATAGAGAATCCCAGAAATCCAAAATGAACCCATCAAGATCTTCTTATCTAAACCTTCAGCGTATTTTCCCGAAGTGCTTCGTATACTCTCAGATCCAGTTTAGAACTTCTTGTTGTCACCAATTGAAAGCTATCTCCCTTCAGTTAAAATAAAAACCCCTCATACTCATTCTGATCTATCTTTTTGTTCTTTTCCAATATTTAGAACTGATGTCCTCCCATCCCGTTCAAAGAGTTCCACTAGAAGTTTTTTTTTTTTAAAGTTTTCTAAAAATAGGCTATTATCGTTAAAGGGGGATCTCTACGTTTTTGCATGCCCTCACCATGTGCCTACCTATCCTCTCCACTATGCTTCCTTTATGGGAGTAACTACTAAACATGCTCTTATTCAAGATACCGACCCCTCTTTCCACGCAAGCACTTACCAAATCATTATATGCAATTTCCTAAATATAGATTTGGGTGACAAGGTAAGGCATGTTATTATTTATTACTTCCACTTCTATTTTATTTTCATATGATAATCCACTTATCTAAGAAAAATAATTTTATTTATTTTCTTCAGCTTTAAATTGTACTTATATATGTATGCTTATATTTTATTAATTTAATAATTTTATTTCATAAAAAAAATTTCCAAGGAGAAACCACCAAGCATGACCGCGAATATAGAGACAATACAAGGGTAGACCAAACCAACAATGAGAATGACAGAGGTGCATTACATCCTCCCCCCCTTGGCTTCGACTTACTCCTGGAAGTCACAAAGCTGAGGAAAATGCACACAATTGAAAACAACATCAACTCCAACAATAGCATTACGACATCATCAAATAATGGAAGACAACCAAAAAAAAAAAAAACAACTTTCAAAACATAAAAACCATATGAACTAGGTTACAAGTTGAAGGTACTCATCCTTGTCAAGGATGATGGCAAGGTTGGGGAAACTTTCCTGTCAACTCTATTTTTCCACATTATTCCCATTGGGTTTCATGAGGCTCACCCAGTTGTGCCAGAGCTTGTGGAATCAAGGCTTACTACTTGGAATCCTACATAAAAGAAAACATTGTGTACACCATATATATCAAATCAACCTAGTGTAGAGGGAATTGTCATGTCGTATGCCACTCATGAATGAGTGATACGACATCGTCCTTCTAACACTCTACAATTAGTGATACATCATAAACAATCATCAATAACAATTACTAATCAGATGCAACCATATTATTAAATCCACATGTTAAACATAACCAATTAATTACCTTCATCATCAAGATTCGAAGCCGACTACCTGAAAATCATAAACTAAGATGGAAACATAACACATTAGCACCAGTTATTCATGGTAATTCATTGACAAGATACACATTTCTGGTTAAACTTCATCATTTAAACATCATGTATTACATTATATTCATTACTCAATGCAAAATCTCACAATATATGTGTCAAAAAATCATAATTTATGGCCTTTTCAGAAACATAAACATAATTATCACTTCAAAACACACATAATTTTAGATTTAATACACATACACTGTATACACACTCAAATTCAATTCACACCAGAGACACCACAAAGCAACTCAAGGGTAACAAAGGAGTTCCAAAATGCATTTCCAGTAGGAAGGATATCGGTGCATTGTGCACTACACTAAGGGTCCTATCCATTCCACCCGATTTCTGCACCATTGAACCTACATCACCCAGAGACAAACTAGGGAAACAAAGTATACACTACACAAATAGACTGACACACCCTTACAAGTACGAGTAGCTAGGTCAACACAATGGGCTCATAGTGCCCCAGTGTATGAACCTACGCTCTGATACCAAGCTGTAATGCCCCGCCAAGCAACCCCAAAGGATACTAATACATCTAACATTTATGGCACCAATTTTTTTTTAAAGTACTAACATACATCATAATAATCATTTATCACATGAAATGAAACTATACATGAACTACATATAACAAATCCCTCAGGTTTACATGACTGCATTACTTTTCACAACAACATCATTACATCACATGAAAGGTAAGTATACACTAGTAACCATAAGATAACATGAAAATGGACAATACATTAATCAAGAATTAAAATATTACAATGTCGCTTCCCAACATTAATGGGGAAGATACAATAAAATGGAATGATACATTTGAAATGGAGGAGTACAAAGCTACAATACTGGATCCAACTCTGGTTCAACTCAGGAGTCACTACAAGGTACAATTTTGCACTTCTTGATCGACGATTGGGGACCTAATGGGGTGCATAGCATGTTCCACCCAACCACGTGGGTTCGAAGACCCACCCCTGTGCTAAGAGATGACAAGAAAGACCCCAACAATAACCATTAAACAAAACAAGGATACAAGCCTCCACAACAAGATCCACAATAACATAAGGCAATCTCTAGCAGGAGATATAACCAACACCAGATGTGCCCAACATAATGAATAACCAATAAAGCATCAACATACATATGCCAACATGTGCTTCCAAAGGCCCAAGAATAACATAGAGGGAAACAAGCACACATGGATGTTAAAGGGAGACTGTCATTGCAATGTTGCATGGGTTACCCTAGCGAATATTCCTAGGCCCCAGCCGCCAACTTCGGTTACCCTGGTGACCTCTTACGAAACTTGGCCCCACATGCAATCGAATGCAGAATCGATTATCTTTCATAAAGACAAGATACTGATCTTGCCATTCCAGGCCTTCTCGACTCATTCCCAAGTCTGAACTAGCCCTTGAGTCCATGAGCGAGGCATAATTATCAAGTTAAATATTTTAGACTACCCATTTCCCTAATACACTAATTTAGTTTTCACTTATTAGACTAATTCCACGTGAGTTACCCAGGAAGCACTTTGTGTGCCAACCCCCATGAAGAAACACTCCCCTACTAACAACATATCTCAAAAAACTCAAATGGGAAGCCAACTTGCTCATGAAACGTAATCCAATAAAATAGCTGCACCAAACGAGGCATGCACCATCTCGCGATAGGAATTTCAAGGTAACAAAAACCACATTCAAATGCAAGGCTGAAGGTACATAAAAACAATCCAAGTGCAAGATCAACCATCATCAAAGTACTAGAAAAAAATCATAAAACCACCTGCTTTTAGGTGAAACAACATTAAACTCAATAAATACAGCGGGTTTGATATGTCTTACCCAACGCGACCCTCCTAGGTCATCAGCCCCCATACCAACCCCTGCAAAAATATAAAATAAAAATCATATCCCCTCTATCCTTTGGTAGACAACAAATTATCAACACAATGGTTTCCATTAAGGTGACAACAGTAGAAAAAATAGTGAAAAACATCACATCAAATTCTTCAAACTCAATCAAGATTAACAAAATCCACCCACTTCAATATCAATTGCAAAAATCAAACCTTTGCAACTTCCAACAATATCTACTTATATAACGAATCATAATGCACAACTATTATAGAAGCATCATCCTATTCATTCTCAAAAATCCTCTCATATTCAAGTATAGCTCTAAGAAATCATTAAAAGAAATAATGGATAGAGTTTAAGGTTTATTCACCTAAAGACTTCGTCAAGGTGACAACTTTTACAACCTCTCACCCACCATCTTATGCCAATATCTTGATAAGTAAATTCTTATATGATGAAGCGTTATATTACAAATAAAAAGGCATCTATCATTTGAATCCAAGATAATTTTTGTCTATATAGGACAACTTCTATAAATATATCATTATTCTATATTTAATTTTTTTTTTTTTGCTCAATTTATTTATATGAAAGTATATAAATCAACCATTATTCTTCTCATCAAGGAAATTACCCTACACCTATGTATATACATAAGAAACAATCCAAGATTACTCAGTTTCATATAAACAACACATATTTCACACAACAATCAATCCACTTATGGAACCAAAAGCATACACAAAATTGGTTTCTATAACTAGATAACACACGAAACAAGTTATATTTGAAATTGCTAAGAACAAGGGAAATTTCTTAACTCATGTTACCTAATTCTTCTAATTAGATTAGTTATAAATTACTAACATTTATAATCTACATTTCCAAATAGTGGTCAACTAGACGCTAAGAGAGAGTATTTGATTTCTAAATGCAAAATCTATCATATAATCCTAACTTCCAACAATATTCCCTAATTCCCTTTTATAAGCATTCTTATGCATAAGAAAATTAATAATAATATCAAATTTCCTGATTAGTAACCACCTCACCAATATCCTTCAGCATTATCACAATAAAAAACTCACAAATCCTTTGAAGATACATTGAGAGTGGAGGTAGTGGTTTCTTTAAAGTAATACTAAAATAGATCCTACTCTCTTAATTCTCCAAGTCATACAAATGTTTCGGTAACAAGTCTATTGCAAGAGAAAGTGTTCTAAGGGATGTGAACCATTCCCATCAACAAGGAATAGCGACATTTCTAAGGTGGAGGATAAGAAACAAAACACACAAGCTAAAGATCAATAATGTCTTATTCTATTAAACATAATTGATTATAAGAACTCATCTATTTCTGCTATGATAGGTTGACAAGGAATCTTGGAGATTATTTGAATCTCTACAATGTTCAATTTTCGAGTGCAACAGATGTAACAAGTTGCCAAAGAAATCAGAGAGGTGTTTAAAACCTCTACTGCCTTCTATGCTCAAGTGTCACAACTGTAAAAAATTCCAAGTGAATCAAGGAGGTTATTTAGGCCTATATACCCAACCATGTTCAAGTACGCTGCTGTGACAGGTTGACAATGAAATCAAAGAGATTATTTAATTTACTACACCTTTGCAGTCTAAAGTTGTAGCTATGATAAGTTACCAAAGGTTTTAGGGAGGCTACTTAATTTTGTACACTGCCTCAACTCTAAACGCTGTACAGTGATAGGTTGTCAAGTATATTAGAAAATGTATATTGGAATTTGGAAATATTGCCATCTTCTTGCATTATTGTCAAGTCCCAAATGTTATCCCCAAGACTGGAGGGAAGGAGAAAGGTGAGGTGCAAATACATAACTTAAGAGTAGGAGAAATAATGTACAAGTTTTCTTTTTTGAACTAGACACATTTCTGTTTGGTGGCGAGTTTCCAAAGACGCGCTCAAGTTTGAAGTTTGGAAATTAATCTTCACCCTATTCAACAGAAAGCTCTCTATTATGTTAGTAATTGACAATATTTTATTTAGCATGAACCACCATGTTTACCCAATTCTGCAGCTGGGCTTCTGTGAGCAGAGGATTGAAGAGATCAACGAGGCTGTAGTTAAAATGTAAGTTCATCAACATTTAATGCGATGAGAGCAAGATGTGATTAGATGAGTTACTTGGAATTCAAGGTATGAAGAAGCATAACAGAGGCATGTAATTTTCTTGACAGTATACTTGAAGAAGTATAGTCTTCTTATGCAGATCAAAGAATAAGACACGCCATTTAATAATAGAAGACCTATTATAACAAGAGTCGCCGAACTCCCAGCTAGAACCATACCATCGGTAGTCAAATATATCACATGAAATCCCTAGCAAACTGATTATATGGGAAAAGCATCATTCAAGGAGATTTACATCCAGAGAAGATGGAATAGTTAGTCGGGCGTATTCCAAGGAAATTTAGCTAGTTCGTGCCAAGAGTTTGGATCCATTTTATACACTAAAATTTGATATCATTCCAAATCACCTCTAGCAGAGGATGGTGTAAACATACAAGAATGAATTCAATGGTCATGCACAAAATAGATTTTTTACAAGGGGGATTTCAAGCGAGGAAAATAGCTACAAGATTCGAATGCAAGAAGGGATCACCCTTGATGAGCAGCAACAGGTACAGGGTCAATATTCACATGACTTAAGACTTGACTTGAGATTATCAACATTGTTTTGCCTTCACATGCAGAGGGTACTAGGGATGGATGTGCTACAAGAGGAAACCATCCAAACAAAAAGGAAATAAATAACAGTGCTTAAGACATTATAAATAGCTAATAACAGGGGTTTACTTCTTTCACATTTATTCAGTCATGAATATTGAAGTGCAATGACTATTAGTTACCTGGAATCCCTTCGATCTGCCTGGAGACCTTGTCATAGACTTCCCCCTTCTCTCAATGCCTAATTTTCTTTATGCACCAAAGGTTATGGTTGCAGGACCTCATCAAAAGAAGCTTTCTCCAAAATTATTCAATAGACTCTGTGTTGCCCTCGATAGAGAATCCCAGAAATCCAAAATGAACCCATCAAGATCTTCTTATCTAAACCTTCAGCGTATTTTCCCCAAGTGCTTCGTATACTCTCAAATCCATTTTAGAACTTCTTGTTGTCACCAATTGACAGCTATCTCCCTTCGGTTAAAATAAAAACCCCTCATACTCATTTTGATCTATCTTTTTCTTCTTTTCCAATATTTAGAATCCCGTTTGGAGAGTTCCACTAGAAGTTTTTTTTTTTTGTCTTCTAAAAATAGGCTATTATCGTTAAAGGAGGATCTCTACCTTTTTGCATGCCCTCACCATGTCACTACCTATCCTCTCCACTATGCTTCCTTTATGGGAGTAACTACTAAACATGCTCTTATTCAAGATATCGGCCCCTCTTTCCACACAAGCAATTACCAAATCAAATTATATGCAATTTCCTAAATATAGATTTGAGTGACAAGGTAAGGCATGTTATTATTTATTACTTCCACTTCTATTTTATTTTCATATGATAATCCACTTATCTAACAAAAATAATTTTATTTATTTTCTTCAGCTTTAAATTGTACTTATATATGTATGCTTATATTTTATTAATTTAATAATTTTATTTAATACAACAATTTCCCAAGGAGAAGCTACCAAGCATTACCGCGAATATAGAGACAATACAAGGGCAGACCAAACCACTAGTGAGAATGATGGATGTGCATTACATCCTCCCCCCTTGGCTTCGACTTACTCCTGGAAGTCGCAAGGCTAAGGAAAATGCACACAATTGAAAACAACATTGACTCCAACAAGAGCATTACGACATCATCAAATAATGGAAGACACCCAAAAAAAAAAAAACAACTTTCGAAACATAAAAACCATACCGACTAGGTTACAAGTTGAAGGTACTCAGCCTTGTCAAGGATGATGGCAAGGTTGGGGAAACTTTCATATCAACTCTATTTTTCCACATTATTCCCATTGGGTTTCATGAGGCTCGCCCAGTCCTGCCAGAGCAGGTGGAATCGAGGCTTACTACCTGCAATCCTGCATAAAAGCAAACATTGTGTACACCATATATATATCAAATCAACCTAGTGTAGAGGGAATTTTCGTGTCGTATGCCTCTCATGAATGAGTGATACGACATCGTCCTTCTAACACTCTATAATTAGTGATACATCATAAACAATTCATTGACAAGATACACATTTCTAGTTAAAATTCATCATTTAAACATCATGTACTACATTCTATTCAATACTCAATGAAAAATCTCACAATATATGTGTCACAAAATCATAATTTATGGCCTTTTCAGAAACATAAACATAATTATCACTTCAAAACACACACAATTTTAGATTTAACACACATACACTAGATACACACTCAAATTCACTTTACACCAGACACCACAAAGCAACTCAAGGGTAACACAAGAGTTCCAAAATGCATTTCTAGTAGGAAGGATATCGGTGCATTGTGCACTACACCAAGGGTCCTATCCATTCCACCGGATTTCTGCACCATTGAACCTACATCACCCAGAGACAAACTAGGGCAACCAAGTATAGACTATACAAATAGAATGGCACACCCTTACGAGTATGAGTAGCTAGGTCAACACAATGGGCTCAAAGTGCCCCATTGTATGAACCTACGCTCTGATACCAACCTATAATGCCCTGCCAAGCAACCCCAAAGGATACTAATACATCTAACATTTATGGCACCAATTTTTCCTTTTAAAGTACTAACATACATCATAATAATCATTTATCACATGAAATGAAACTAAACATGAACTACATATAACAAATCCCTCAGGTTTACATGACTGCATTACTTTTCACAACAACATCATTACATCACATGAAAGGAAAGTATACACCAGTAACCATAAGATAACATAAACATGGACAATACATTAATCAAGGATTACAATATTACAATGCCGCTTCCCAACATGAATGGGGAAGATACAATAAAATGGAATGATACATTTGAAATGCAGGAGTACAAAGCTACAATACTGGATCCAACTCTGGTTCAACTCAGCAGTCACTGCAAGGTATAATTTCAGACTTCTCGATCAATGATTGGGGACCCAATGGGGTGCATAGCATGTTCCACCCAACCACGTGGGTCTGAAGACCCACCCCCCGTGCTAAGAGATGACAAGAAAGACCCCAACAATAACCATCATACAAAACAAGGATACAAGACTCCACAACAAGATCCACAATAACATAAGGCAATCTCCAGCACAAGATATAACCAACACCAGATGTGCCCAACATAAGGAATAACCAATAAAGCATCAACATACATATGCCAACATGTGCTTCCAGAGGCCCAAGAATAACATAGAGGGAAACAAGCATACATGGTTGTTAAAGGGAGAGTGTCAATGCAATGTTGCATGGGTTACCCTGGTGAATCTTCCTAGGCCCCGGCCCCCAACTTGGGTTACCCTGGTGACCTCTTACGAAACCGGGCTCCACATGCAATCCAATGCAAAATCGATTATCTTTCATAAAGACAAGATAAAAATCTTGCAATTCTAGGCCTTCTCGACTAATTCCCAAGTCTAAACTAGCCCTTGAGTCCATGAGTGAGGCATAATTATCAAGTTAAATATTTTAGACTACCCATTTCCCTGATACACTAATTTAGTTTTCGCTTATTAGACTAATTCCACATGAGTTACCCAGGCACCACTTTGTGTGTTGGCCCCCATGAAGAACCACTCCCCTACTAACAACATATCTCAAAAAACTCAAATGGAAAGCCAACTTTCTCATGAAACGTAATCCAATAAAATAGCTGCACCAAGGGAGGCATGCACCATCTCGCGATATGAATTTCAAGGTAATGAAAACCACATTCAAATGCAAGGCTCAATAAATACACTGGGCTTGATATGGGTTACCCAAGGCGATCCTCCTAGGTCGTCCACCCCCATACCAACCCTTGCAAAAATATAAAATAAAAATCATATCCCATCTATCTTCTGGTAGACAAAAAATTATCAACACAATGGTTTCCATCAAGGTGACAACAATAGAACAAATAGTGTAAAACATCACATCAAATTCTTCAAACTCAATCAAGAATAAAAAAATCCACCCACTTCAATATCAATCACAAAAATCAAACCTTCCCAACTTCCAATAATATCTACTAATATAACGAATCATAATGCACAACTATTATAGAAGCATCATCCTATTCATTCTCAAAATTCCTCTCATATTCAAGTATAGCTCTAAGAAATCATTAAAAGAAATAATGGATAGAGTTTAAGGATTATTCACCTAAAGACTTCGTCAAGGTGACGACTTTTACAACCTCTCACTCACCATCTTATGCCAATATCTTGATAAGTAAATGCTTATATGATGAAGAGTTATATTACAAATAAAAAGCCATCTATCATTTGAATCCAAGATCATTTTTGTCTATATAGGACAACTTCTATAAATATATCATTATTCTATATTTAATTTATTCTTTTTTGCTCAATTTATTTATATAAAAGTATATCAATCAACTATTCTTCTTCTCTTCAAGGAAATTACCCTACACCTATGTATATACATAAGAAACAATCCAAGATTACTCAGTTTCATATAAACAACACATATTTCACACAGCAATCAATCCACTTATGGAACCAAAAGCATACACAAAATTGGTTTCTATAACTAGATAACATACGAAACAAGTTATATTTGAAATCGCTAAGAACAAGGGAAATTTCTTAACTCATGTTACCTAATTCTTCTAATTAGATTAGTTATAAATTACTGACATTTATAATCTACAGTTCCAAATAGTGGTCAACTAGATGCTAAGAGAGAGTATTTGATTTCTAAATGCAAAATCTATTATATAATCCTAACTTCCAACAATATTCCCTAATTCCTTTTTATAAGCATTCTTATGCATAAGAACATTAATAATAATATCATATTTCCTGATTAGTAACCACCTCACCAATATCCTTCAGCATTATCACAATTGAAAACTCACAAATCCTTTGAAGATACATTGAGAGTGGAGGTAGTGGTTGCTTTAAAGTAATACTAAAATAGATCCTACTCTCTTAATTCTCCAAGTCATACAAATGTTTCGGTAACAAGTCTATTGCAAGAGAAAATGTTCTGAGGGATTTGAACCATTCCCATCAACAAGGAATAGCGAATTTCTAAGGTGGAGGATAAGAAATAAAACACACAAGCTAAAGATCAATAATGTCTGATTCTATTAAACATAATTGATTATAAGAACTCATTTGTTTCTGCTATGACAGGTTGACAAGGAATCTTGGAGATTATTTCAATCTCTACAACGTTCAATTTTTGAGTGAAACAGATGTAACAAGTTGCCAAAGAAATCAGAGAGGTGTTTTAAACCTCTACTACCTTCTATGCTCAAGTGTCACAACTGTAAGAAATTCCAAGCGAATCAAGGAGGTTATTTAGGCCTATATACCCAACCATGTTCAAGTACGCCGCTGTGACAGGTTGACAATGAAATCAAAGAGATTATTTAATTTACTACACCTTTGCAGTCTAAAAGTTGCAGTTGTGATAAGTTACCAAAAGTTTTAGGGAGGCTAATTAATTTTGTACACTGCCTTAACTCTAAACGCTGTACAGTGATAGGTTTTCAATTATATTAGAAAATGTATATTGGAATTTGGAAATATTACAATCTTCTTGCACTATTGTCAAGTCCCAAATGTTATCCGCAAGACTAAAGGGAAGTAGAAAGGTGAGGTGCAAATATATAACTTAAGAGTAGGAGAAATAATGTGCAACTTTTCTTTTTTGAACTAGACGCATTTCTGTTTGGTGGCGAGTTTCTAGAGACGCGCTCAAGTTTGAAGTTTGGAAATTAATCTTCACCCCGATCAACGGAAAGCTCTCTATTATGTTAGTAATTGACAATATTTTATTTAGCTTGAACCACCATGATTACCCAATTCCGCAGTTGGGCTTCTGTGAGCAGAGGATTGAAGAGATCAATGAGGCTGGAGTTAAAATGTAAGTTCATCAACATTTAATGCGATGAGAGCAAGATGTGATTAGATGAGTTACTTGGAATTCAAGGTGTGAAGAGGCATAACAGAGGCATGTAATTTTCTTGACAGTATACTTGAAGAAGTATAGTCTCCTTATGCAGATCAAAGAATAAGACACATAATTTAATAATAGAAGACCTGTTATAACAAGAGTTGTCGAACTCCCAGCTGCAACCATACCATCGGTAGTCGAATGTATCACATGAAATCCCTAGCAAACCGATTATATGGGAAAAGCATCATTCAAGGAGATTTACATCCAGAGAAGATGGAATAGTTAGTCAGGCATATTCCAAGGAAACTTAGCTAGTTCGTGCCAAGAGTTTGGATCCATTTTATACACTAAAATTTAATAATATTCCAAATCACCTCTAGCAGAGGATGGTGTAAACATACAAGAATGAATTCAATGGTCATGCACAAAATATATTTGTACAAGGGGGATTTCAAGCGAGGACAATAGCTACAAGATTCGAATGCAAGAAGGGATCACCCTTGATGAATAGTGACAGGTATAGGGTCAATATTGACATGACTTAAGAATTGACTTGAGATTATCAACATTATTTTGCCTTCACATGCAGAGGGTACTAGGGATGGATGTGCTACAAGAGGAATCCATCCAAACAAAAAGGAAATAAATAATGGTGCTTAAGACAAGATAAATAGCTCATAACAGGGGTTTACTTCTTCCACATTTATTCAGTCATGAATATTGAAGTGTAATGACTATTAGTTACGTGGAATCCCTACGATGTGCCTGGAGACCTTGTCATAGACTTCCCCCTTCTCTCAATGCCTAAATTTCTTTATGCACCAAAGGTTATGGTTGCAGGACCTCATCAAAAGAAGCTTTCTCCAAAATTATTCAATAGACTCTGTGTTGCCCTCAATAGAGAATCCCAGACATCCAAAATGAACCCATCAAGATCTTCTTATCTAAACCTTTAGCGTATTTTCCCCAAGTGCTTCGTATACTCTCAAATCTAGTTTAGAACTTCTTGTTGTCACCAATTGAAAGCTATCTCCCTTCAGTTAAAATAAAAACCCCTCATACTTGTTCTGATCTATCTTTTTCTTCTTTTCCAATATTTAGAATCCCGTTTGGAGAGTTCCACTAGAAGTTTTTTTTTTTTAAGTCTTCTAAAAATAGGCTATTACCGTTAAAGGAGGATCTCTACCTTTTTGTATGCCCTCACCATGTCACTACCTATCCTCTCCACTATGCTTCCTTTATGGGAGTAACTACTAAACATTCTCTTATTCAAGATACTGGCCCCTCTTTCCACACAAGCAATTACCAATTCATTATATGCAATTTCCTAAATATAGATTTGAGTGACAAGGTAAGGCATGTTATTATTTATTACTTCCACTTCTATTTTATTTTCATATGATAATCCACTTATCTAATAAAAATAATTTTATTTATTTTCTTCAGCTTTAAATTTTACTTATATATGTATGCTTATATTTTATTAATTTAATAACATTATTTAATACAGCAATTTCCCAAGGAGAAGCTACCAAGCATTACCGCGAATACAGAGACAATACAAGGGTAGACAAAACCAACAGTGAGAATGATGGATGTGCATTACATCCTCCCCCCCTTGGCTTCGATTTACTCCTAGAAGTCGCAAGGCTAAGGAAAATGCACATAATTGAAAACAACATCAACTCCAACAATAGCATTACGACATCAACAAATAATGGAAGACACCCAAAAAAAAAAACAACTTTCAAAACATAAAAACCATACCGACTGGGTTACAAGTTGAAGGTACTCAACCTTGTCAAGGATGATGGAAAGGTTGGGGAAACTTTCTTGTCAACTCTATTTTTCCACATTATTCCCATTGGGTTTCATGAGGTTCGCCCAGTCCTACCAGAGCAGGTGGAATCGAGGCTTACTACCTGCAATCCTGCATAAAAGCAAACATTGTGTACAACATATATATATCAAATCAACCTAGTGTAGAGGGAATTGTCATGTCGTATGCCTCTCATGAATGAGTGAACGACATCATCCTTCTAACACTCTACAATTAGTGATACATCATAAATAAGCATCAATAACAATTACTAATCAAATGCAACCATAGTATTAAATACACATGTTAAACATAACCGATTAATTACCTTCATCATCAAGATTCGAAGCCGACTACCTAAAAATCATAAACTAAGATGGAAACATAACACATTAGTACTAGTTATTCATGCTAATTCATTGACAAGATACACATTTCTAGTTAAACTTCATCATTTAAACATCATGTACTACATTCTATTCATTACTCAATGCAAAATCTCACAATATATGTGTCACAAAATCATAATTTATGGCCTTTTCATAAACAGAAACATAATTATCATTTCAAAACACACATAATTTTAGATTTAACACACATACACTGGATACACACTCAAATTCACTTTAAACCAGACACCACAAAGCAACTCAAGGGTAACACAAGTGTTCCAAAATGCATATCCAGTAGGAAGGATATCAGTGCATTGCGCACTACACCGAGGGTCCTATCTATTCCACCAGATTTCTGCACCATTGAACCTACATCACCCAGAGACAAATTAGAGCAACCAAGTATAGACTACACAAACATACTGACACACCCTTATGAGTACGAGTAGCTAGGTCAACAAAATGGGCTCATAGTGCCCCAGCGTATGAACCTATGCTCTGATACCAAGCTATAATGCCCTGCTAAGCAACCCCAAAGGATACTAATACATCTAACATTTATGGCACCAATTTTTTTTTTAAGTACTAACATACATCATAATAATCATTTATCACATGAAATGAAACTAAACATGAACTACATATAACAAATCCCTTGGGTTTACATGACTGCATTACTTTTCACAACAACATCATTACATCACATGAAAGGTAAGTATACACTAGTAACCATAAGATAACATGAACATGGACAATACATTAATCAAGGATTACAATATTACAATGCCGCTTCCCAACATGAATGGGGAAGATACAATAAAATGGAATGATACATTGGAAATGGAGGAGTACAAAGCTACAATACTGGATCCAACTTTGGTTCAACTCAGGAGTCACTGCAAGGTACAATTTTGGACTTCTCGATCGATGATTGGGGACCCAATGGGGTTCATAGCACATTCCACCCAACCACATGGGTCCGAAGACCCAACCCCCGTGCTAAGAGATGACAAGAAAGACCCCAACAATAACCATCAAACAAAACAAGGATACAAGACTCCACAACAACATCGACAATAACATAAGGCAATCTCCAGCACAAGATATAACCAACACCAGATATGCCCAACATAAGGAATAACCAATAAAGCATCAACATACATATGCCAACATGTGCTTCCAGAGGCCCAAGAATAACATAGAGGGAAACAAGCATACATGGTTGTTAAAGGGAGAGTGTCATTGCAATGTTGCATGGGTTACCCTGGTGAATCTTCCTAGGCCTCGGCCCCCAACTTGGGTTACCCTGGTGAACTCTTACGAAACACGGCCCCACATGCAATCCAATGCAGAATCGATTATCTTTCATAAAGACAAGATAAAGATCTTGCAATTCTAGGCCTTCTCGACTAATTCCCAAGTCTAAACTAGCCCTTGAGTCCATGAGCGAGGCATAATTATCAAGTTAAATATTTTAGACTACCCATTTTCCTAATACATTAATTTAGTTTTCACTTATTAGACTAATTCCACATGAGTTACCCAGGCACCACTTTGTGTGCTGGCGCCCATGAAGAACCACTCCCCTACTAACAACATATCTCAAAAAACTAAAATGGAAAGCCAACTTGCTCATGAAACGTAATCCAATAAAATAGCTGCACCAAGGGAGGCATGCACCATCTCATGATATGAATTTCAAGGTAATGAAAACCACATTCAAATGGAAGGCTCAAGGTACATAAAAATAATCCAAGTGCAAGATCATCCATCATCAAAGTACTAGACAGAATCATAAAACAACCTTCTTTCAGGTGAAACAACATTAAACTCAATAAATACACCGAGCTTGATATGGGTTACCCAAGGCGATCCTCCTAGGTCATCCGCCCCCATACCAACCCTTGCAAAAATATAAAATAAAAATCATATCCCCTCTATCCTCTAGTAGACAACAAATTATCAACACAATGGTTTCCATCAAGGTGACAACAGTAGAACTAATAGTGAAAAACATCACATCAAATTCTTCAAACTCAATCAAGATTAACAATATCTACCCACTTCAATATCAATCACAAAAATCAAACCTTCGCAACTTCCAAAAATATCTACTTATATAACGAATCATAATGCACAACTATTATAGAAGCATCATCCTATTCATTCTCAAAATTCCTCTCATATTCAAGTATAGCTCTAAGAAATCATTAAAAGAAATAATGGATAGAGTTTAAGGTTTATTAACCTAAAGACTTCGTTAATGTGACGACTTTTACAACCTCTCACTCACCATCTTATGCCAATATCTTGAAAAGTAAATGCTTATATGATGAAGCGTTATATTACAAATAAAAAGGCATCTATCATTTGAATCCATGATAATTTTTGTCTATATAGGACAACTTCTATAAATATATCATTATTCTATATTTTTTTTTTTTTTTTGCTCAATTTATTTATATGAGAGTATATAAATCAACCATTCTTCTTCTCTGGAAGGAAATTACCCTATACCTATGTATATATAGAAGAAACAATCCAAGATTACTTAGTTTCATATAAACAACACATATTTCACACAGCAATCAATCCACTAATGAAACCAAAAGTATACACAAAATTGGTTTCTATAACTAGATAACATACGAAACAAGTTATATTTGAAATCGCTAAGAACAAGGGCAATTTCTTAACTCATGTTACCTAATTCTTCTAATTAGATTAGTTATAAATTACTGACATTTATAATCTACATTTCCAAATAGTGGTCAACTAGACGCTAAGAGAGAGTATTTGATTTCTAAATGCAAAATCTATCATATAATCCTAACTTCCAACAATATTTCCTAATTCCTTTTTATAAGCATTCTTATGCATAAGAAAATTAATAATAATATCATATTTCCTGATTAGTAACCCCCTCACTGATATCCTTAAGCATTATCACAATTGAAAACTCACAAATCCTTTGAAGATACATTGAGAGTGGAGGTAGTGCTTGCTTTAAAGTAATACTAAAATAGATCCTACTCTCTTAATTCTCCAAGTCATACAAATGTTTCGTTAACAAGTATGTTGCAAGAGAAAGTGTTATGAGGGATGTGAACCATTCCCATCAACAAGGAATAGTGACATTTCTAAGGTGGAGGATAAGAAACAAAACACACAAGCTAAAGATCAATAATTTCTTATTCTATTAAACATAATTGATTATAAGAACTCATTTGTTTCTGCTATGATAGGTTGACAAGGAATCTTGGAGATTATTTGGATCTCTACAACATTCAATTTTTGAGTGCAACAGATGTAACAAGTTGCCAAAGAAATCAGAGAGGTGTTTTAAACCTCTACTACCTTCTATGCTCAAGTGTCGCAACTGTAAGAAATTCCAAGCGAATCAAGGAGGTTATTTAGGCCTATATACCCAACCATGTTCAAGTACGCCGCTATGACAGGTTGACAATAAAATCAAAGAGATTATTTAATTTACTACACCTTTGCAGTCTAAAAGTTGCAGCTGTGATAAGTTACCAAAGGTTTCAGGGAGTCTACTTAATTCTATACACTACCTCAACTCTAAAAGTTGTACAGTGATTGGTTGTCAAGTATATTAGAAAATGTATATTGGAATTTGGAAATATTGCCATCTTCTTGCATTATTGTCAAGTCCCAAATGTTATCCCCAAGACTGAAGGGAAGGAGAAAGGTGAGGTGCAAATACATAACTTAAGAGTAGGAGAAATAATGTACAAGTTTTCTTTTTTGAACTAGACACATTTCTATTTGGTGGTGAGTTTCCAGAGACGCACTCAAGTTTGAAGTTTGGAAATTAATCTTCACCCCGATCAACGGAAAGCTCTCTATTATGTTAGTAATTGATAATATTTTATTTAGCTTGAACCACCATGATTACCCAATTACCTACCACGGTTGGGCTTCTGTGAGCAGAGGATTGAGGAGATCAATGAGGCTGGAGTTAAAATGTAAGTTCATCAACATTTAATGCAATAAGAGCAAGATGTGATTAGATGATTTACTTGGAATTCAGGGTATGAAGAGGCATAACAAAGGCATGTAATTTTCTTGACAGTATACTTGAAGAAGTACAGTCTCCTTATGCAGATCAAAGAATAAGACACGTCATGTAATAATAGAAGACCTATTATAAAAATATCTATCGAACTCCCAGCTCAAACCATACCATCGGTAGTCGAATATATCACATGAAATCCCTAGCGAACCGATTATACAGGAAAAGAATCATTCAAGGAGATTTACATCTAGAGAAGATGGAATAGTTAGTTGGGCATACTCCAAGGAAACTTGGCTAGTTCGTGCCAAGTGTTTGGATCCATTTTATACACTAAAATTTGATATCATTCCAAATCACCTCTGGCAGAGGATGGTGTAAACATACAAGAATGAATTCAATGGTCATTCACAAAATAGATTTTTACAAGGGAGATTTCAAGCGAGGACAATAGCTACAAGATTTGAATGAAAGAAGGGATCGCCCTTGATGAGCAGGGACAGGTATAGGGTGAATATTCACATGACTTAAGACTCAACTGGAGATTATCAACATTGTTTTGCCTTCACATGTAGAGGGTACTAGGGATGGTTGTGCTATAAGAGGAATCCATCCAAATAAAAAGGAAATAAATAATGGTGCTTAAGACAAGATAAATAGCTAATAACAGGGGTTTACTTCTTTCACATTTATTCAATCATGAATATTGAAGTGCAATGACTATTAGTTACCTGGAATCCCTACGATGTGCCTGGAGACCTTGTCATAGACTTCCCCCTTCTCTCAATGCCTAATTTTCTTTATGCACCGAAGGTTATGGTTGCAGGACCTCATCAAAAGAAGCTTTCTCCAAAATTATTCAATAGACTCTATGTTTCCCTCGATAGAGAATCCCAGAAATCCAAAATGGACCCATCAAGATCTTCTTATCTAAACCTTCAGTGTATTTTCCCCAATTGCTTCGTATACTCTCAGATCCAGTTTAGAACTTCTTGTTGTCACCAATTGACAGCTATCTCCCTTCGATTAAAATAAAAACCCCTCATACTCATTTTGATCTATCTTTTTCTTCTTTTCCAATATTTGAATCCCGTTCGGAGAGTTCCACTAGAAGTTTTTTTTTTAAGTATTCTAAAAATAGGCTAGTACCATTAAAGGAGGATGTCTACCTTTTTGCATGCCCTCACCATGCGCCTACCTATCCTCTCCACTATGCTTCCTTTATGGGAGTAACTACTAAACATGCTCTTATTCAAGATATCGGCCCCTCTTTCCACGCAAGCAGTTACCAAATCATTATATGCAATTTCCTAAATATAGATTTGAGTGACAAGGTAAGGCATGTTATTATTTATTACTTCCACTTCCATTTTATTTTCATATGATAATCCACTTATCTAACAAAAATAATTTTATTTATTTTCTTCAGCTTTAAATTGTACTTATATATGTATACTTATATTTTATTAATTTAATAATTTTATTTAATAGAACAATTTCCCAAGGAGAAGTTACCAAGCATGACCGTGAATACATAGACAATACAAGGGTAGACCAAACCAACAGTGAGAATGACAGAGGTGCATTACAAAAGGGAGCTTCATGGATGTATCTTTGATACCACAATGATAATCCTCATCGAATAGAGAAAGTGATATCACCAGGACTATGAATCTTGTCTCTACAATATGGTGATTGGTGAATATAATGCCGATTATGGGAAAGGTGATACTAATGAAGGTATTCATAAGGTGATTAATGTGGTGATATGTGGAAAACATTTAGTGGATTGATTTTGCATCACTATTACAAACCAATGATTGATGGTTAAACTATTATATATGTGATCTGATGGTGAAAGACAACAGTGATCACTGGTGTAGGTTGATGATGGTAGAATGGATGATGCTGGTGAAAAGATGCTCATTGGTGTGAGAGGTGAAGTTCAATGAGACAACATTTTATCTCTCCTCGATATGGCGATACATGATATTGGTAAGAATCAAACACATGTGTTTGATGATAATGGTTTCATGCATAGCACCCAATTGGTTTATGATTCCTTATGTAAGTGAATTTGATCAACTCAATGGTGAATAGAGTTTTGATCTAATAGAAAGATGAATATTTCTATGACAAGGAAAACAAGTAACCAAGAATAGGTTGAATGAACAGAGGTTGAGATTGATATGATAATCTGAATGAACAATTAGAAATTCTTGCATAGATTATTAGGTAGATATCAAACAAGGATTCAGTTGGTCATTGGATACAATGTTGGTACTAAGAAAAGGAAGAAGACATTGTTTGAATTTGAATTTCTTGCATTGGAAAATTAATAACCAACATATAAACCCTAATGTTCTAGTTTGGTAAAATTAAATATTCATTAGATTTGGAAAATAGCTGATGTGTGATTGGTGGAAGTTTTTCCGTGAAGTTTGAAGGAGATATAAAAGTACTAACAAAAAATATGAAGGGAGATTTTGTGAGTAAGGGAGAAATCTAGCAAATAATGTATACAAAAGTAACCTAGAATGTAATTCAACTAATCATCTAGATGAATGTATGAGAAAGTGCATAAGTGTAAAGAGTCTACAGAGTAATGAGCAAAGCTAAATTGTGTTTCAACATGTCATTGTCTTGTCCACAATATATGTAAGAGAGTAGAGTAAGAGATAAATAAGTATTGTGCTGAACATATGGATGCATCTCATGTTTATATAGAATCAAGTTTATGCATATTTTAGTTTGTTATCATAGAGGTTGTGGCCTCATTGTACTAAGTTGTAGCTCAGTTTATTGGATTGTAGTCTCCTTGGAGTTGTAGCTCCCAAATTAGGGTGTTGGTGCATCCTTGAAGTTGTAGCTTCTAAAGTAGGGTGTTATTGCATCCTTGGAACTTTTTAGCTTCTCAATCAGGGAGTTGTTGCATCCTTGGGTTGGTTCTCTAAAACATTCTAATTGAATCTTTCATTTGTGACATTGGATTTGAGCAGTACACTCATGCAGCCTTTGTCACCATGGTTTTTCTCATCTTGGGTTTTCCATGTATATCTAGTGTTGTGGGAATTTGTGTTGATTTTTTAATTTTATGTTTGCATCTTTAGTTTTCAATCTACACATTAAGAGTTGGGGAAATAAATCTGCACAAAGTATTTGAGCTAAGGAAGTAATATGTATAAAGGTTTTTAAGGGCTAAAGTTTCTTGTATCTACTAATTCATCCCTCTCTAAGTAGACCATTTTTTTCTAACAATTGGTATCAGAGCACTAGGTTCCCTAGGAGAAGCTTAATCAGCTCGGGTAGATCTTGGACAAGTGAACACAAATGGACTATCAAGAAGTCTCATCTATAAAATAAGTACCTCTCTTTAATAGATTGGATTATACTCCTTGGACCTTTTTGATGAAGAGATATTTAGGATCGATAGGGTTTGATGTATGGATGTCAGTGGTATATGGATATATAGCTCATGTTACAACTCCTTCTGCTGAGGTTGAAAAGAAGTCACATGAGGATAATATTGAGAAGAAAGCAATTGATACAATTCTTCATGGGTTAAGTTCCATATTTTTCAAAGTCATGTACTACCAAAATGCAGAAGAAGTGTGGAACAAGATGAAGAGGATGTATGAAGAAAGTGATGTTGAGGTGTAGTATTTGATTAAGAGATATCATAATGAATTTGAAAGTCTTGAGACAAGTGAAGATGGGAAATTTGCAAATTGGTTCTCAAGTGAAGCTACAATGAGAAGTGATGAGGAAGAAATGTCTACATTTGGATCCGAAAATGATGATTTCAGAAGAAGGCTATGGTATGGTCTTAGAAAATATAGGAGTAAAATTTCTTGTCTTGCTTCTCAATATTCTCATGATGAAAAGGATAATTCTAAGGATTAGAAAGCTGAAAGTTCTAGTGAAATGGAAAGTAGTAGCAAACAGATAGATAAGGTAGATCTTTACACAAAAGAAGAAAATAGATTATCATATGTTTTTGTTAGATCAAATAATGAACATGAAGGTTCATGTGAGATTAAGGAAAAGGATTTATTTTCCATGGATGTTGAAAGATATAATAAAGAGAAGTTTTTTGAGATGTCTAGTGAAGGTGGAGAGATTAATCTTGAAGGTGAACTCATGTGTGCTTTGGATGAGATTAAAAGGTTGAGAAAAGAGAACAAAAAAAAGAAAATAAATGCTCGTGAGGAGATAAGTAAGCTGACCATGAGTCTTGATTAATGTAATTAGTCTATGGTAAGCTTGAAGTTACAAGTGGAAGAAGAAAAAAGGATAGAAGATGTAGTTAAATAAAAACTACAGTCTAAATCAAATGAATGCATGAACTTGGAAGCAGAAATTTGCACTAAGAAAGGAGTTAGAAGGTGCCAAGAAGCAGATTGATAGAAGTATGAAACTAAAATGTGTTTCCATGAGGTTAGGTGGGTTGAATAAGTTGCAAAGGATGTCAAGACCAAGGGTAAATATTGACCTTGGTGGTGAAAAAGGTAAAATCCATTCTACTAGAGAAAAATTGTTTGACAACTTTAGAACAATAGAGAAAGGCTGCAAAACTTGATCAAAAGAAAGTACCTCTACAAATGGAAAGTTAATCATTTAGGCACTATAGAATTGAAGAAAGCTAGAGAGGAGAAGAAGCCTACTACTAATAAGAAAAAAATTGAAGATGTAAAGAAGCTTACTGCTATTGACAAAAGGATGGAGAAATCAATTCCAAGTCACCAAAGAAAAAGACAAAACATTAAGGGAGCAAATGTAGAAGATACGTTAGGATGAGACATGCCAAGATAAAAAATCAAAGATCATCTCACACTACAAAAGGAATGTATATCACTAGGTATAACTCATGTTTTAATGGTTATTTCTATGCTTGTAATCAATATGGTCATAGAGCTAGAGATTGTAGCAGTGCACCTAGGAGTACATAATATGTTTATAAGAATTCATTTTCTCTCATAAGGAATATGTATGTAGTATGTTACAAGTGTGACAACTTTGGTCACATAACTAAAGATTGAAAATTAGATCTTGTAAGACTTGTAGTATAGAGTAAGAGGAAGAAGACAAGGAAGGATGCATCTCATAAAGTGAACAATGCTTCACATAACTCTTGATAAGAAGGAATGTGTGATAGAAAGGTAGTCAAAGATGGTGTGGAAAGTTAAAGGTCTGCAAGTAGATCCAAATGAGGCTACTTTGGCCTCACATTAGTGACCTACAACTATAGGGCACAGGTCCAAGGGGAGCTTTAGTGGGATTCAATTCATCCCTAGAAGTAGTAGGAGGAGATCAAGTTAGGTAAGAAGGTTTCTAAAAATTTATAATGACTTGATAGTTGTAGATATATGGTCACATTATTTCTATTTTAAGTGCTCATCAGAGGGTAAGAACACCACCAGATAGTGGATAGTTGTTGCAACAAATGATATCAACAATTGGTATCAGTTATTGACAAAAAAGTGTTGTAAATGCTCTATTAAGATTAATGCTTCTTACCTACAAGAAGAGGAGATGTGGCTAGGGGGGAGATATTATGTAAATAGTGCTTGTAAATTGATGTCAGACCACTATAATTTGGTTCAGATTAGATTAGTTGGTATAGATTGAGTACAAAATTTAGAATGAAGCAAATGCATGAGTAGGTGAGCAAAAGCGGATGAAGCAAAGTTTGTTTATTAAATACAATTGGTATCCATGGAGAAGTCTTTTTTGGTATTGAATTAGTGTTATACTTCATACATTGCAATGCAAAATGATAATCAGTATTAGGGAATGATATCATCAATTGGTGTCAGGAATATGATTCAATTAGTACAGATCACAAATCAAAATATTTACAATTGGTATCATTCAAAGGGGGAGCAAAGTCCCTTTTCCATTTTCAAGAAGAAATGAAAGCTAAAATAGTATGATGACCTAAGACAAAATTTTCAAGAGCATGACCTTTTTCCATTGATGTCAAAGGGGGAGAAAGTTGTGCAAATGCTCAAAATAGTTGAGTATGAAGGAGAAAATTGTGTAATTTCTCCAAGTGTGAGCAAAGGTGAAGGTATGTCAAAGGTGAATTGAGAGCACAAATGTTTTTAAAAAGGAAAAAATAGGTTTTACAGGGACTTGAAACCACCAAGTTTAAACAACAAAAGATAAAGCAAAATAAGTCCAAACAAACAGACAGCTATCCCAAAAAGGAAACAATAGCTCAAAGAGACAACAGGGTCCAAAAAAAGGACTGCCAAAAAGCCAAAAACAAACACCACCCCCCTACTCCAAAGTGTTCAACAACTCCTCAGCCTCCTTTTCAACATCCTTCATATCATGTAACCCCTACTTGAGGATTTGAGCCATATGTGAAGAAATCGGGCTCTTCCTCTTTGTATTAGCCTGGGCGTGAGTCGAAATCCCTTCAATAGCACAAATGTTACCCACAATTGGTATGTGACCTTTAGTAGTTTGAGCATTTAGTTTTTCCATCAATGAAAAATGGGGAGATTGTTGGCATATTATTGTCATTGATATGAAAAAGGGAAATCATGCAAAAGAAATTGTTGCATGATGAAAGAGGATCAAAGGTGAGATGGACTTGATATGGTAAAAGATGATGTTGGCTTTAATGTAAATGTAAGAGTTTCATTGGTGGCAAGGAAGAGATTATAAGTGAAGTGGAATTGATCCTAAAGGGTAGTTTGTTACCATAATGAAAAAAGGTGTCATTGATTCAAAAATGAAGTTTAGTGGTGTGCCTAGATGTTATGAAGATGCAGTGGATTGAGTGTTGGTTCAGAAGAGAAAATTGATCAAGTTGTTGCAAAATTTTCTCGGTAAGTTATAATATTGTCATGACATGTCACAATATTGCAAATGATTCTTGTAGATGACTAAAGAAACATTAGAAACTAGATTCTATATGGGATTTTTGAGAGATTTCCAAAGATGTGCTCTGCAGGTCCAGAAGTTGATGAATACATCCAAGAATGAATTATTTATGCTCTCAAGTGATGCTAAGGTTTATCACTTAAACCCTATTATTGTTGAAGTCATGGTGATCAGACATGATTCTATTTTGTTGGCGACTTGCATTTGGAAATTATAGGAAGCTTAAGTAATAACTTAAGCCCGTTACATCCATTGGTGACCATTCCCATGTGTCTAGCTTTCTGGTTAGTGGTTTCGATGCATTCTTTTTGGGGTGATGATTAGATGTCAATAGGAGTCAAGGAGGCTCTTCGAAGTACCAATAAATGACATCATAGTGATAGTGTGTTTTCAAATAGAGCATGTGTTATGTCTCTTTGAAATGGTGATGTAGAAAGTGAGTTAAGTTTCATCGGTGTGACAAGTACATTTTGGTGGGACTTGCATAGAAGTCTCTTCGACAACTTGATAACTGTCTCATTAGTGAGACATTGTTGTATCATTCGAAGTATGGAAGAACTCTCTTCGATGGAGTGATAAGGAGTAAGGAGAGCTTTATCAGTGTGAGTGAATGTTTTCATGGAGACTTATGATTTTCTCTCTTCAACTTAGTGATGTGAAGGTATTTTTTGTTGTGGGACCCAATTATAATGACATTATTGAAAGTGATGATGATGTAGACACATGGCATGATGAGATTTGGTGAAAGGTAATCCACATCCTTGTTGTGGATTATGAAGATGTGACATAATGTGGGCATGTGATGACAACATGTGGACCCCACATTGGAATGACATACTCAGTGTTGTATTTCTCATCGAAGTGACTTTGTCATTTTGAACAGAGTTTCATGGTTGTCTCTTTGATACTGCAATGATAATCCTCATTAGATAGACAAAGTGATATCATCAAGACTATGAAGCTTGTCTCTATGATATGGTGATTAGTAAGTGTAATGACAATTGTGGGACCTAATAGTAATGAAGGTATTTAAAAGGCGATTGATGTGGCGATATGTAGAAAATGTTTACTGCATTGATTTTGCATCACTATTGCAGATCAATGATTGATGGTTAAACGATTATATATGTGATCCAACGGTGAAAGAAAATGACAATCAATGGTGCTGGTTGATGGAGGTAGATCAGATGATGATTGTGAAAAGATGCTCATCAGTGTGAGGTGAAGTTCAATGAGATAACATTTTGTGTCTCCTCGATATAGCAAAATAGGTTGATATTGGTAGGAATCAAACATGGGTGTTGGCAATAATGGTTTCATGCATAGCACCTGATTGGCACATGATTCCTTATGCAAGTGAATTTGATTGAATTAACAATGAATAGAGTTTCAATCCAATGGAAATATAAATGGCACAAATTGATATGATAAGGAAAGCAAATAATAAGGAATAGGTTGAATGAACAGAGGTTGAGATTGATCTGATAATTTGATGAATGATCAAAAATTATTGTATGGATTATCAGGTAGATATTCAACAATGATTTAGTTGGTTATTGGATGCAATGTTGGTACTAAGACAAGGAAGAATACATTGCTTAAATTTAAACTCCTTGTATAGGAAAATGAATAGCCAACATATAAACCCTAATGTTCCAAATTGGTAAAATGAAATATTCATTGGATTTGGAAAATGGTTGATGTGTGATTGGTGGAAGTTTGTCAGTGAGGTTTGAAGGAGATATAAAAGTACTAATTAGAAATTTGAAGGAAGAGTTTGTAAGGGAGAATTCTAGTAGATAGTGTATGCAAAAGTAACCTAGACTATAATGCAAGTAATCATCTAGGTGAATGTATGAGAAAGTGTAGAAGTGTAGAGAGGAGTCTAGAGAGTAATGGGCAGAGCTGAATCCCGATTCAATGTGTCGTTGTCTTTTCCACAATATATGCAAGAGATTAGAGTAAGAGACAAATAAGTATTATGTTGAACATATTTATGCATATCAGGTTTATATAGAATCAAGTCTATGCATATTTGAGTTTTTTTATCACAAAGGTTGTAGCATCATTGTACTGAGTTGTAGCTCAGTGTAGGGGATTGTAGTCTTCTTGGCATTGTAGCTCCTAAATTTGGGTGTTGGTGCATACTTGAAGTTGAGCTTCTAACTTAGGGTGTTGTTGCATCCTTGGAGTTGTAGCTCCTAAATTAGGGAGTTAATGTTTCCTTGAGATGTTTCTCTAAAACATTGTAATAGAAGATTTCATTTGTGATGCTAGATTTGAGCAGTAGACTCAAGCAACCTTTGCCACTGTTGTTTTTCCCATCTTGGGTTTTCCACGTATATCTAGTGTTATGGGAATTTTTATTTATTTTAGATTTTATGTTTGCATCTTTAGTTTTCAATCTACACAATGTATTTGAGCTAAGGAAGTAATTTGTATAATTTTTTTTGAGGACTAAAGCTTTTAGTATCTACTAATTCAACCCCCTCTAAGTAGATCATTGTGTTCTAAAAACCTAGATATTAAACATAAAAAACTCAGAAAAATAAAAATGTATAGAGAATATTCCAATAAGATGAAGAAATGAGATATTATACTGAGATTTTATATCAAATACATCATTCTTAGGTTTCATTAAAAATTTTCCATCATGAAAATATAAACCTAATGTAATAGGAAGAGAGACATTGAAGAGACCATTACCATTATAAGGCCATAATTTTTAAACTCATCACTAGGTATATCGCTATGAGAATGTAATATACCTAGATGTAGGTCACCAACATATACCATATAGAAAACATTGGCCTAGTAGAAATATCTTGTACATGTTTATTGGTTAGGGTTAGTTTTTTAGGCTAATCTATGTTAAGTAAGATATATCTAATGAGAGATGTTTCCATCTTAGAGTTGAAAGATCTCAATATGTACCAATAAATTAATAATAGGATATATATAAAATTTGGAAGAAAATAAAGCTTCTACAAATAAGGACTTTAGGAATGTTTCCAAAATACTACACCATATTAATTGTCTTATGCAATAGTCCAAATTTAAGATATGTAGAGATTAAAGTATCATTTGGTATCATGAACAAGTCTTTATGTTGCTAATCTTGTTCATGTTTTA
Source organism: Sequoia sempervirens (assembly GCA_007258455.2). NCBI lineage: Eukaryota > Viridiplantae > Streptophyta > Pinopsida > Cupressales > Cupressaceae > Sequoia > Sequoia sempervirens. Next base: position 399,331,453 of record VDFB02271358.1, on the reverse strand, counting down.
GTTTAATACATGGATATTGTGTAGATTCTAGTTCAACATATGTGGGACTTCATATCATTTTATTACAAATATTGGATGGTTTGTGTAGAAACTAAAAATATCCCGAACCCACAAAAAACATTTTATCACTAATTTGTCTTATTTTCTACATAACTAAATATTATTTAATTATTTGCTAAGATTTTATTCTTCTATTAATTAAATAATTTTTAATTATTTAATTAATTCACTTTATCTTTATTCCTCCTTCAATTAATTTAAATAAATTCTAATTTCTTTAAATTACATCAGAAGTTATCTCTTTTCCTTTATAATTAAATAATTTTTTGTTTATTTAATTATTCATTTTTCTTTTTCCCTCCCTTTCTTCTATAATTGAATAATTATTTTAATTATTTAATTATTCATTATCTTTTCCCCCTCCATAATTAAATAAATCTTATTTATTTAATTATTTATCACTTTCCTCCATCCCTTATTAAATGATGTTTTTTAATTATTTAATATTTTGCATCCCACCTTTTTTCTACAATTAAGTAATCATTTTTAATTATTTAATTATTCAACCACCATTTCCTAAATTAATTGTAATTATTTAATTTATCTATTCCATTTATCTCTAATCAATAAACCATAAATATATTTACTTTAAAAAATGATTGTTTGCATATAAATTTTATCATTATTTTAATTTATTTATAATAAACTTCAATAAATGTAGTTTCTAGTTCAAGGAGTAGGGTTTATAATGTAGAAATTTTAGATTTAGAGTTTATGATTTAACCCTAATATATAAACACTAAACACATTTTTCTTTGAAAAATAATTTACATTTAATTTCTTTAATAAATATGATTTAAGATTTAGACTTTAGACTTTATTATCTTTTATTTTAGAGATTCTTATCTATATTTTAACTATAAATCCTAAACTATTAAACCATTGTAAATCTAAAGCCTAAACCTTACAACCATTATAAATTGTCAACCCTAAACCTTAAATCTATAAACCCATTAGAAATTCTAAACCCTAAATCTTAAAACCATAAAACCTTATACTCACAAATACACACACTAATACTTAAAACTTAATTTTGTAAGCAGAAAACATTCACACTTGAAAATTCTTCATTCATGGAGGGAGGAGCCAAATTTCGGTGGGTGTAGTGGTTTTTACACATGAATATCATTTCGTCTATTCGATTTATACTCTATTCATATCATACGTATTAAACAAATTCTTGAAAGCATGGGAAAATAAATAAATATATTCTAGAATGGAGACTTGTCAAGCAAAAGGATTTCCATTCATTTTATATGATGGTATATAATGTATATTTATTATTAATTTATCCTCATCTATAACATATATTTTCGTAGGTTCAAGTAACCACTCCATAATGAATTCACACTTCTAGAAATAAGGTAAATGAAATTAAATGAACACGCATCCATTCCACGTGACAATTATTTACACTTGCCCTCTACTTGATAATAGTGTTATCAAGATTAAGAGACTAAGGTGAGCAAGCTGAGAGATTTTTTATGCTTATCTCCTATCTACATGGACTACAACTTGATAGCCACTATATCTCCATGTGTATGATGGACTCATCTTAACGTCAAGATATAGTAGATGTCAACTACCATATAGCCTAAGGGTTTTCTTCAACAACTTAGCCAATATTTTTCTAGTCAGACTTTCTCTACATATTCACTCCTACTACCTTCCGCGGTGAGAATCTAATATTTTTCTACTCGCACAACCTAATACTTTTCTACTCACACTTTTTCCGCATGTTCACTCCTATTACCTCCCGCGATGAGAACCCGATATTTCCAATATTTTTCTACTCACACTTTCTCGACATGTTCACTCCTACTACCTCCCGTGATGAGAACCCGATATTTCCAATATTTTTCTACTCACACTTTCTCCACATGTTCACTCCTACTACCTCCCGCGATGAGAACCCAATATTCCCAATATTTTTCTACTCACACTTTCTCTGTATGTTCACTCCTACTATCTCCCGTGGTGAGAACCCGGTATTTTTTTACTCGTACTTTCTCGGTGCATTCACTCCAACTACGGTCCCACGGTGAGAATCGAATATTTTTCTATTCGGCACTTTTTTTTACTCGTACTTTCTCCGTGCGTTCACTCCTACTACGGTCCCACGGTGAGAATCCAATATTTTTCTACTCGGCACTTTCTCCCCGCGTTCACTCCTACTACCGTCGCCCGATATTTTTCTACTGCACTTTCTTCGCGCGTTCACACTCCTCCACTCGCTGTGTAATGCGTAAAATCCGCTGACTGCGAGAATGTAGGATTTGAAATTCTGAACCTAGAATGAATGGGGTAGTAGCCATAAAAGGAGGGAGAGATAACCGACAAATACATGCTTTTCATGGATATGAAAGCAAAAGGAGATAAAAATGAAAGAACTAAAGAAGAACATGTTGAAGATAAGAACAATGAGGTTTTTGAAGAAGTGGATCTTATGGAAGAAATGTATCTTGTGTATAGTGAGATTCATTAACCTAAAAGAAGAAATGCATTCGTAAAATCAAAAGTTCAAGAAGAATGTGAAACCAAGGTGAAAGTGTCACAAGCCCTTGGAGAAGCAAAACAGAAAATCAAATATCTAAAGATTAAAATCAAAGAAGAAAAGAGGGTCGAGGAAGAAGCAACAAATCAATTTAAGATAAAATAAGAATATTCTAAGAAGTATGAATCTAAAATTAGTTGTTTGCAGGAAAATTTAGACAAAAAAACAACCAAGCTAGAAAGGAGCCTCAAGGTTGGTAAAAGCACCAAAACCATCAATAATATTATAGATAGGAAAAATTCTTCATGTACAAAGATAAGTCTTGGTCATGATGAAAAGGAAGATCAATCTTTAATTAAGAAACAAAAGAAATGAAATGGGAAAAACTAAAAGGCTATGTAGATGTTCTAATAAGATCAATCAATAATGAAAATAATAAGAGGAAGGAAAACCAAATCCCAAATTAAAAAAGTATTACTCATAAAAAAATCAAGAGAAATTCATAAGATCATTTACTCTAAGGAAAACACAAATGAACAAGTCTAAACATTCATTTTATGGTTATGTCTATTCATGTAATAAATTTTGTCATAAAGTGGTAGATTGTTGCACACATGGAATAAAAAATGGTTGGATCAAGAATCGAGGTCCTCATGAGTTGCCAAGGAGAAAGGATGACACTATATGCTATAAATGCAACCATCTTGGTCATAAGATAATAATTTATTAAAAAAGAGGAAGAAATGATGGATGGCACAAAAATGTTTATGTGTTTTCAAGAAGAAGCTATAATTTTTTATTAAACTACAATAATTATGGGTATATGGAACATTTTTATATAAATGACTTTATGTAATAAACTAAGAACAACAAGAAAGTGGAAGCCGTGAACAAGAAAAAAGGAAGAATTTACAAAATTGTGGAGAAGGAAACAAGAGAAATATAATGAGAAAAAGGAAGAATTTATGCTTGTGTCTCATCCACAAGATGTATCATTAGGTTCTTAAGAATATGTTAGATTTTAGGGGGAGCTAACCATTGCATTATTTTAGCTTCATGAAGAAGAAAATTCAAGGTAGATCAACTAAGGCATGTTTTGTACAAGTATTCTATTGTCATTGATCAAAAGGGAAGATTTAGTAGAGAAAGAGAAGGTATGATTGGGAAAAGAAAGAGAGATTAAGCATACAACAATATCATTGAGTTATGTTCTTAGGATTACAAAGGTTAAAATCATGAGATGTAAAAATCAAAAACACAGCTGAAAAAAAGATAGAATCTCTAGACCATTATAAGCATATTCCATCTATGTATAAAATTATTGAACTTTCAAATGTGATATTAAACAATAAATAATGGAACAAATACCAACCTTTTCCTTGTGATTTGGGTCACCAACGATGTCCTCATGATGTGGGCCATCTAGGTCACCAATAGTAGAATGATCAAGAGATCTATGCTTCTTGAAAGATTTGGATAAACGAGATCTATTACCATAAAATTTATTCTTGGAAACACTATTGTCCATTCTTGGATTTGAGCAGTGGTCTCAAGCAACCTTTGTCATTGTGGTTTTTCCCATCTTGAGTTTTCCAAGTATATCTAGTGTTGTGGGGATTTGTGTTGATTTTTAATTTTATGTTTGTATGTTTAGTTTTCAATCTACACATTAAGAGTTGGAGAAAGAAATGTTCACAAAGTATTTGAGCTAAGGAAATAATCTATTTAAAGGTTCTTAAGGGCTAAAGTTTTTAGTATCTACTAATTCACCCCTCTCTAAGTAGACCATTGTGTTCTAACAATTGGTATCAAAGCACTAGGTTCCATAGGAGAAGCTTAATCAGCTTGGGTAGATCTTGGACAAGTGAACACAAATGGACTATCAAGAATTCTCATCTATAGAAGAAGTACCTATATTTAATGGATTGGATTATACTCGTTGGACCTTTTTGATGAAGAGATATTTGGGATCGATAGGTTTGATAGATATGGATATCAGTGGTATATGGATATACAACTCGTGTTACAAATACTTATGTTGAGGTTGAAACAAAGGAATATGAGGATAATATTGAGAAGAAAGAAATGGATGCAATTCTTCATGGGTTAAGTTCCATATTTTTTTAAGTCATGCACTGCCAAAATGCACAAGAAGTGTGGAACAAGCTGAAGAGGATGTATGAAGAAAGTGATGTTGAGGTGCAGTATTTGATTGAGATATCATAATGAATCTAAAAGTCTTGAGACAAGTGAAGATGAGAAATTTGTAAATTGGTTCTAAAGTGAAGTTGCAACAAGAAGTGATGAGGAAGAAACATCTACATGTGGATCTAAAAATGATGATTTCAAAAGAATACTATGGTTTTGTCTTAGAAAATATAGGAGTAAAATTTCTTGTCTTGCTTCTCAATATTCTCATGATGAAAAGGATAATTATAAGGATGAGAAAGTTGAAAGTTCTAGTGAAAAGGAAAATAGTAGCAAGCATATAGATAAGGTAGATCTTTACACAAAACAAGAAAATAGATTATCAGATGTTTTTGGTAGCTCAAATGATGAACATGAAGGTTCATGTGAGATTGAGGAAAATGATTTCTTGTGCATGGATGTTGAAAGATATGATAAAGAGAAAAATGTTAAGACCTCTAGTGAAGGTGGAGAGATTAATCTTGAAGGTGAACTCATTTGCGCTTTGGATGAGATTAAAAGGTTGAGAAAAAAGAACAAAAAGCATAAAATAAATTCTCATGAGGAGATAGGTAAGATGATCATGAGTCCTAATTAATCCAATCAGTTTGTGGTAAGTAGGTAAGTAGAAGATGTAGTTAAATAAAAAATATAGTTTAAATCAAACGAATGCATGAACTTGGAAGCAGAAATAGTTGCACTAAGAAAGGAGATAGAAGATTCCAAGAAGCAGATTGATAGAAGTCTTGTAAGAGACCTGGTGTCTCTTAATGGAAAAATAACCACTATTGATGCCAAATATGAAAGTAAAGCCTTTTTTGATATGAAAATAAGAATATGTTGTTTGCTGATACAAAAATTAGACTTGTGGTTTTTGTTTGATTTGAATGTTTTCAATGCTATTTGAGGTTTCAATGAAAATAAAAACATATGGACAACATTGATAGAAAATAGGAAGCATAAGAGAAAATATATATTTACAATACTCAATAAAAATATGAATTGAGAGCACAAAATATGATTTATTTCTTTATCCAATAATTACAAAGCATTTATTAAATCAGATATGAATGAGCCTGGGAGAAAACATGTCTCGAAACCCTTGATTTTTTTGTTACAACTAATACCATGAATTTCCCCACACTTTAATTGTTGTTGAGTTGTCTTTCATCCTATTCACCTTCAACAAAGAAGGAACAAAGCCCAAAGCTAAGGCATTTTGGCTTCCAAGGCAAGGATGCCTCTCCCTAGGTGTTGTACAGTTGCACCAGCAACAAAAACCTCTTCAAAATGTAATTGATAGTGTTGCCATTTGAGGGTAGAAACTAATAAAAAATAGGAAAGAAAATCTTTGATAAAACCCTCTAAATTCTTTGTAGAAAACTCTCAAAATCTCTAGATTAAGCCCAAATCGAACTCCTAAATGAAGCCCTCTTTTTGCCACAATTCAATGGGTCTTTCACCACTTCAAAGTAGCTGTAAACACCTAAGAATTTCTGCAAATCCTCAAGCAACCAGGTGAAAACCTTGTGCAAACTTGCACATAAAACCAAGAAGAAATTTCACAAAGTCAAATGCTCACAAAAAGGTGAGGTCGATTTGTGAAAGGAGGCTTTATATACTCTCTCCAAAAAGTATAATTTCTCCTCTTTTGGAATCATTTAAATATTATTTAATTTTTGTTGATTGAGAATTTGTTTTAGGTGCCCAAATATTTTAATACTTTTAAGTGGCACTTAATTCAAGGGTCATGGCCTCATGGGCCCCTTTATAACTTAAAGTGACTTCTATAACATATGCTTTTAAAATAACTTTTAATAATTGATTTCATCATAGATTCAACTCATTTAACCATTGAGTTATCATGAATATTATATCAACAAGTGCCCTGCCAAAATTAGTAACTCCATGCTCCCGACTTACTATATATAGTAAGTCTCTCTAAATGTGCCAAGTAACAACTACAAGGCCCCATGAAAGGTCATCACTGCCTTTGAAGACTGTCCAGGTGCCTCTAATATAAATAGAAACCTTGACTCCTTGAAAAAGTCACTTACTATAAATATTAAGTGTGTCGAACAGAGTCCAATGAAGGTCAACCTGAACTCCCACTGAACACTAGAGGAAAATCCACCTCAAACACTACCACGCGACATGCCCTAACCATTTTCTCTAGCCTATGAAGGTCATGAATAGGATAAGCACCCTGTCAATATGTTTGAGCTAGAAAGGGGACATTACAATCTTCCCTCCCAAAGATTGCTTGTCCCCAAGCAATCGCTACAATGGGGAACACACCACTCCACCTAGATCTAATGGATAGTGTTGCATAATGTCCCTGCTAGCCACAAATATCTCATATAACTCCCACAACTAATTAGTTGGAATAGCATGTGGTGCCCTAAAAACCTCAACACTATTTGTAATATGAGCAAGTAACTCATGAGGAAGTAAGTCAAACTGCAAGCAACACTTGCTTCCAACCTCAGCATGAGGTATGTTATCATCCAACATGTCTAACACGTGCATATCAGAACTATGTACCTAGTATAACTCATGTGCACACGGATCAAAATTGAAGTTGTATGCACTCAGTATTGTGTACACACCCATAAACTCCTCAGTGAGTTGTGTTTGTAATAGCAATACACTGTAAGGACTCCAAACATTACTTTCACTACTCATCTCAAAACTGAGGTCTAGAGTGTGATCAACATCCAACTCAAAGATAAGATTTTCATATGACCAAGTAACATCTACCTCGAACAAAGGGTTGTTCACAAATTGAACAACACCACCAAACTAATCAAGAACATGCAACTCCGGACCCTGAGTACCATGAGGATGAGTAAACCCCTCCTAAAATATCCCATGTTATATCTTCTCCATCCTCCTCATGAACAAGAGAGAAAGAATGCAAGCTCCCATCTATAATCCCCCTCAACACATAACGCCTACCACCAGACTCAAAAGACATCTCCATCCTCAACAAGTTGAGGGTGAACTCTCCAATATCTTAGAGCCATCTCATACCCAAAACCACATCAATCTCACCCTTTTTCACTACATAGAAATCTATCTGCATCTCAAAGTCATCAAGCATGAGTGTAAGAATGTAAATTGGTCGATTTTAGGTGAGGGTATAGCTATCTTCAACTCAAACTCTGAAACTAGTGAATGCCTTTGTCTAAAGTCTATACCTACTAACAAAACTCATGTCGATGAAATTATGTGTATCCCAAGTGTCCAACATAGCTAGGAATTATTTTCCATCCAAAAACCCTCTAACACTAAAAGATGATCCACTAGGTTGTCTAGCTGATAATGCCAACAGGGATAGGTTGGCATCGGGTCCCAACTTCGGTGAGGCTTGATCAGCCTCAACATCCTCCAAAACAACCTACTAATCTAAAGATGCAGACTCATCCTCATCATAATACGCCCACATAACATGATTGGCCTTGCCTTTAGGCCTCAAAGGACAATCGTGATATTTGTTGTAAGGATATTTGCATCAATAGCACAACTATTTCTTCCTCAACTCATCTCGTGCTGCATCATTTGGTTTTACTATTTCCTTCTTCTGATCAGCAACTGGGGAACACTCCTCCATTGTAGGCAAGGTATTAGTCTTAGGTTGAAACTGCCTTTTAGGGGTAGCTATCTCCATACTCCTTTCCTTTTTCATGGTTTCATGTAAGAAGGGAAGATCAAAGGGCTTGAGCCAACCTCTCAATGGCTCCTACAACTCCTCAATGAATAACATCACCAACCTCTTCTCTGTCAAGTCCAACACCATGATTGATAGCCACTGAAACTCGTTGATGTAAGCATCCAGGCTACTAGTCTATCTCAATTGTGCAAGCTCTCTAAAATGAACCTCTAGATCCTTCTTATCAAAACTCTCTACCAATCTATCTATAAACTCCTGATAAGAAGTAATGCAATCGTGCTACAATGTAATCAACCTATGATGCCACCAACCATGAGCTACCCCATTCAAATGTAGCATTGCAAACTGAATAGTATCCATCTCTACCATTGGATGCAAAGTATGAAAGGTGTCCAATTTGTTGATCCAGGCTCTAGCCATAACTTTCCCACTACCATCAAACAAAGGAAGTGTGAGCTTGTTGGTAGCATGTTTCAAATCTCTATTCTAGTGCCTCGGTCTCCTATCCTGTCTAGATTGGCCATGCTCTCGCTTCTGAGTCATGAACTGATAAAATGTGAAATGCTCTCAAACCTATGGAAGAAACAACTCCCACTCATTATGCATAGCCATGACATCATCTATGAACTCTACCTCCTCCTCCAAAACATCCTATGGCTCATCTCTCAAGAAGGTAGGCTGTGTAGGCCTATCATAAGTAAATGTGGGTGCTCTTCTTTCTCTAGGTGTAATAACACTTGCATACTCCTCCTGATCATGATTAGGCCCTCTAGGAGGTTGATTAAGCTGTTGTATAACTATTGTAAGCTATTGCAACATGTTAGCTATTTGATGATTCCCTACTTCTAAACCTCTCAAAATGTTCCTTGCTTCTTGATCCTCATCATTTCTATCATGCCTAGGAGGGATACCACCACCTCTATCACCCATTAACACTTATGGTACCTGTTCTCTAGCTTGGTTAACATGTTGTTCCGCTCTTCTACTTCATGTATAGTACCAATGAGGGCCAACTTCTTGTGATCTCATGTGATGTCTAACCCAACAGGGTGGCAGGAAACTGCTCTAATACCACTATAAGAGACCTGGTGTCTCTCAATGGAAAAACAACCACTACTAATGCCAAATATGAAACTGAAGCCCTTGCTAATATGAAAATCAGAATATGTTGTTTGCTAATATAGAAATTAGACTTGTGGTTTTTGTTTGATTTGAATATTTTCAATGCTATTTGAGGTTTTCAATGAAAATACAAACATATCCAAACAACATTGCTAGCAAATAGGAAGCATAATAGAAGATATATCTTCACAATACTCAAGGAAAATGTGACTTGAGAGCGCAAAATATAATTTATTTCTTTATCCAATAATTACAAAGCATTTATTAAATCATATATGAATGAACCTGAGAGAAATCATGTCTGGAAACCCTTGAATTTGTTGTTGTAGCTGATACCATGAATTTCCCCACACTTTAATTGTTCCTAAGTTGTCTTTTAGCCTAGCCACCTTCAACAAAGAAGAAACAAAGCCTAAAGCTAAGGTGTTTTAACCTCCAAGGAAAGGAAGCCTCTCCCTAGGTGTTGTATGGTTGTACCAGCAACAACCTCTTCAAAATGTAATTGACAGTGTTTCCATTTGAGGGTAGAAACTGATCAAAAATTAGGAAAGCAAACATCTGATAAAACCCTCTAAATTATTTGTAGAAAACTCTCAAAATCTCCATATTAAGCCTAAATAGAACTCCTAAATGAAGGCCTTATGTTGCCACAATTCAGTGGATCTTTCACCACTTCAAAGTAGATGCAAGCACTTGAGAATTTCTACAAATTCTCAAGCAACTAGGTGAAACCCTTCTATAAACTTGCACACAAAACCAAGAAGAAATTTCACAAAGTCAGATTCTCACCAAAAGGTGAGGTCAATTTTTGAAAGGAGGCTTTATATACTCTCTCCAAAAAGTATGATTTCTCCTCTTTTGGAATCATTTAAATATTATTTTATTTTTATTGATTGAGTTGACTTTGGTTTAGGTGCCCAAATATTTTAATACTTTTAAGTGGCACTTAATTCAAGGGTCATGGCCTCCTTGGCCCCTTTATAACTTAAAGTGACTTTTATAACATATTCTTTTAAAATAACTTTTAATAATTGATTTCATCATAGAGTCAAATCATTTAACCATTGAATATTCATGAATATCATATCACTAGGTTCCTTGCCAAAATTAGTAACTGCATGCTCCTGGATTACTATATATAGTAAGTCTCTCCAAATGTACCAAGTAACAACTATAGAGCCCCATCAAAGGTTGTCACTACCTTTGATGATTGTCTAGGTGCCTCTGATATAAATAGAAACCTTGACTCCCTGAAAAACTCAGTTACTATAAATAGTAAGTGTGTTAAACAGAGTCTAGAGAAGGTCAACTTGAACTCCCACTAAACATTGGAGGAAAATCCACCTCAAACACTACCACATGAGACCCCCCAACCATCTACTCTAGCCTAGGAAGGTCAAGAATCAGCTAAGCAACCTATCAACATGTATGAGCTAGAAAGGGGACATTAAAAGTCTAAAACTGAAAGGTGATTCCATGAGGATATGTGAGTTGAATAGTTTGCAAATGATGTCAAGACCATGGGTAAAGAATTAACTTGGTGATGAAAAAAGGTAAAAGCCATTCTTCTGGTGAAAGATTGTTTAAGAACTTTAGAACAATAGAGAAAGGCTACATAAGTTGCTCAAAAGAAAGTACCGAGCTACAAATGTAAACTCAATCAAAGGCACTATGGAATTAAAGAAAGCTAAAGTTGAGAAGAAGCCTACTGCTAACAAGAAGAAAATTGAAGATGTCAAGAAGACTGCTGCTGCTGACAAAAGGATGGAGAAATCAGGTCCAAGTCACCAAAGAAAAAGATAAAACATTAAGGGAGCTAATGCAGATAGATCCATTAGGATGAGACATGCCAAGTTGAAAAATCAAAGAAGATCATCTTACACTACAAAAGGAATGGATATCACTAAGTACAACTCATATTTTAATGGTTATTTCTATGCTTGTAATCAATATGGTCATAGAGCTAGAGATTGTAGCACTGCACCTAGAAGGAGTACACAATATGTTTATAAGAATTTATTTGATCTTGTAAGGGATATGTATGTAGTATGCTACAAGTGTGACAACTTTGGTCACATAGCTAAAGATTATAGATTAGATCTTGTAAGACCTATAGTATAGAATAAGAGGAAGAATACAAGGATGCATCTCATAAAGTGAACAATGTTTTGCATACTCTTGAGAAGAAGGCAAGTGTGATAAAAAGGTAGTCAAAGAAGGTGTGGAAAGTTAAAGGTCTACAAGGAGATCCAAATGAAACTACTTTGGCCTCACATTGGTGACCTACAACTATAGGGAACAAGTCTAGGGGGAGCTTCAGTGGCATTCAATTCATCCTTGGAAGTAGTAGGAGGAGATCAAGTTAGGTAAAAATATTTTTACAAATTTCTAATGACTTGATGGTTGCAGATATATGGTCACATTTTTACTCATTGAAGTGCTCATGAGAGGGTAATAACATCAACAAATAGTGTATAGTTGTTTTAACAATTGATATCAACAATTGGTATTAGTTATTGATGAAAAAATGGTGTAAATGCTATATTAAGATAAATGCTTCTTGCCTGCAAGAATAGGAGATATGGCTAAGGGGGAGCTATAATGTAAATAGTGTTTTTAAATTGGTATCAAATCACTACAATTTAGTTTAGATCAAATTAGTTGGTACAAATCAAGTGCATAATTTGGAATGAAGCAAATGAGTTAGCAGGTCAGTAGAAGAGGATGAAGCAAGGTTTTTTTTTTTTTTTTTAAATACAATTGGTATCTATGGAGAAGTTGTTTTTGGTATCAAATTAGAGTTATACTTGATACATTGCAATGCAAAATGATAATCGGTATCATGGAATGAAATCATCAATTGGTGTCAAGAATATGATTCAATTGGTATTGAGCATGAATCAAAATATTTACAATTGACATTAGTCAAAGGGGGAGAAAAGTCCCTTTTCCATTGCTAAGAAGAAATGAAAGCTACAGTAGTATGATGACCTAAGACAAAATGTTCAGGAGCATTACCTTTTTCCATTGATGCCAAAGGGGGAGAAAGTTGTGCAAATGCTCAAAATAATTGAGCATGGGGGAGAAAATTGTGTAGTTGCTCAAAGATTGAGCAAAGGAGAAGGTATGTCAAAGGTGAATTGAGATCATAGATGTTATCCACAATTGGTATATGACCTTTGGCAGTTTGAGCATTTAGTTTTTCCATCAATGACAAAGGGGGAGATTGTTGGTATATATCTTTTCATTGATATCAAAAAGGGAAATCATGCAAAGGAAATTGTTGGTATGATGAAAGAGGATAAGAGGTGAGATGGACTTGATATGGTAAAAGAGGATGTTGGCTTTAATGTAAATGTAAGATTTTCATTGGTGTCAAGGAAGAGATTAGAAGTGAAGTCGAATTGATCCTAAAGGCTAGTTTGTTGGCATAATGACAAAAGGTGTCATTGATTCAAAAATCAAGTTAAGTGGTGTGCCTGGATGTTATGAAGATGCAGTGGATTGAGTGTTAGTTTAGTAGAGAAAATTGATCAAGTTGTTGAAAATTTTTCTTAGTAAGTTGCAATATTGTCATGACATGTTGTCACAATATTGCAAAGGTTGCTTCTAGATGTATGAAGAAAAATCAGAGAATAGATTCTATATGGAATTTTTGAGAGCTTTCCAAAGACGTGCTCTGCAAGTCTAGAAGTTGATGAATATGTCAAAGAGTGAATTATTTTTTCTCTCGAATGATGGTAGGGTTTATCACTTAAACCCTATGGTTGTTGCAGTTACAATGATCAAACATGATTCTATTTTTCTACTAGGCACTTTCTCGCCGGATATTTTTCTACCGCACTTTCTCCGCGCGTTCACACTCCTGCACTCTCTGTCTAATGCGTAAAATCTGCTGACTGCAATAATGCAGATAATGCAGGATTTGAAATTTTTAGCCTAAAATGAATGGGGAAGTAGCTATAAACGCAGGGAGAGACAAACGGCAAATACAGCTCCCCTAGTTTCGGATAATACAGGATCTGTTTTTGTGTTTTTTTTGTAGAGAAAAAACAAAGCTTCCGTTTTCATTGAAATTTTCTGGGTTTTTTTTAAGGGAAAAAGACTTCAATTCAGTTATTTTTCATGGCAGACGCATGAAATGTGTGAACCACAGCAAGAAAATAGGATTAACAAAGAAAGGGACACAGACGCACTTATTTTTGGGTGGTTGAAAGACCAACGCATTGTTGATCTTAGCAGTATGGAACTCACTAACAGTGGTTATGATCCAGGTGTTCTTTTTAAGATTGGTGGCACTAACAGTGGTTATGATCCAGGTGTTCTTTTTAAGAGTGATGGCCAACAGGCTGGAGCTTGCAGTGAGAAGAAAAAAATGCCTTGGACATCGCCATTAGATTCAAATTCCGGTAATCTGATTCTATTTTGTTAGAAATTGCAGTTTGTTAATCAGAATGCTTGGATAGGCTGTTGAAGTTTTTAGGGCATGATTAGGGCATTTGAAAAGATAAAATTTCTGTTTTCCGTGGATAAGTAAATGAAAATAAGAGTTAATTTCATAGGATCTAGAAATAATATATTGTTTACAAAATGCCCATATGTCCGGATGGACATTATAACATAGCGATTTAGGGTTTTATGGAAATGCTGGGTGAAGTTTTCAAGAAGTGATAAGACTGGAATGATTTATTGCAGGTTTTTGTTTTGGAAGCCAGATGAATACGCCGAGGGTTATCGGCCAGCAGGCCACTAATATGGAGACTAATAATAGTATCAACAACATCACGAATATAGACGGTTTGTTGGTTGCAGCGTCAGAAATGGAGAGAAACCAATATTTGAGCAGTGCAGGTGATTATGGTATTGAATCTACCATTTCATTCAGAACAATCAAGAATAACCAGGTGGACGAATCAATGTACCAGCCCCAGCCCCTGTTAGCTTGGAAGCCTAGCATTGGTACTAGTCGTGTTTGTATGGAAAGCAATCTCTACGACTTCAACTGGAATTGGAATTGGAATGACATTCCTAGGGTTCTAATTACCGACATGACCCCAGTTAATGATAATGCTCCTCGCTTTCAAGTCAAGGCTGAGGAAGATCTGAACATTGTTGCAGATGTGAAATCTAATGAGAATTCTATGAGTTTTGTGACCTTTGATCACTTTGCTGGAAATACTAGGACTGTTAGGAAGAGAAGAAATGTGCCGAGGCTTCGGAAATACAGTGGTTCCACCTCAAGGCAATCTTTATTTGATAGCGTAAATCATGGTCTTGAAACTGCTCAGACTACTACTTCTCCGCTTTTAGTGGCATCAAATATAATAGACAGTAGTGTTGCCAGGAATGGTTCTGATGCTAATGGATCTCTCTCAGCTAAATCTTTCAAGAGGCGGAGAGTTCTTGATCTTTCTGCTATTGTTGACCTAGATCACAAGGACAAGGTTGGTGACCCTGTAATGCCCTAAATTTTAACGAAGGGCATTAACACAACTATCAAATTTTTTTGAAACAAAGCTACAAGGTGCTAGCTAAAACACTAACAAACGATAACCATGTACATACATGGTTGAATACTATATGCATTGAGGAACATGCTAGTGCAATGTTACCATCGACGTGATGCCCAATGCGAGCACCCTTAATCCCCATGAGGTAGGCTCTAAAACCTAGGCTAAACAAAGATTCTAAATATGACCTAATTACCTCAAGATATGACATATTAGGTTTACTTAGCTTTTAATTTCCACGTTCAGAGGGCTAGGGTTGGTATAGTGGTTATTCATAATGGTCACATTCATTGTTATTCTTTCTTTTCTTTTCTTTTTTCTTTTTTTGGGTTTCAAATCTAAGAGTACCAAGTTTTGGTTACATGGCATACATTACCAAAATTTATCCTTAATAGACATATTAATGAATTACCACGAAGATATAATTAATGGCATTGTTCCAAGAAAGTTAATATTATTGTTATGATATTTATCTAGAAAGATGCCAATACCAATAGAATAAAAAAACATATTCTAACCTTACAAATATTAATATTATTTTGTTTTTATTCTATTGGTATTGGCATCTTTCTAGATAAATATCATAACAATAATATTAACTTTCTTGGAACAATGCCATTAATTATATCTTCGTGGTAATTCATTAATATGTCTATTAAGGATAAATTTTGGTAATGTATGCCATGTAACCAAAACTTGGTACTCTTAGATTTGAAACCCAAAAAAAGAAAAAAGAAAAGAAAAGAAAGAATAACAATGAATGTGACCATTATGAATAACCACTATACCAACCCTAGCCCTCTGAACGTGGAAATTAAAAGCTAAGTAAACCTAATATGTCATATCTTGAGGTAATTAGGTCATATTTAGAATCTTTGTTTAGCCTAGGTTTTAGAGCCTACCTCATGGGGATTAAGGGTGCTCGCATTGGGCATCACGTCGATGGTAACATTGCACTAGCATGTTCCTCAATGCATATAGTATTCAACCATGTATGTACATGGTTATCGTTTGTTAGTGTTTTAGCTAGCACCTTGTAGCTTTGTTTCAAAAAAAATTGATAGTTGTGTTAATGCCCTTCGTTAAAATTTAGGGCATTACAGACCCAGATCACAAGGACAAGGTTAGTAGCTGTTTCATTATTGCTTTTTCAATATCACATTTGAATTAGATAAAATATGTTTATAACGGTTTCATTATTGCTTTTTCATCAACTGTGGGAAAATAATTCTTATTAACTTTTTCATTGTTTTATATTTTTTTAGGAGCATGAGTACATGAATTTGAAGTTTCTTTTACAAAAGGAGTTACGAAACAGTGATGTAGGTTCTTTGGGAAGAATTGTACTTCCTAAGGTTAGTATAAAGTACTAACTTTTAATTAGTGTATTGGTAAATTTTTCAATTTTTTATATATTAGAAGTTAGGTAATGAATGTAAATAATAAACGATTTTGAATTTATTAGAAGGAAAAATTTATAATTATAAACATATAGATTAGTGAAAAAAAAATGATGTTTTGTAATTTAAAAATATAAATATTAATTTATTGAGAAAACATTTCTCTAATTATTATCTGTAGAAAGAAGCAGAAAAAAATCTACCAACTTTAACAGCAAAGGAGGGAATTCAAATATGTATGGAGGATATGCATTTGCATAGAATGTGGAACTTCAAATATAGGTGAGATTTCAATCATTTACTTTGAATTGATTTATGTATAAACATATTAAAACAAAATTGTACTTTTTTTTTCATTATATTTCTAGAATATATAAGTTATATGCCTATTTGACTTATTATAGGTTTTGGCCAAACAACAAGACTCGGATGTATGTCATGGAAAATACAGGTTAAATTTCCATCCAACTTTTGATTATAATATTTAGAAGTCTATTCTTATTCTTGTATATTTACTAGGATTTATAATTCTTTTTGTATGTTTGAACACAATTTTTAATTTATAGGAGAGTTTGTGAAAGCACATTGTCTTCAACTTGAAGATTTTGTCATGTTCTACAAAGATGAGATCAATGAAAAATATGTGAGTAGATATATTATATAATTTGTATTTATTTAATTTTACTTTAAGTTATATTTTAAATAGTCTATTATCTATATATTTTTTCATAATTTATGATTAAAACAATATTCAATAAGGGATATGTTATGTCATATTGATTTTTGTATATTATATTTTTATATGCAGATAATTAGAGCCAGGAAAAATCCAAGTCAATTATCATCTAGAAGTTCAATTGATAAGAGTGGTGTCTATGGATCTTCTACATTGTTGGATGATGGAAGCATTCACCAATCTGGGAGTGAAAAAGATAATGAAGTAAGTAGTAGATCACCTCCTCCAAATATAGAGGATATATTTTGGCGGAGAGATAATACACAGAAGAGTCTATTAACAACTCAAAATCTAGAGGATATATTTTCAAAGGAGTTGGATTATTACTTTCCACCTATTGCAGAATACTCTCAATTGGAATCATTTCCTACTTTTGGATTTGATGATGTGGTACCTTTGGAATATTTTGTAGATGAGATGATGTAAATATTTTATTTTTTTGAAACAATATTTTGTAGATTAGATGATGTAAATATTTTATTTTGTTTGAAACAATATGATATTTTGATCATATTCACATTTTTGTAAATACTAATTCCTACAAGAAAAGTTACTATCTACTATTTTACTAATATAATTTGAAATGACATTGCATTTTTCAATCCAATGATTCTATAGGAAATTTAAATTAATTTATTTATTATATACATTCTATTTTCTTTCAATGTATTTATATCAATTTATATTATTTTAAAAAATATTCATTGATTGAATTGTTGTCTTCAAGTGAAAAATATTTATTGAATAGTTTATTTTCTTATTTCACATGTTAAATTTTGTTACACTTTTTAATATTATGATGAATGGTTATCTTATCTAACAATTGATTTAATGTGAAAATTACTTTATCTTAAAATCTTGAGTTTTTGTTTTAGTGTTGAGCATCATTATTCTAATTTTTTATTTTGAATTATTTGCTTTAATTCCATGATGATGAAATTTAATATTTTAAACTAGGTTATATCTTTGAGTTATACATTAAATTGTGGAAACCTTTAGATCTTTGAATACTGATTTAATCTATATTTTTTTTTTTCAATTTACAATTCAAATCTTGCAAATATTTTAGTAAATGATTTATTTCTTTTTATAATTGTAGTCAATCTTATCTTTCTTATTAAATACCATTATAGAAATAAAAATAAATATATTATTAGTACTTTAATAACAATAAGTGCAATATCTTAGCTATGAATAAGTAAAATGAAATATTAAAATTTAGAAATATTAAAAAAAAAATTACAATAAATTTTACAATATCAGATTTTGAAAAATTAGACTTAAAGTATGGTTTATTTATTTCTTTATTTTTAATTTTATGGGTTGCAAAAGCTCAAAGTTGAAATGCATTTCTAATGTTTTGGGATGAAAAATATTTCCAATTTTGTGTAGATATTAAAATTTAGTTTTCAAAGTATGTAAGATGGATGGTGAAGGATAATTTATAATATTATTAGAGTTAATAAATAATTTATAAAAGATTAAAATATATTTATAAATTTTAAATAAGAAATAAAATCTGATATAATGTTTTTAATTAATATTTTATTTATTTTAAAAAAAATCAATAGATAATGTTGGATAAATAAAAAATTTACAGTTAATAATCTTGAAATGGAAATTTCAAGTACTTTATTATTTCAAGTTATTAGGAAATTAGAAATAACCGTGCATGCGAAAAAAAAAAAGATTCAAGAAATATTTATTTAAATAAATAATAGTATTAGGATAATATCTCCACCTTTTTAGAAAACAAGACGTGGATATGTATGGGATGATGTATCATATCAATTATGTATTTGATAAATCCCATAAAAGAATATTTGAGTAAGAAAATATGATTTTAATCTAAATTTGTATTTAGTAATTTATATCTATATGAATTTTTTATAATGAATATATTTTTAATAGTTTTGAATATGTTTTACAGTATTTGAATTTTTTTTTAATGATTTTATTATACTTTATTCTTTCGTATACAAGATAAATTATATTTGTTTTAGTTATATATGTGTGTTTCTATTTTATATAAACTAATATTTTTAGATATGACATAAATATTATAGAATCTTGTTTATTTATTTTGTATGTTCATTTATCCTAAAAATACAATACTTTCTTTCTAAAACATATTCACTTATTTAAAGTGTTGTCATCCTTTTCTAAGATTTTAAAATTTTCATGAATTTAAATGCACCCACAACCGATTGGGATGTAGATTGAGTGTGCATACTCAGAGCTTGCTCATGATGTTGAAGAAATCATGGAGATGCATGATAGGCTAGCATCTAAGGATATGGATGTGGCAAAAATGGTTAAAGAATTGCTCTAATGGCCATGTGGTGTGTCTTTCTATTTTTTGTGTTGGTTGTTTTAGTCTACGGATGGTCTGCTAATGGTTTGTTAATCAATTGATTTTTTGTTGCTTTTGGGTGTGCAGTTAATTGTCTTATCCTTAGCGCCACTGTCTTTTTGTTTAGGATTTCAAGTACCCTTCAAAACCTATTTATTGTTAATAAAAAATAGTCAAAAGGTTCAAAATGATTTTTAGATCATTTCAATGATAAAAATATCATGAAAACCATTTATCGTTAATCTTTCTAATAATAAAAATCAATTCATAATTTTAGCTTAATTAATTAAAGTAAAAGGGAATTAATAATAAATAAATAAATAAATAATTATTAGGTTATTGAATATTTACCACAATATCAGGGCGGGGGCCCTAGCTCGGTTGGCTAAGTAATTCCTTGTGACTCTGCTGGTCAGAGTTCTAGTCTCCCCCGTCCCCCTGCAGTCTAAAAAATATATATATATATTTACCACAATATCCCTCCTTAAGATCAACTAAGGGAAAAGCTAAAAAATTAATAAAGAATACAATAATGGATGCAAAATAGGTCTCTCCTACAAGGCGTGATGAGGTACCCATGAACAAGCAAGTGAAATCTTTCATAATTAGAGAAAAAAGAAAAATTATCAAGACATCTATTTTATTTAGATGTGAAAAACTAATTAAAAATTAGGTAATTGGAGAAGCACACATCTTAATGTACTTTAGATATTTCTTTTATAGTATAGATATGCTAGTTAAAAGAATTTCTTACATTAGGAAATTTTAACAATTGTGACATTACAATCCATTTGCATTAAGTTTTATTTGTCAATCACTTTTATTATTGCATCATGTCTTCCATCTCCATTAGAAATTGATAATTTAGTCTATGGAATTTTAATATGGAGAAGATCATCATTTATCAAGCTCCTGAATCTATTTAAAATTACTATCAATTATTGATTTAGATTTCAAAATATTTAATTAATTAGAATATGACTTTGGAAGCATAAGTATCATATTTGTATATATAATGTCTTATATCCATAATTAAATTTAGAAATTAAATAATATAGTCATATCCATTAAAGCATCCTAAATATAAATTCTAATTTAAAATAATAGTCATATATGTCAAATTCAAATCTATCTATCCTCCTTAACATCTAAATATACACTTTTATTTTTATTTCAGTTTTTCTTTAAATATATTAAAAATATAAAATAAATTATATGTATTGCTTAATACATTTACTTAATCTAAATACTTATAAGAGAATATTCTACTTCATTAAAATAAATGATGTCTTCAGTATACTAAATATCAATTAATCCTTAATAGAGATCAACAAACAAGTAAACTCTAGTAGACTTGTTGATGTCAAAAAATTAATCTAATTAGACCTAACTTCCTACCTTCTCAACCAACAATTTAACAATTTTGTTTAATCAACACATGAGATGAAAGTTTGAAAACAAAATAAGAAAGGTCACCACATTGATTATAAAACATTCAAGATTAAAAAAAATACTTTCTATGAACTCAATATAATTCTTCATCTTTCAGGAAATTAAGGTCCAACATTCCAAATAAATTCATAGTAAAAAAGAAAAAACCTTTAATAAATAGGATATAAATGATGATTAAATCTTAAGTTAGACCTATTTTATATAATAATTATCTTATATATCTTTTTCAAATTAAAATATTAAATTAAAAAATAAATAAAATTAACATGTATATTTTAAATAGTAAAAGATTCCAAGAGATTTAGCCTAAAAGCCTCTCTAATTTACATCATGAGTTCAATATAAACATTAAAATTATTGATTTTATCATTTAAATAAATAATTTAAACTATCTAAACAGATATAAACATGCATAAATTTTTTAATTACTTTTCATTAAATATATCTTTTGAATATTCAAGTGATGATTCCAAATTTAAATAACAATCTTATTGAGGAAAGTATTTTTATATAAGAAAGTCAAATATTATCCTTAAAAAGAGGATCAATTTTTCATAGTTTTATTTCCAATATATCAAGTAGAGATCTCACAAATTTAATATCACATAAATTAAAATTATATCCTTGAAAATAAGAGCTCCTATTTATTAGTTCTTTTTTCAATAGATACTTTGAGATAGCTTTGGAAATTTAAGTAGTTTGATTTTTTTTGCCACATCATAGTATTAATCACTACCAGAAAAAAAATTTAATAACAACCAACGTGATAAACTTTTAATTTTGAATTTTTAGTCCTCCATATAAATATACAATCTATAAAAAGACTTAATTATAAAACACTCCTATTTTTTTAAAATGCCTCATAATAAAAATTAAATAGTTCCTCTATAAAATTACTTTCTTACTTACCAAATTTCTTATTTTTCCATTAAAAATCTTCAAAATATTATTCAAATCCTCATATTGTTTATCCAAATTCTATTTTTAATTCCTTACATTATAATTCTTCTATAAAAAAAAAGCATATAATAAACCTATGATTTATATAGTCATGCCCACAAAAAATTGCATCAATAATTTAATTAAAAACTTATAAACTCCATTAATTTTTAATTTAACCTAAAAATAGAACAAATATTTCTATACCATTGAGCCCTAAAAAAATTATTATATTCTCATAGAATTTTGACATCAATTAGATGAAAAACTATAACTAGCATATATATCTTAAATATAATATATTTCAAATACATGAAGATATATCATTTTGAAGGTGTATATTTTTTTAATGTTATTATTTTATTTAGAAAAAATAAAATAATATATGCCTTCAAAATAATAATCCTAACTCTAAACCAATCTCTTAACCTTATCATTATATAACTCTAAACTCAAAATTCTAAACCCAATCATAAGTGTAACTCCTAATCCTAAACCATAAACCTTAATTGTCACTATAAACTAACCCTAACCTTTATCAAATACCATAAGCGTAACCCTCGCCTTTCTCTAATTTAACACTATTTCTGGTAACTCTAATCCTTTTCTATTTTCACTCAACAAATCAATTTTATTTATATATAAAACATTAAAATAATCAATATGCATTGTACTTTTAGTACATTAGAATACATAAATATATATATTATATTATAAAATGATAAATATTATAATATTCCTTTATTTTTTATATTTATAGTAGTAATTTTATATTAAATTATTCTTTTCATTATTTATTATTATTAATATTATAGTATTATATTATATTGAATTATTATAAAATAATAATATTATATTATTATTATTAGGATTATTTTATATATGAATTTTTTTTAAATAATAAAATATTATATTATTCTTATTATTTATATATTTAAAATTATTTTTTATATTAATAATCTTATATTAAATTATTGTTACTATTTTATTATTAATATTAATATTATAATAACTAAAATATTATTATTCTTTTATTATTATAATTAATTTGATTTTATACTATATATTGAAATGATAATTTAAATATTAACTTTTGATTTATTGATATAATTAATAAATTTTATATTAATTTTTATACATTAAATAAATTTTACAAATAAAATAAACATAATTTATATTAAAAAAAAAAACTTAAAAATTTATTTGTAAGGCTTACGAAATTTAAACACAGCCGCGCGGCTCATTACACAGGCTCCAGGCTTGCGTAAAAGGGCCATAAGCCCTTAAAATATATGTTTTTTTAACTTTCATATTTATTTTATTAATAAAATTTATTTAATATATAAAAATTAGTAGCATAAAAGTCTAAGACATCTTAAAGTTTTACACTGTTCAAAAGTTTGAAAGAAAAACATCTCTGCACATACAAATATTTATTCACATAAGCCTTCGAGAAAACCAGCACTGCTTCTTATATCTATTCATCTAAAAGCTTAACTAAGATTTTAATAGAAAAAAGCAAAATATTTATTTGGAGATATGAAAAATTTGCTTTCCAATTAGTTTTAAAAAGATAAATGGCTGAGATTTTCAAAATGTCTAATCACAACTTTTTTTCATTTGGGTATTTCATCTTGGAGATTCGAACCTACAGACTTCTATACGTATATGTAATCTTCCAATTACCGTAAAGTGTCTTAAGAATGAAGACTTTCCTTGATTGAATGAAGTAGCTCGAAAAGAGAAAGGAAGAAACAGTAAAGATTATTGAATCGGGCAAACAGGGAGGACAGTTTTTTGGGTTCCAGAAGAATTGTAGGAACAGAATGTTGCAGAAATATTGAAATTTTCTAGTAATAGAATTGTAGGAACAAATTGCTGCAGAAATGTTGTTTATAAGGATATCGTAAACATAACGATCTGTCATGGGTGGACTGTGGGGTCATGGTGAGAAATAAGGTGTTACATCAATAAATTAGGTTCGTTAGGTTTTTTAATGGTTGTGTTTCAGTAAGGTGTAAAAGATTTCCAGGTTTCATTGGTGATGGAAAAGGTTATTATAAATTTTTTATTTTTATTTTTATTAGTCGAGTCTTTTTTTAGTCTTTCTTTATGGATTTGTATGTTCAAATTTATCAGTAAATCTGTTTTATGTTTGAAAACAAGATTTACTCGCTATTAAATCACTGTTGAGTTGTAGGAAAAGAAGTTTCAGCTATTGGTAAATCAATTGCCATTTAATAGTAAAATCCTCTAAAATATCATGTGAAATCCTCAAAAACCTCACTTATCATGTAAAAGGCACATATATATTCATTTGCCAATTAGATGAGAACATTCTATTTTTATTTGCAGTGTTGCTTTTTCATTTTGATGACAACTTTCCTTTTTAATTTGCATTGCTAAATATTTCAAAATCAAATAATATCCAATTTCTATAAAATAAATAAATCTAGATTTGTTAAAGTGATTTATTGAACCCTTAGCTTAAATATTAAAAAAACAGAAACCCCTAATAGAACACCAGAAAAAAAATTTAACAAAAATCTTTAAAAAAAAAACCTAAAATAAAATTGAAGTAACCAAAACAAAATACCAGATACTTCATTCACGCTTCATGAATCTATTCATCCAAAAGCTTAACTTATATTTATACAGAGAAAAACACAATATTTATTTGGAGATCTGAAAATTGAGCCTTTGAATTTATTATTAAAAAAAGTTGACAACGTCAAAATGTCTGAACATATCTTTTTCGTGTTTGGGTATTTCTCCTTGGAGATTAGAGCCTGATAATGTTATTTTCCTTGATTAAGTGCAGTACCCCAAAAAGAGAAAGAAACAAGAAAGAGCATTGAATCAAGCATATGGGTGGGGAAGATTCTTGGGTTCCAGAATCCTAATCTTAGGGAAAGATTGCACGCAGAAATATTAAAATAAACTTTTAAGAATTTGCAGAGTATCGCGTATGGAAGGTGAGTGTAGCAGTGGAACACGTATTTTTCTTTAGTACTAACTATTCTCTATCCGTTACGAAAAACGTACGAATACGAGCGTGAGTTGGACAAAAGTTTATGGCTGGTAAAGAGGTTGGAAGGATTTCAGAATCTGATTGACCTACGAACCAAATTTAGTTTGTAGACTTTAGTTTTTTAAATCAAAGACTAACGTCCCCCCTTTGAGAAAAATATGAGATACCAAGAAACCATGGTCCTCTAGTAAGGATCTAAACACAATCTTCATCTAGAGAAAATTAAATAAGAAATAATATTTTCGACAACACTAAAATCTATGATCATAACGCTTTCAGTTTCTTTTAGCATAAAAAGGATCAATATTAGTCCTTGATCTAACTGATTTCTCAATGGGAACATTTAATAGCCTTTAGGTTAAGTGCTCCACAATGACATTAGGAATCTTTAGCATCCAATCCTCCCTTTTCTCACTGATACTATCAATTATTAAACAAGAAGACATCTGATCGTTGTTTCTAAACTCCAACCAAAGAGAAGCCAATGAAAACCATGGTGGACAAGGATCCCTAGCCATAAAATAGAGAAGATGTAGAAGTAAAATGAGTAGGGTAATTGATTCCTCTTAAGAATAAAATTATTAATAGAACATCCTTGTAAGAGTTTATTGATTAGTTGGCATGCCCCATGATTTCTCCCTACCACTATGCACCCTCTCTACCATGCAATATCTATACAAAATGCACATAGTAGGAGAGTAGGGAGGACTATGATCCATAACAACA
Source organism: Sequoia sempervirens (assembly GCA_007258455.2). Taxonomy (NCBI): domain Eukaryota; kingdom Viridiplantae; phylum Streptophyta; class Pinopsida; order Cupressales; family Cupressaceae; genus Sequoia; species Sequoia sempervirens. The sequence continues at coordinate 399,305,770 of VDFB02271358.1, read as the reverse complement.
TGTCAATTACCAATCAATGTAGCATCAATAATCTCCAACACTATTGAGAATAGAAAATAGTAGGCTTAGCCATAGAAGTGTAAGTCTTAACCTCACTAAGGGGATCCTAGTAGAAGGAAGGGTATCACATTTATCCACAAAAGCAATGGTATCTCATGTGGAGCATGAAGAGAGAAAAAAACCATGATGTAAAATAAAACAGCCATTTTCATTCCCACAAATCTTAGCATAGAAACAAGAGAAAATAAACAATTTCTAAGCTCCACTAGTCTCTACTAGACCTCTAGCCAAAAATCAATTTACTTTTTCTCTTCCTCTTCATTAGTGAGTCATGGCATTCATCTAAAAGCTTCCATTTGCATCAACACTAATGTGCTCATCATTGTCATCATCTACATCACCATTGATGATGCCTACTAGAGACTAATTTTGGATATTTGAAGCTTTGAAAGGTAGAAAATGGAAGGCATTGTACATCCATGTTTGCTAACACTAGAAGCTATGCTACAATGGTTCGACTTTTGGAGGGTTGCTTTGAAAAATGAGATTTTATTTTAAATAACTAAGGCTCCTTAATCATAGGGATATTTTTTGGACTTTCTAGTAACAAAAAAGGTACTAGACTCTCAAACCCTAGAAATGTTTGAATTTGTTTGAGGAATGATTAATTTTAGAATGGTGTTTAGTTTTACATATAAGCATCATTGAGGTTGGAAGATTAACATAGACAAAGAACCTACTATATGCCTTTTTAACATGGACCTCTCTTGATTCCACAACAAAGAACCTACCATATGCTTAGTCAAAATTCTAATCCCAATCATAAGTGTAACTCCTAATCCTCAACCATAAACCTTAATTGTCACTATAAACTAACCCTAACCTTTATCAAATACCATAATTGTAATCCTTGCCTTTCCCTATTTAACACTATTTCTAGTAACTCTAACCCTTTTCTATTTTCACTAAACAAATCATTTTTTTTTCTATGTAAAACATTAAAATAATCAATATGCATTGTACATTTAGTACATTAGATATATATATATATATATATATATATATATATATATATATATATATATATATATATATATATATATATATATATATATAATAAAATGATAAGTATTATATTATTCCTGTTATTTTTTATATTCATGCCCTCCGATACCACATGGGTGGGGGAGACTAGACCTCGTGACCAACCTTCTACAACAGGAAAGATTTAGCCAACCCAACTAAGGCCTTAACCCTAGTATTATATTATATTGAATTATTATAAAATAATAATATTATATTATTATTATTAGGATTATTTTATATATGAAATTTTTTTAAATATATTTTAAATAATAAAATATTATATTATTCTTATTATTTATATATTTAGAATAATATTTTTATATTAATAATCTTATATTCAATTATTGTTATTATTTTATTATTAATATTAATATTATAATAACTAAAATATTATTATTCTTTTATTATTATAATTAATTTGACTTTATACTGTATATTAAAATATTAATTTAAATATTAACTTTTAATTTACTGATATAATTAATAAATTTTACAAATAAAATAAGCATAATTTATATTAAAAAAAAAAACTTAAAAATTTATTTCAAAGGCTTCCGGCATTTAAACACAGCCGCACGGCTCATTACAGAGGCTCCCGGCTTGCCTAAAAGGGCCCTAAGCCCTTAAAATATATATTTTTTAACTTTCATATTTATTTTATTAATAAAATTTATTTATTAGCCAATAGGCTTTATATGTGGGGAACCCCACCGGGATTTCCCCCAGTCTGACACCGCCAGGAAGATTCCAGTGCGGCCCCACCCCGTAACAGTATAGCTTCCGGCGATAATTTTAAGTGGCGTGGAAGAAACCTCCAACACGGTAGCGCATAAAAATAAAAAATGAAGAGACAAATGTGCATTTGACGTGAGGGTAATAAATTAAAAAACCTCCACTAATTTGATTTTCGTGCGCAGTCATTCGCCGGCTGGAGGAAAATTTCCCCGTTTTACGCATGTCGCCGTCAAAAAATCAGATCCTTCACTAGGTAGGTACTGTGATATTTTTAAAAAAAATTACATTCATTTCGTCTCCCACAAGTTAGGTAGAACCATGGAAAGCCATAGGACTATTCGTGAGGATTTTTAGCCAGTTACTTAAAAAGGATACTCAACTTTTGATTTGTAGAAATCAGCTTCAGAAAAAAGATACGTGGAGGAAGGGAAAATATGCAAATTTATTAACATTTTTTAACCATCGCAATCCCTTAACTAATATTATTGCAAATTACACCTTCAAACATTTAAAATTTAAATTTACATCTTCACTTAAGAAATTTAGATATAACAGTGAAATTATCTCTATCATGCCATTTCATTTTTATATTTTGTATTTATTTTTATGAAAAATAATTTTTAAAAGTTTTTTAATTGCAATGAATTGCAAAACATAATATTAATTAAAAATATGAAAATTTTATAACTTGTTCTACATGAATTTTTCTTATATTGGAAATTGTATCATCAAAGAAAAATGAAAATTACCGTCAAGATCCTAACAATGAAGGCATTTAGGTTTTAACATTACAACATCTTGTTATATTTTCTATTTTTAAATAATTGTCATCATTTATTTGAAAAAGCTATTTTGTTTTTTAAAATTTATTATACTTATTATAAATAATTTAAGATTAAAATTTATAATTAATAATAAATAATTTAATTATACTTATTATTATAGTTTTATATAGTAAAAAAATAGATCACAATTTATCCTGATTGACTTTGCACACTTCTTGGCCGTACCCATTGCACACTAAGGTGCAATTTCTAGTAAATTACCTTCGTCCCCAGTTAAAATGGAAGACGTCAAAACTGCCAGCATATAGTTTGAAAATGTTTTGATATTTATTATTAATTGTGGTCACTATCTCTAGTTAGATCAATTGTCAAAAAAATTTGATTGAAAAATTGATTTTTGTATTTTAATATTTTATTTCTTTTTTAGAAAATAAGAAATTTGTTTGATCAAAATTAATTGAATTTTCAGAAGTAAGAATAATTTAAAACTTGTTACATTTCATATTTAGTATAATATTATATTATCAATTTTAAGAAGTAATCATGATATCATGGGAAACTCCAGTATATTAAAAAAAAAAAAACAAGGCAATAAAAATATTAATATAAATCATGAGTGTTAATTGTTATTTTAGCAATAGTGGTTAACATGATTATAATAATAGGAATAGTCTTAAATGAAATATTAGTAATTTATTAAAATACTGTTATCATTTTAAAGTATAAAAATTGATGGGATATCCCTAAAGATAATGTTGGCCAATGATCAGTTAACAATAGTGTAGTATTTTTTTCAAAATTAGATTTGATCTTAATAATATTATTATTCTTTTTTATTTAATGATAAAACAACTACATTGTAAAATATTCAACAATGTTTAGATTTAATCTTAATAATGTTATTAGTATTTCGTATTTATTGATCAAACAACTATATTGTTGTTAAATATTCAATAACATTTACATAATGCATTTAAAAGGGATTAGGGAGGAGGTAATCTTGGAACCATTAATGGAAAGTACATAATTACCATTGAAGTAAAGATAGAGATTTTCTTGCTTTAACTCTTTTAATAGCATAAACATAGAAATAAAATAACTAGACTAAAAATGGTATTGAAAATTAATAACTATGAGTAAATATAGTGTTCAAAATTTATAACTATGAGTAAATATGGTGTTGAAAATTAGTAACTATGATATTAATATTAATACCAATTTTGATAAAATGAATTAATTTTAAATGGAGGGTAACTCCATAATAATATTAATTACATCATGAAAATGATAATAACATCATTAAGGAGAATGAGGATATCATAAATGTTCAAATTGTGGAAATAATATTATTATTTCCCTTTGGAAAATAATTAGGAAAATATAACCAAGGATCAAACAATAGTATTATTTCTCCTTTGAGCAATCAATGATGATAATTATTAAAGGCTTTTGTTGAATTTAATTAATAGAGATTTATGGTAATTAAATAATAATATTAATCTTTAGGTATGGGTGGTAATAGATTAGAGTGTGGAAAGTCTTTATGCTAAGTCTAACTTAAAGTTAGAAACACTCGTGCTACGTCTTAGGGTGTATGTGAAGGATATCCACACATCCACTCTCATTATCCTTTCTCCTCCTTCCTGAGCAATACATCTGCATTGAAGTTGAATGAAGCACCAATTAAATGTGTATAGTTTACATCCCATGCTAATGCATGGCTATCAACTATTAGTGGTTTTCATGTGGTGGTTTAATTTTTTTTTTTTTAAATGGTTGTCTTTCCCCACTATGTAAAATGGAGTTTGAGCAATTGACTACATCAATGCCTTGTGGGATTTGAATATGCCATTATTTCTAACTTTGAGAATTAAGCCTTTATGAATAGCAAAGGAAGGGCTAGCATCTTGAACATAGTTCGATCATAACATATTTGTTAATTGCATGGTTTATATATATATTGCAAAGGAGGCATGAATTATGATGACCTAGCCCCTGTTTCTCTCCTTGTCACATTGGCGGGGGCTTAGGAATGTGTGTCGTATTCCTTGGGTCAAATGGTCCTGGCCAAGAATCTGGAGGCACTGGAAGTTTTCTTCTGCATAGGATGGACAATAAAGGCACCACTGCCAAAGCCAGACAGTTTCTTTATATTGAGATATAGAGGTATTTTCTAGGGATTTATGAAATTGAGCAATGTAGTTTAGGGGTAAGGTGGGTTTCACTTTCTAGAAGTCTTCCCAGCTCCAATTCTAGAGGCCCTATTTTGATCCTCATAAAGAACACAAAAATGTGCAATGTGAGATGGGTTACCTTGTGTGAATTACCCAAGTTACACAGGTTCTATTCTTATGAAACATGTGTTAGAAATTTTGAAATAGAAGATGGGTTAACCATGGAATAGTCTTTCTAAATTAGAAGGGGCACAACTTATGCATCCCCTAACACAGTCTTAAATCTAACTCTAATAATAGACACCCCAATGCATAAAAAATTATTGGGTGTTACATCAATATGGACCATAAGATAATTCCTTAGTGATTCAGTTTAGGTTCTATCAAATAAACTAAAATATTCTTTTTTTTTATAATATAAACTGCGACAAGTACCAGGTATGGAATAGATAGTGCAACTGATGATGAACAGCTTGAAAAAGAAGTATTGCTTTGTAAAGGGCAACACATCATTCTCACATCCAACATATGGACACAAGCAGGCCTGGTGAATGGAGCTCTTGGCGAAGTTGTTGAAATCATTTACAGCCTTGGTTCCAAACCACCAGATGTTCCCATGTATGTTGTTACAAGGTTTGATAGCTACAGTGGACCCCCATGGAATGACCATGACCCTAAGAGCATACCAACCATACCTGTTTCCTTGGGCGATAGAAGGTAGATACCACTTATGATGGCGTGGGCTATTACCATACACAAAGCTCAAGGACTAACATTGCAAAAGGAAACAATTGATATTGGTAAAATAGATAGGCAGGGGCTAACATTTATAGCCATATTTAGAGTTAAATCATTAAATGATCTTCGCATTCAACCACCATTCTCTTTTGAAAGATATTCCAAAATGCAAACCAATCCATTTGCAATCATAAGGAAGCGAGAAGAGGCATGCTTACAACAACTATGTCTCTCCTAAAACAAGGTATGCAGCTCTCCTCCCTATCCATTTGATATCTCTCCCCAATTCCCATGGTGCTTAAAATTGCTTCTACAACTTGACTTCATCAACGCCTATTCTACGCACCTAGCCACCCCATTCCTATGGTTGTATAGGTCTCCAAGACAAATCGCATAGACCACATAAGCTCATCCCCAAAAAAAATTGCACCACTCCTACATGTTCATAATATAATAACAAAGTGTATCAGCCTATCGGCGTAACCATTGCACCTCATTGGGGTGCAAGTGCTAGTATATAAAAATTGGTAGCATAAAATTCTAAGACATCTTAAAATTTTACACTGTCCAAAAGTTTGAAAGAAAAACATTTCTGCACATACAAATATTTATTCACATAAGCCTTAGAGAAAACCAGCACTGCTTCTTATATCTATTCATCTAAAAGCTTAACTAAGATTTTAATAGAGAAAAACAAAATATTTATTTGGAGATCTGAAAATTTTGCTTTTCAATTAGTTTTAAAAAGATAAATGGCTGACATTTTCAAAATGTTTAATCACAACTTTTTTTCATTTGGGTATTTCCAATTAGCGTAAAGTGTCCTAAGAATGAAGACTTTCCTTGATTGCATGAAGTAGCTCGAAAAGAGAAACGAAGAAACAGTAAAGATTATTGAATCGGGCAAACAGGGAGGAGAGGTTTTTGGGTTCCAGAATTGTAGGAACAGATTGTTGCAGAAATATTGAAATTTTCTAGTAATAGAATTGTAGGAACAGATTGTTGCAGAAATGTTGTTTATAAATGTTGTTTATAAGGATATGGTAAACATAACGAGCTGTCATGGGTGAGACTGGGGTCACCGTGAGAAATAAGGTGTTACATCAATAAATTAGGCTCATTAGGTTTTTCAATGGTTGTGTTTCAGTGAGGTGTAAAAGATTTCCAGGTTTCATTGGTGATGGAAAAGGTTATTATAATTTTTTATTTTTTATTTTTATTGGTCGAGTCTTTTTTTAGTCTTTCTTTATGGATTTGTATGTTCAAATTGATAGGAAAATCTGTTTCATGTTTAAAAACAAGATTTACTCACCATTAAATCACTGTTGAGTTGTCCTAAAAGAAGTTTCAGCTGCTGGTAAATCAATTGTCATTTAATAGTAAAATTCTCTAAAATACCATGTGAAATCCTCAAAAATCTCACTTATCATGTAAAAGACACATATATATTGATTTTCCAACTAGATGAGAACATTCTATTTTTATTCGCAGTGTTGCTTTTTCATTTTGATGAAAACTTTCCTTTTTAATTTGCATTGCTAAATATTTCAAAATCAAATAATACCCAATTTCTATAAAATAAATAAATCTAGATTTGTTAAAGGGGGAAAAATATAGATTTGTTTAAATTTATTTTATTTCTAACCTATATTCTATTGGCATAATCCTTGAACCTCTTTAGGTGAGTGCTAGTTTTTTTTTTTTTTTGTGTAAATGTTTTTTTACTTAGTTATGAGTGAGGGCTTTTGAAAAAGATCAATATTTTCAGAAAGCGAATACATATATATTATAAATGCATAAAAAATATAGAACAATAGAAAAGAGATCGCAAAAAGTTAAAAAAAAAAAATTTGTAATCTTCATCAAGTGTTAGTTTTTGTTTTTTGTTGTGTAAATGTTTTTTTACTTAGTTATGAGTGAGGGGTTTTGAAAGGGATCAATCTTGTTACTAAAGTCAATAAATATATATAATAAATGCATAAAAAATATAGAATAATATAAACAAGGTCACAAAGAGTCATAAAAACAATAAATTAGTAACTCCCATCACAAAGGATATGGATGAGACAGATAGAGTAGACCACCTAATAACAACATAATAACCAACCAGCTAAGGTGGCTTGAAGTTTAATTGTTTTAGTAAAAATTGAATCTTATCCACCACCTTATTTCTAGTAGAACTGTCATCATGCCTCTAGATCTAGACCATTATCCAATTTTCATTGGTACAGGAGGCTAAATGTCTAGAGTGAAGTGTATGACTTAACAATAAGATCAACTAACTTCCATCCAAACCCTTTTTTACAATTTCCTTCTCCTTATGAATCTCATTTAAACAATGCTTATCATGATGATACTTACATTTAAAAGAAAGAATATCAACAACTAAATTAGTCTTGTCCACAAGAGTTCCAATCATCTATCCTAAATACATCCTAAAACAACATCTTAAACATCTTGAGAAATATAAGGCTCCTCCTAAACCTTTTCCTCCATGTGACTTTATCATCCTCCAAATGTCCTACATTGAATTGAAGCATGACCAAACATGTTACAATAGTGAAAAAACACTAAGAAATCCTTCTACATGATTTATTGAACCCTTAGCTTAAAGATTGAAAAAATAGAAACCCAAAATAGACCAGAAAAAAATTTAACAAAAATCTTTAAAAAAAACCTAAAATAAAATTGAAGTAACCAAAACAAAATACCAGATACTTCATTCACGCTTCATGAATCTATTCATCCAAAAGCTTAACATAATATTTATTTGGAGATCTGAAAATTGAGCCTTTGAATTTATTATTAAAAAAAGGTTGACAACGTCAAAATGTCTGAACATATCTTTTTCGTGTTTGGGTATTTCACCTTGGAGATTAGAGCCTGATAATGTTATTTTCCTTGATTAAGTGCAGTACCCCAAAAAGAGAAAGAAACAAGAAAGAGCATTGAATCAAGCATATGGGTGGGGAAGATTCTTGGGTTCCAGAATCCTAGGGAAAGATTGCACGCAGAAATATTAAAATAAACTTTTAAGAATTTGCAGAGTATCGTGTATGGAAGGTGAGTGTAGTTGTGGAACACCTATTTTTCTTTAGTACTAACTATTCTCCATCCGTTAGGAGAAACGTACGAATACGAGTGTGAGTTGGACGAAAGTTTATGGCTAGTAAAGAGGTGGGAAGGATTTCGGAGTCTGATTGACCTACGAGGCAAATTTAGTTTGTAGACTTTAGTTTTTCAAATGAAAGACTAACGTCCACCTTTTGAGAAAAATATGAGCTACCAAGAAACCATGGTCCTCTAGTAAGGGTCTAAACACAATCTTCATCTAGAGAAAATTAAATAAAAAATAATATTTTCAACAACATTAAGATCTATGAGGAACCATTACGCTTTCAGTTTCTTTTAGCATAATTTTTGAAAGGATCTAACTGATTTCTTAATGGGGGCATTTAATAGCTTTTAGGTCAAGTGATCCACAATGACATTAGGAATCTTTAACATCCAATCCTCCCCTTTCTCATTGATACTATTAATTATTAAACAAGAAGACATCTAATTGTTGTTTCTAAACTCCAACCAAAGAGAAGCCAATGAAAACCATGGTGGACAAGGCTCCCTAGCCATAGGCACCAAAGTCAAATAGAGAAAATATACAAGTAAAGTGAGTAGGGTAATTGATTCCTCTTAAGAATAAAGTTATTAATAGAACATCCTTGTAAGTGTCTATTGATTAGTTCGCACGGCCCATGATTTCTCCCTACCACTATGCACCCTTTCTATCATGCAATCTCTATACATAATGCACATTGTAGGAGAGTAGGGAGGACTATGATCCATAACAACATGTCAACCACCAATCAATGTAGCATCAATAATCTCCAACACTATTGAGAATAGAAACTAGTAGGCTTAGCCATAGAAGTGTAAGTCTTAACCTCACTAAGGGGATCCTAGTAGAAGGAAGGGTATAACATTTATCCGCAAAAGAAATGTATCTCATGTGGAGCATGAAGAGAGAAAAAACCCATGCTATAAAATAAAATCACAATTTTCATTACCACAAATCTTAGCATAGAAACAAGAGAAAATGAACTAGAAATGAAAATTTTCTAAGGTCCACTAGTCTCTACTAGGCCTCTAGCCAAATATCAATTTATTTTTTCTCTTCCTCTTCATTAGTGAGTCATGTTATTCATCTAAAAGCTTCCACCTGCATCAACACTAATGTGCTCATCATTGTCATCATCTACATCACCATTGATGATGCCTACTAGAGACTAATTGTGGATATTTATAGCTTTGAAAGGTAGAAAATAGAAGGAATTGTACATTCATGTTTTCTAACACTAGAAGCTATGCTAGAATGATTGGACTTTAGGAAGGTTACTTTGAAAAATAATATTTTATTTTAAATAACCAGGGCTCCTTAATCATAGGGATACTTTTTGGATTTTTTCGGAACAAAAAATGTACTAAAGTCTTAAACCCTAGAAATTTTTAAATTTTTTTGAGGAATGATTAATTTTAGAATGGTGTTTAGTTTTACATATAAGCATCATTGAGGTTGGAAGATCAACATATATAAAGAACCTACCATACATATGCTTTGTTAACTTGTAATCCTAATTAATTTAAGATTGCAAGGGGAAAAAAATTGGTGGAAGCTCTTGTATCTATCATATAATTTCTCATCCATTTTTCATTAATAAGAAAAGAAACATAAAATGGGCCAACTTGAGAAGGACACTTGGTTTCATTTTTTCCTAAATACACGGTTTTTTAACACTTGAATCATCTACTTCAATCTTATTAAAATTTTCATACTCTTCTCAAATTGATTATTGACTTTCTTTCCTACTATAGAAACCATTGAAGCATTATTGATCAAAGCTAATTCTTTAGCGTTATGTTACTCAATTCTCATAATATCTAATAATGGCACAAAGACTTGCATTTGTGTGAGTACTTGTGTCAATGTTCATAGCAGTGTTAGGCGAATTCTTTTAGGCATGATATAATGGATAAATTTGATGGAGCCTAAATGGCTATCAAATTTATATGAGACCAATAATTTTGAAGAGGCACTTCATTTATTTAAATGATAATTATTTATTAAAGAGAATTTAATTTTATGAAGAGGCACGATTTATATCAAATAACATTTAATTATTGAGAAGGCCGACATCTTCCTTGGACACAATTTTCAAAGGACATACTCCTTCATTGGGACATGATTTAATGAAGGGATGCATTCTTCTTTGGTGGCCAACTTGTTTTGAAGGGCCATGTCCTCTCCCCTTCACATTGTATATATGCTCAATGATCATTTATTGTTCATCATCCACATATTCATTTTGTTCATCACTATTCTAAGGTGTGAATAAAAGGAAGGAGCAGTGTATTTCAATTCATTTATAGAAGGCTAAGTTTATCATCTTAGAGCATTATTATATTGTTCTGTTAGCATTAGATTCTGGTGCTCACTCTTGGCCTTGATATCAACCTCTATTGTAAAAGAGACATTATTTGTGATTCAATATATAAGTGATATATTGCTGCTGGGTTTTTCTCCCTCAAGTGGAGGGTTTTCCCAGGGTATCTGCTATGTTATTGTGTTGATTTTGAATTAATTTTTTGTGCACTACATTTGATCATAAAACTAACCTGGTATTAGAGTGGGCTTGAAGAATATCTTGATTAGATTTAGTCTTGCAGCGATACTCTTTATTCTCTTTCTCATCTTTGATCACATGTATCTCTTCATCAAGATGGTGAACAGACTCAAGATCAAGGACAAACTTGAGGGAGCAAAAAATTTCACATCTTGGAGATTCAAAATTATGCTCACCTTGGAGGAAAATGATTTGGCTGAGTTCGTGGAGAGCAAAGTCCCTAAGCCTATTGATGAGGAAGAGAAGATTCAATAGAAGAAGAAAGATACTAGGGTGAAGAAGATGTTAGTTGATTCCGTGAAGGACCATATTGTTCCAATCATCTCTAAATTGAAGATGGAAAGAGAGATGCTTAAGAATTTGGAGGAGATGTATGAGATAAAAAACACAAGCTGTGCATTTGCAAGTTGAAGCAACAACTCCATCATGTTAAGATGGCGAAAGGAGAAATTTTTATTGCTTACTTCATGAAGATTTTTGAATTGAGAGATCAACTTTCTACTATTGGTCATGTTGTTGATGACAAGGACTTGACCATATTGGCTCTTAATGGTCTTCCTTCATCTTGGGAGTCTTACATTCAAGGAATCAGTGCAAGGTCTTGAAACTTCCCAAGTTTTATCATTTGAGGGCAGGTTGTATTCAAGAAGAGTCTAGGTTGGCTGTGAGAAGTGTTGGTCAAAGCTCTACTAATGAATACATTCATGTTCTTCTCACTCAATCCTAGAAGAAGAAAAGGAAAGATGGAAAGAAAGGATATTTCAAGAGGAATAAAGATAAAGGATCTGATGGTGCTCATGCATTTAAGAAGAAGAGGGACCTCTACCGATTCTAATGTTTTAGATGTGACAAGTATGGTCACTATGCAAAGGATTGTCCAACCAGGCCTAAGCAACAAACTACCATTGCAGATGTTGATGAAGTCTTCCCGCAAAAGAATTCATGTGAATACTTATTCTATTCGGTATTGTCAAGCAATGTACCTACTGACACCAACACTTGATTGATTGATAGTGGTGCCTCTCACCACATCACTGAATTTAGGGAGCATCTAACTAATTTGGTGGAGAGATATTCTAGTGAACAAGTCATTATTGGAGATGATGCTAATTACTATGTGAAAGGAATTGGTACCTCCACTCTTCACTTGGATTCTGACATTTCCCTGCAATTGAGTGATGTTCTATTTGTCCCAGGCATCAAGCAAAACCTTGTTTTTATTTCAGCCTTGGAAGACAATGGGTACCAAGTTGCATTCTACAAAGGAAAAGTTATTGTGTGGAAAAATAACTCAAACTTCAAGACTACGCATTTAATTGGAGTTAGACATGAGAGCCTCTATAGGATATGCACTTATCCACTTTAGGCTCTAGTTCATGATTCTTCATGTTTGTGTGAACTTTGGCATCGAAGATTGGCTCACCTTCACTTTCGAGCTCTACCTATCATGGAGAAGATGGTCACGAGCCAAGTTCCAAAGTTCAACCAGGAGCACAAAGGTACATGCAGAGGCTATGCTTTGGGTAAGAATACAAAAGGTCCATTTCATAGTAGAGAAAGTAGATCTAAATGTATTCTAGATCTTATTCATTTTGATTTATGTGGTCCAATGTTTGTTTCTTCTTCAAGTGGTTTCTTGTATTACATTATTTTTATTGATGACTACTTTAGAAAGACTTGGATTTATTTCTTGAAATCTAAAGAATTTGAGGAGAGTACACTTCTGGCAGCTTCTGTAACTTTTGCATTGAAGCTGGGATTAATAGGGAGTTCAGTGTCTCTTATAATCCTCAACAGAATGGTGTTGTTGAAAGGAATAACAAATCTATTGTGGAAGAAGCCAAAGCCATGATTCATGACCAAGATTTGCAAACCTTCCTTTGGGTTGAAGCATCCAAGATAACTGTCTATGTTTAGAATAGAATCCCTCATCGAATCTTGGAGAATATGACTCATGAAGAAGCATTCACAAGAGTAAAACCAAAAGTAAGTCATTTAAGGATTTTTTGATGTCCAGTGTATGTTCATGTACCAAAGGACAAGAGAAAAAAGTTGGAGCCTTTTGGAAAGAAGGGGATATTTGTAGGTTATAGTGAGACATCAAAAGCCTACAAAATCTACATTCTAGGCCAGAAGTTGATCGAGATCAGTATAGATGTCACATTTGAGGAGGATGTTGCATTCAGAAGATCCAAGGGAACTCACATGGAGATAGATAATGAAGAGTCTCCTCGGGATATGGAAGTTGACCATGCTCCTAAGATTCAGAGGGAGGCTCCACAACCTAAACAAGATGATGATCCAGTTGAGCCCTTGGAACCAAAAATTAGAGTGCACTATAAATCAAACACGTTGATAATATCCAACAATACTTTTCATTGCCATCATCATGAAATGTTGCTATTCTTTAAGGTAAGTGTATTGCTTATCCTTTCCTCTTAATTTCTATGCATATAGAATCTCCACCATTTCTAAATTCACTTCCTTATCATTTTTTATATGTAACATGTAATTGTGGTATTACATATATTTCCCTTTTAAATTACACAACCGTTTAAATTTCATAATTTACATATTGCTTACGAATAAAATATGTTTGCCTCACCAAAGTTCACACTTCCCTTCTATGTAGCTATATCCGAGTCAAACCATTTTAGATCGTAGCTACATTCTATTTATATATAAGGTGTACAAATCTCCAAAATGTTAAATAACTTTATGATTGCACATTTGCATGGTGTATGGCTTTCACCAACATTCCACCTGTATACAACATAAGCCTATATATCTTTTTCGCATTTTTTATTTCACAACTCCATATCAATTTATTAAAAATGTATAGCATTGATTACCACTCAACAAATTTTCTCAAGTGCTAAAGCATTGACTTCACCATTGATCAAAGTGGTGGACAATTAATGTTTCTGCTTGGGGGTTTGGTCAGAGCCCATGAGGCTCCATGACCCAATATGGTAGAATGGAGAACATGCCTCCTTTTTTTTTTCCATACTCCAATCCATTCCATGCACAAGGTATGCCTAGATTTTATTTACTTCATTCTATTATAGCTACATTGCAATTATTTTTATGAATTCTACAAGTCTTTATATTATGTGATTTATTTATTTTCTACAAATGGTACATGTTTATTACACTAAACTTCACATTATCCTTTCATGTTTGTAGCTATACTAAACCCAAAAAATACTCCTTCATGGACCATTTGATGCCATTAGATCTTGTATAAAGTCAGCAACAGCCAAAACATTGCTTTCACCATTGATCACAGTGGTGGAAAATTTATTTTTTTCCTTGGGGGTTTGGTGAGAGCACATGATGCTCCATGATCCAATATGGTAGGGTGGAGATCAAGCCTTGTTTTCTTTTGTTCATACTGCATTCCGCCACATGCACCGGATATGCCTAAATTTCATTTACTTCATTTCTCCTATTACAAGTACATAGAAAATTATGTATTATAAAATATACAACTTTGATATCTCATGATTTACATATTGTATATGAATTAGAGATGATCACTACACTAAAATTCACACTTTCTTGTTATTCTTCAAGAGGATACTCTAGCCCTAATGTGGATTTCAATGACCTTCTATAAAGTCATTAGGGGCCAAAACATTGCTTTTACCATTGATCACAGTGGTGAACAATTTTTTTTTTTTCGGGGGTTTGGTGAGAGTGCATGGTGCTCCATGACCCAATATGGTAGGGTGGAGATAAGGCCTTCTTTTCTTATCTTCATACTGCAATCCACCATGTGCACAAGTATGGATATATTTGTTTTATTTCATCCCTTGTATTACAGGTGCATTGCATATTATGTATTATAAATTATAGAACTCTTCATATCTCCTGATTTACATATTTTGTATCAAATACAGATGATCACCACACTAATCTTCACATTTTTTTGTTATTCTTCCAGAGCATACTCTAGCTATAATGGGAAATTTGATGAACTAATGTGTTATAAAATGATGTTTCAAAATAATGATAGTGACTGCAAAATCAGTAACAATGGTTAAATAGACAATTAGATCATAATATACTCTATATTGATTGTAATAAGCAATATTCATTTCACCATTGATCATAGTGGTGGACGATGTATATTCTTGCTCAGGGGTTTGGTGAGATTCCATGAGGCTCAATGACCTAATATGGTAGGGTGGAGAGTAGGTCTCATTTTGTTGTGTTTCATTTTATATTTCTTATGTGCAAATCTCTATATTTTTGACATAATATTCAGACAAAATTCTTGTGTTTCAGGTTATGGTTGCAACGCAATAAAAAAGTTAATGTTATACACTTTGTGTTAGATTCCATTGGGAATTGTTGTTTATTGTTCTCTTGCTTAAGCTATACTATTTCATTTTCAAGAAGGTGTTGTTGAAAAGGCTATATTGTTTCAATTTGATGTTATACAGTTTTTGTCAATTGCTATTATCTAGCTCAGGCTATATTATCTCATTTTCAATAAGGTTATGTTCAAAAGGCTATATTGTGTCAATTGTCTATAAGATGCTATTGAGAAAAGCCTATATTGTTTGTTAAAATAAATATAGTTTGGTTTATAGTTGTGTTATGTGGCTATCATTTTCCATTGGTTTTTTGGCTATGGTTTTGTGAGTTTCTCTGTTTGGGTCACTATTGAAACCAATGTTGGTTGATTTATGGCTTTTGTTTTGTGCTTATGGTTGGAACAAAATAAAATAGTTAATGTTGTACACTTTATGTTTGGTATAATATTAAAGATTTGTTTGAACATTGATTACATTCATACAAAAATCTCTATTTTTAAATCTTGTGCGAAAATGTATCTCCTATTGCAAATCAATAATATAATAACCTTTCAGATAATTCTATTATGTTTGACATTAGCATACATACAAATCTATACATAGGAGTAATAAAATATAGTAGCACAAAATGAATGTTCCAACTAAAAATTATAATATATACTTCCATTTTCTACGTTCACATATCCAGACACCCTTTTCTCTCTCTCAAATTGCATTCCAACCATTTGTAGTTCGCTCCACCTATCAGCTCATCATTGCATGTCACTACACACAACTGCTAGTTTATTTTCTTCCTTTTTAGTTTGCATTTTATTAATTTATTTTAAGTGGATGAGCCTATTTTAGGTGTTTCTTTTTTGTTAATTTATTATTTTTGAAACTTTTTGTCTTGCTAGTGTTTACTCTTTTTCTTTTCTTTTATTTTTGTTGTGTTTTAATTAAGTTGGTATTGTTGTTATCTTTGTTCATTGTCTTGCAATTAATGTGGTTGTCTTTCCATTTTTGGGGATGCCTTAGACTCCTTGATTTGACCTTGAACCTTGAATAGTGTGTATCCTTCCTCTCTTCCTCTCTCTTTATACTTATTCCAAGTTTGCAATCAACCATTCCTCCTCTTGCTCTCTACCTTCTTGATGATGGATCATAGAGTGTGATTTGAAACATTGATGAAACAAAGTTTTAACACAATCAAATGCAATCTAAACAAATTTATATTTTAATTATTCTTTTGCGTGCTCTCCAAATATTCTTACATTCTCCTTGAAAATATACTCTAATATTTCATTTTTCCAAATAGTTAATCAAACTAAGGTTTTCATTGGATGGCCTAAGATTTCCATTACTTAGCTCATGATTCTAGAAGTTTAGGCTTGCTTTCGGCTCACATACAAGGTATTTCCTTATGTGCTAAATGGATCATTGTAACTATATAAGGCAAGGAAGGTTATGAATGTTTGGAATTGCAATTATATTAGCTTTGGAGTGTCAACTAGTTGTCTAACCTAGAAGAGCCTTGACTTAGGCACTCTTCTTACCATACAAAACACATACCAAATATAGGGTATTTTTAGTTACCAAAAGTATTTGAAAAGCCTAAGAAAGCATCAAATCATGGCACCGTCGCATGGGAAATTGCTTCACAAATGGTATATCATTCTATTTAGCATCCAATTAAGTGGTTTATAGTTCTCCCTTCTTAAGATCAACTATGGATAGAGTACCTTGGTTGCATGCCCTGAAGTCATTTAACTAAGCCATTTATGCGTTTACAAATTTTAATCACAAAGTGACCAAGAACTTCATCCCCTATCTTTGCAAGATTAGGATACCTATATATATTTTTTATCAATAATGAACCTCCCTAAATTCTTCACAAAATTAGGGTCATTTATCTCAAGCATTGTTGTAAGAATTCAAAATTGTACTAAAAAATGCCCCTTCAAAACTATAGATTTCATAATGGCTATATGTAGTTATCCCCCCATATTCCTATGGTGGGTCATCTTTATATTTAATGGTAGTTCTACCCATTTTTTGGGATTTGGTATCACATGTTCTAATAAATTTACTTGGCTAAGTTGGCTCCTAAATTAGCTAACTTTTCTTGGTGCATATTATATGAAGGCCTCCCTATAGGTAGTTAGTTAACTCAAATGGGTGTTCTCAATCCCTGTCTAGTTTTTTACCATATGGATTCATTTAACCATCTATTATAGTTTTTACGTAGAGATCTAAAGAAGATTATAATTATATCCATTCCTTTTCCTAGTTATTTTTTAATGCTCATTTTACATTATATACTAAATCCATGATGCTATCTATTATTATTATGTAGAATTAGCTGCAAGATCATAAAGTTATACTTGAAATTTATCATATTTCTAGGATCTAATAGACCATTGGGTGAATGCCCATAATTAATAATTTCTATAGTTGCACTTGATCCCTCCTCTCCTTAGTGATGGTGTAGGTGTGGGTGCAACTAACGTGGGAGTGGATATTATTCTTGAAATCACTGTGGCTCTTACCCTCTAGCTCCGACAAGCATTCATCTACATAGTGAATTGGGTTGGATGTCTATTATCTTAATTTATGGGTAAGTGTCACATACAATAATTTGCATAACTTAAATTAATAAATTAAGAAGGTTAAATTATGGAGAAAATTAAATATTTATATTTAATGTATAAAAGATTTATTATATAGTAAATTTTAAATTGATTTAATTTAAAGAAAAATAAATGAGTAAACAAGAAAAAATATTTCTAAAAGCATGCAATTAATTTGCATGTCATGAAAGGAAATATTATCTTTAATAGTAAAATGGATTTGCATGTGAAACATTTTTGTGTGTGAAGGAAAGTAGGCGAAATTTTAGGGTGACTGAAGTATTAATATTTCATGCAGAGTTAGAAGGAAAGGGGGAGGCTTTTTTTCACCCACATTACACATTTTTATTCGCTCACAACGAAATTTTTGGCTTTGGTGTATATACTCAGGGTGCGTGTACCTCCCATATGGTTGGTAAGCACCCAGCTGACTTGATCAACGCCCTTAAGGCATGCAAAAAAATTAAGGGGGTTCATTGAGGTAGGAATGTAATGGATGGTGCTGTTTAAAAATATGCTTCGATGCATGTGGTTGGGGAGAAAGCATTATAGTGATCGGAAGGGTCGTTTGAATTTTCTTTAAGAAATGTGTGGACGCCGAAAATGAGAAGGCCTGCTATACCCTTGGCATGAAGGAAAAATGGAAATGGTTTTGCTCAGTTGGAAGGCTGACCCATCCTTATCGATCCGATTGAGGTAAGCCATGCATGCTATCTTTATTTTCTCTTTGCCAGTCTATCATTACAGTTGCTTCAATTTACTAAGAATATTTTGGGCTATTGTTCATTATAATTTTTGGGAGTTTTATTTCACAACAATACAAACTAGAGTTATGCAAGGTCAATATTATAGATTCCAGATTCTTAAGGAAACGAGTCGACCCTATAAGATAATGCATCATGCACTCCGAGCAATTAGAATTGCATGCAAAGCCTTGTAACGAGTCTGCACCTTTCACATTCAGAGATCTGCCTCGAAATAGTGAGCACCCTTATTTTACCCTGCTTCACATTGAGTCGACCCTATAAGGTAATGCATCATGCACTCCGAGCAATTAGAATTGCTGTCGTTCTTTGCATGGAAGTTCCTTGAGCCTTTCAAACAAATATATTTTGTGCATACCCTTTAATTGTGTACTATGTGAGACCTTTCTCTTGAAAGTAAATTGAAATAGCTTTAATGTTATCGGTGTTCTTCCTATTTTCATCTGAGTTTTTAACACCTATTTTAAGCACACCTGTTGACAGCATTTCATGAGATCCACGATGCTTTATGACTTTCCTTCAATCAGTTCACTTGATTTGTGCTATGCCTTATCGCGCCATCTTTGCCATTTAACCACTGGCATATGTTTGGAAAATTAAAAGTCCTTTCAATGCATTCTTTTAATCTATAATGATGCCATTGCCTGAAATCGATTTCCTTCAGACCCCTTTTTGGGAAAGGTTCGCTTGCCTTGTCTATGACATCCAGACTTGATACTTAACATGCAGTTGATCTTGGTAAAGATCCCCAATTATCACTATCAATAGACGTCATGTTTCTTTCCATAAGAGTATATACTCCTATAATAACATATACTCCTATAATAACATATAGTAGTAATATATTAAATGCATATAATTTTTAATGTTATTATATCGTTATCAATTGACCTTGAGATCAAAAACCTAATAAGTTATCATGTATTTACTCTATCGAGTTAGGATAATTTGAAATGGCCCTGTTTGGAGATTATAAATGGTAAAGAAACTATGAGTGGTATCTTAACTAGTTAGTAATGAATGTGATTTGTTTTAGAAATGTTTTTGTCATATAGATTTATCTTGGATATTGTCCTTAGGTTTATAATCTGATTACCATCTTATTTCTTCTAAATAAAATGACATAATACACATTGATTGACTACACAAAAGAATGTTATGGAAGCCTTGAAACTAGGACATGCCCCAAAGAGACTAATGAAGGGTTGAATATGAAGTAATAATCATGCTAGAGTGATAACAACCATGTCATGTGTCCTTGTAAGTAGGAGGATTATGAATTGAACTGTGTTTTTTATCTTGAATTTCATGGGCATGTTGATGCTAGTTTAGAACAAGTTCCTCTCATGTATCATAGAAAAGAAATTGACTTTACCAAACATAGAATAGTAGACAATATTAAATAAATATCATTGCAAACGGTATTATGATGTTTTGGTTAAATGTTCAAGAAGTGTCTACCTATAACTATTAATAAACCTTTAACTTTTTCCTTGATTGCAAATAATCTCTATAAGCTATAATCCAAAAATATTGAATGTGTCAAATTCATCTGATAATGCACCTTGATTTGGTTGGGAACAATAATATATTTTATTCTTATTATAATAGCTTGATAAATAACATCCTGCTTTTTTGTTACATATATATTATATCTAAAACTTCATATTATTCATTAAGAAAATATAAATTGAATAATAAGTAGTTTCTAATTAATTCCCCACTAAAAATTTTAACATATTGAATTCTTTCAAAGTACCTATGTGTTAGTAATAAAGAATTTAGAAACATTATATTGTATTACGTCCCTCGCATTTTGGATATACGTATGATCCATTAATGATATCCTTCACTAAGATCTCTTTCACCAATTTAAGATCTCATATTTAATTGGTTGTGAAAATTATTCTAATTTATAAAAATAAGTGTTGTGTACTTTACCCACTATAATCTTTAGGAAAATGGAAGAGATTGACTTATTTATTATATATAATTATAGCTCATAAAAACCATTGGTCTACTGTCAATATCTACTTGTAAATTAAAATGGAATAATGTTTTGTGAAAAAAAATTAATCTTGGTGGAATTTGATGTGAAGGACCTAGCGAAATTCATTTGTGTAGGAAAAAATAGTGTTTAAATGTGAGGAATAAGCATTATGGATGGTGTCGTGTATTTATATAAGATAATGTACACCATGATTGTTGATATTTTTACCATGTGAAAGATAAGACAACTAGTGTGGGATATAAAAAGATTTTCTTGAATCAAGTCATATAGAATCAATACCTTGTATAATACAAAATTAGAATTTAGGCTACAAACTTTACAGAAAATAATATTATTCTTCTATGTTTTTTAAATAAGACATATTTTAAATTTATAGGTATTTCATCTCCTATAATATAGGAAATGCCCCTAAAAAATCCCTTACATATATAATCATGGGATAACATATAATCATAGGAATAAAAACACTCTTAGCCAACTAATAAATAATTATTTTTTGTATTATAAATACTAACACATGTAGCCATAGGAATATGAATGATGTAATATTCCCAAAAAAATGAAATAAGACTTTGGAATGTATGAAGATGGTATATACTAACTAATAGAAATTGAGGATTAGTTAGTTGAGGAAGTAAATTTATGGATGTATTATTTGGGAAGATAATGGAAAGGTAATTTTTTTTGCATGATATTTTATCATCCAGTAATAGAAAATTAATGGTGGTGGTTAAAATTAAAATATGGGGATGAAGGCAAGTGATCTCATCCTTTTCCTTTGGTGGCTCATCCATCTCTTTTCTATTTTTCTTATTTTTTTCTTCTAAATTGTCATCACCACTCATAGTAGCCTACAATAGATTTTATTTGATGATTAGATCCTTTTTATGATGAGGTATGTGTGGTATATTTTCTTCCTATTATGTGAGATCTACTTGTTTTTTTACCACTTGGTACCTATCTTGTGGGCATAGCTATGGTGGAAACTACTATTCCTTGTTGATGTTGCCAGTAGTTTTTGATTATGACATGTGATTGTCTTGCACATTTTTTATATGTTAAGCAATACCAAGAAGGTTCTCTTAATTGTTTTTATTAACAAAAAAAATTTCTTTGATATTATCAAGGACTAGAGAGTTAGAAATAATATAAGTTTGGGATTAATTAGAGTACCATGTTAAAATAAAGGAATAAACCAATTCCATTTATCATGAGAAAATATCACATATGTTTAGGGAATATAATATAGTGATTACATGGTTTATTTAAAAATGAATGAGATGGAGAGAGATCTCCTACTAAGTGTAAGATGGTAATAAAATATTGAATTCTATATAAATAATAGCTCTTGTCAACATGTGAAGAAAAAGGAGTGTGAGGACAATTTAGGAAATAAATTAGTTATAAAATATACAACCCACCAAATGACATTTATTAGAATAATTGTTGAACTATGACTCAAAAAATTATTTAAATCCAGGTAGTTAGGAATTTTTTGTTATGTAATTCCATGGCTATTAAAAAAGGAATTTATTAGTTACAAGTTATAGATATAAGGTGATTTTTGATACCTCATCCATATTTGTGGGTGTTTTGCTAGACTTGACTAAGAAGGAGGTGGTGGGATTAATGGTTAATTTGATAATGAAGAAATGTATGCTTGGTGACTCCAATAAAATAATTCATATTGTGGATCTAGGCTTACAACAGTTGGAAATTTTTCATTGATGACAAACAAATTAGACTAAAATTAACAATAAGAATGAAGTTGGCACAAGGAGAAGAAGGAGCATATCAAGAAACCATGATAGAGATGTTATCAGTGAGTTGTTATTGAATGAGTATTGGGTTTCAAATGAAATGATGTGAGGAACAGTTGATGAGGGAAAGGAAACTCTTAGAATGAAGCAAGATATACAAAGAGATAGTTATAATATTCATGAGCTAATTACTTATTGCATATATTTTACACCTTAGGGTTGTGACTAGTAAACATACTTATAGAATGAATGATTAAGCATAGTTAAAAATCAAGGTTGCATAGTAGACCTTAACAAATATGTTTAAGATATTATGCATGAAGTGATGGTAAGTCAATATAGAAGTTGAAAGAGAAATTCTTAGGAGTTAAAATTTGAAAATGGGAAACAAGTAATCATCTTGGAGTTGAGGAAAAGGAAGACAATAGATAGAGGAGTTATACAAGATTGATTTGGAAGTCCAACAATAGATTGGACAAGTGATGAGAGAAGTCAAACTCATAGAGAAATCATTGCAAGGAATTCATTAAATCACCTTGATTGGAGGTTGAACCTAGAAGAAATAATATTGTATTCATGCAAGCTATCCTTCTTGTCGGTGGCACCTAAAAATTCAAAATAAATATTAAATATTTGGTGGACCCCTTGTGAAGGATTATTACATACCTATTCACCACCCCTCTCAGTATCACTGTGTTCTCAACAATTGGTATCAAAGTGGGTTCCTTCACAAATTGCCTAGCCACTAGAAGGTGGATCATAAGAGCATGTATGGGAAAAAGAAAAGGAAATACTAAATAGAATGTTGATAAACATACACCAAAAAAACCAAATGAAAATGATGAGGTGGCACTTGGAATGAATATGGCAATAGAACCAAAGACTAATATCATGACACATGGAGATAACCATGTGAGTAGAAGAGAAGAAGAAATGTTGTTAGAAAAAGAGAAATAATTTAAAGAAGAAGCAATGGTCAAATAATAATAAAGCATAAATTTTTTTACGTATGAATCAAGCAATAGCTCGAGCAATGAATTAGATGCAAAGGAAGCCTATGTTGATAGAAATATCAAAAAAGAATCTAACATACACAAAAGTGAGTATAAATTTGTTTAGTTGTGATAAAACTAATTATTACAAATTTAAATGTGTGTAGGTCAAAGGTGCAGATAAAATAAAAGAAGACAAAGATTTAAGAGACTACATGCTTCTCATGGATATGAAAGCAAAAGGAGATAAAAATGAAAGAAATGAAGAAGAACATGCTGAAGATAAGAATAATGAGGTTTTTGAAGAAGTGGATCTTGTGGAAGAAATTTAATGTACATAAAATCAAAAGTTCAAGAAGAATGTGAAACCAAGGTGAAAGTGTCACAAGCCCTTGGAGAAGTAGAACATACAATATAATATCTAAAGATTAAAATCAAAGAAGAAAAGAGGGTCGAGGAAGAAGCAAGAAATCAATTAAAGATAAAATAAGAAGATTCTAAGAAGTATGAATCTAAAATTAGTTGTTTGCGGGAAAATTTAGACAAAAAAAAAACCAAGCTAGAAAGGAGCCTCAAGGTTGGTAAAAGTACCAAAACCATTGATGATATTATAGATAGGAAAAATTCTTCATGTACAAAGATAAGTCTTGGTCATGATGAAAAGGAAGATCAATCTTTAATTAAGAAACAAAAGAAATGAAATGGGGAAAAACTAAAAGGCTATGTAGATGTTCTAATAAGATCAATCACTAATGAAAATAATAAGAGGAAGGAAAACCAAATCCCACATAAAAAAATCAAGAGAAATTCATAAGATCATTTACTCCAAGGAAAACACAAATGAACAAGTCTAAACATTCATTTTATGGTTATTTCTATTAATTTTATTATAAAGTGGTAGATTGTTGGATTCATGGAATAAAAAATGGTTGGATCAAGAATCGAGGTCCTTATGAGTTGCCAAGGAGAAAGGATAACACTATATGCTATAAATGCAACCATCTTGGTCATAAGATAATAATTTATAAAACAAGAGGAAGAAATGATGGATGGAACAAAAATGTTTGTGTTTTCAAGAAGAAGCTATAATTTTTTATTAAATTACAATAATTATGGGTATATGGAACATTTTTATATAAATTACTTTATGTAATAACCTAAGAAGAACAAGAAAGTGGAAGACGTGAACAAGAAAAAAAGGAAGAATTTACAAAGTTATGGAGAAGGAAACAAGAGAAATATAATGCGAAAATGGAAGAATTTATGTTTGTGTCTCATGCGCAAGATGTATCATTAAGTTCTTAAGAATATGTAATATTTTAGGGGGAGCTAACCATTGCATTATTTTAGCTTCATGAAGAAGATAATTCAAGATAGATCAACTAAGGCATGTTTTGTACAAGCATTCTATTGTCATTGATCAAAAGGGAAGATTTAGTAGAGAAAGAGAAGGTATGATTGGGAAAAGAAAGAGAGATTAAGCATACAACAATATCATTGAGTTATGTTCTTAGGATTACAAAGGTTAAAAACATGAGATGTAAAAATCATAAACACAGCTAAAAAAAAGATAGAATCTCTAGACCATTATAAGCATATTCCATCTATGTATAAAATTAATGAACTTTCAAATGTGATATTAAATAGTCAATAATGGAACAAATACCAACCTTTTCCTTGTGATTTGGGTCACCAACCATGTCCTCATGACGTGGGCCATCTAGGTCACCAATAGGAGAATGGTCAAGAGATCTATGCTTCTTGAAAGATTTGGATAAACGAGATCTATTAGCATCAAATTTATTCTTGGAAACACTATTGTCCATTCTTGTATTTCAGCAGTAGACTCAAGCAACCTTTGTCACTGTGGTTTTTCCCATCTTGGGTTTTCCAAGTATATCTAGTGTTGTGGGGATTTGTGTTGATTTTTAATTTTATGTTTGTATGTTTAGTTTTTCAAACTACACATTAAGAGTTGGAGAAAGAAATCTTCATAAAGTATTTGAGCTAAGGAAGTAATCTATTTAAAGGTTTTTAAGGGCTAAATTTTTTAGTATCTACTAATTCACCCCTCTCTAAGTAGACCATTGTGTTCTAACAATTGGTATCAAAGCACTAGGTTCCCTAGGAGAAGCTTAATCAACTTGGGTAGATCTTGGATGAGTGAACATAAATGGACTATCAAGAAGTCTCATCTATAGAAGAAGTACCTATATTTAATGGATTGGATTATACACGTTGGACCCTTTTGATGAAGAGATATTTGGGATTGATAGGTTTGATAGATATGGATATCAGTGGTATATGCATATACAACTCGTGTTACAACTACTTATGTTGAGGTTGAAACGAAGGCATATGAGGATAATATTGAGAAGAAAGCAATGGATGCAATTCTTCATGGGTTAAGTTCCATATTTTTTGAAGTCATGCACTACCAAAATGTACAAGAAGTGTGGAACAAGCTGAAGAGGATGTATGAAGAAAGTGATGTTGAGGTGCAGTATTTGATTGAGATATCATAATGAATCTGAAAGTCTTGAGACAAGTGAAGATGAGAAATTTGTAAATTGGTTCTGAAGTGAAGTTGTAACAAGAAGCGATGACGAAGAAACATCTACATCTGGATCTAAAAATGACGATATCAGAAGAATACTATGGTATTGTCTTAGAAAATATAGGAGTAAAATTTATTGTTTTGCTTCTCAATATTCTCATGATGAAAAGGATAATTCTAAGGATGAGAAAGTTGAAAGTTCTAGTGAAAAGGAAAGTAGTAGGAAGCAGATAGATAAGGTAGATCTTTACACACAACAAGAAAATAGATTATCAGATGTTTTTGGTAGCTCAAATGATGAACATGAAGGTTCATGTGAGATTGAGGAAAAGGATTTCTTGTCCATGGATGTTGAAAGATATGATAAAGAGAAAAATATTAAGACCTCTAGTGAAGGTGGAGAGATTAATCTTGAAGGTGAACTCATTTGTGCATTGGATTAGATTAAAAGGTTGAGAAAAGAGAAAAAAAAAGCATAAAATAAATGCTCATGAGGAGATAGGTAAGCTGATCATGAGTCCTGATTAATCCAATCAGTTTGTGGTAAGTAGGTAAGTAGAAG
Organism: Sequoia sempervirens; assembly: GCA_007258455.2. Taxonomy (NCBI): domain Eukaryota; kingdom Viridiplantae; phylum Streptophyta; class Pinopsida; order Cupressales; family Cupressaceae; genus Sequoia; species Sequoia sempervirens. The sequence goes on along the minus strand of VDFB02271358.1, from coordinate 399,278,997 downwards.
ATGTAGTGAATAATAAAGTACCTAATATTATATTTATTTTTATTTCTATAATGGTATTTAATAAGAAATATAAGATTGACTACAATCATAAAAAGAAATAAATCATTTACTAAAATATTTTCAAGATTTGAATTGTAAATTGAAAAAAAAAAAATCTAGGTTAAATCAGTATTCAAAGATCTAAAGGTTTCCACAATTTAATGTATAACTCAAAGATATAACCTAGTTTAAAATATTAAATTTCATCATCATGGAATTAAAGCAAATAATTCAAAATAAAAAATTAGAGTAATGATGCTCAACACTAAAAAAAAACTCAAGATTTTAAGATAAAGTAATTTTCACATTAAATCAATTTTTAGATAAGATAACCATTCATCATAATATTAAAAAGTGTAACAAAATTTAACATGTGAAATAAGAAAATAAACTATTCAATAAATATTTTTCACTTGAAGACAACAATTCAATCAATGAATAATTTTTACAATAATATAAATTGATATAAATACATTGAAATAAAATAGAATGTATATAATAAATAAATTAATTTAAATTTCCTATACAATCATTGGATTGAAAAATGCAATGTCATTTCAAATTATATTCGAAAAATAGTAGATAGTAGTAGGAATTAGTATTTACAAAAATATGAATATGATCAAAATATCATATTGTTTCAAATAAAATAAAATATTTACATCATCTAATCTACACAATATTCCAAAGGTTCCAAATCATCAAATCCAAAAGTATGAAATGATTCCAATTGAGAGTATTCTATACAATATTCCAAAGGTGCCACATCATCAAATCCAAAAGTAGGAAATGATTCCAATTGAGAGTATTCTGCAATAGGTGGAAAGTAATAATACAACTCCTTTGAAAATATATCCTCTAGATTTTGAGTTGTTAATAGACTCTTTTGTGTATTATCTCTCCCCAAAAATATATCCTCTATATTTGGAGGAGGTGATCTACTACTTACTTCATTATCTTTTTCACTCCTTGATTGGTGAATGCTTCCATCATCCAACAATGTAGAAGATCCATAGACACCACTCTTATCAATTGAACTTCTAGATGTTAATTGACTTAGATTTTTCCTTGGATCTAATTATCTACATATAAAAATAAAATATATAAAAATCAATATGACATAGCATATCCCTTATTGAATATGGTTTTAATCATAAATTATGAAAAAATATATAGATAATAGACTATTTAAAATATAACTTAAAGTAAAATTAAATAAATACAAATTATATAATATATCTACTCACATATTTTTCGTTGATCTCATCTTTGTAGAACATGAAAAAATCTCCAAGTTGAAGACAATGTGCTTTCACAAACTCTCCTATAAATTAAAAAAATGTGTTCAAACATACAAAATTAGTTATAAATCCTCGTAAATATATAAGAATAAGAATAGACTTCTAAATATTATAATCAAAAGTTGGATTGAAAATTAACCTGTATTTTTCATGACATACATCCAACTCTTGTTGTTTGGCCAAAACCTATAATAAGTCAAATAGGCATATAACTTATATATTCTAGAAATATAATGAGAAAAAAGTGTAATTTTATTTTAATATGTTTATGCATAAATCAATTCAAAGTAAATGATTGAAATCTCACCTGTATTTGAAGTTCCACATTCTATGCAAATACATATCCTCCATACTAATCTATATGTTTATAATTATAAATTTTTCCTTCAAATAAATTTAAAATCGTTTATTATTTACATTCATTACCTAACTTCTAATATATAAAAAATTGAAAAATTTACCAATACACTAATTAAAAGTTAGTGCTTTATACTAACCTTAGGAAGTACAATTCTTCCCAAGGACCCTACATAACTGTTTCATAACTCCTTTTGTAAAAGAAATTTCAAATTCATGTACTCATGCTCTTGAAAAAATATAAAACAGTGAAAAATTTAATAAGAATTATTTTCCCATAGTTGATGAAAATTGGATGCAATTTTTTGGATTCAATTGTGTATGTTTAATCTAGAAAATTGCATCTAATGAAGAAATTATGAAACCATAAAGCATTAAGTAAAGAAAAACCAATATAAGAATAATTTGGAGTGCTTTGATAAAAAATAATAAATAAATGAAAATATTCTCACTTTTATTTCTTATAAAAATTTAAAATTTTAGATGATAGATAAGTGGCAAAAAAAATTACAATTTTTAGCCCGACCTTAATTTCACCAGCTGAAATCTGGTGTCTTAAAAAGTAGGGACTGAAAGATTCTAATTAATATACCTGGTGTCCTAAAAAGAAGGGACTGAAACATTCTAATTAATATATTTGGTGTCCTCAAAAGTAGGGACTGAAAGATTCTGACAATATATGTATATTATTGGGTTCTCATTGCCTATTAGAGGTCATGCATTAGTGGAAGCATATGGAACATTTCGAAATCATGATTACCCCAGTAGAGTCCTAAATCATGATTACCCTAGCAAAGTCCTACATTGGGAAAGAGATGTAAATAGAATAAGTATCTAGTGTCCTAAAATGTAGGGACAAAAATATTCTAATTAATATATGTATATTATTTGGTTGTCACTGCCTATTGGAGTTCACGCATTGGTGGAATCATATCAAACATTTCAAAATCATGATTACCCTAGCAGAGTCCTACATTGGGAAAGAGATATAAATAGAATAAGTATCTGGTGTCCTAAAAAGTAGGGAATGAAAGATTGTAATTAATATATGTATATTATTGGGTTATCACTACCTATTGGAGTTCACACATTGGTGGAAGTATATCGAACATTTTGAAATCATGAGTACCCTGGAAGAGTCCTAAATCATGATTACCCTAGCAAAGTCCTACATTGGGAAAGAGATATAAATAGAATAAGGAGTAGGAGGAGAAAGGCATCAAAGAATTTTATAGGAATATACCTCTTTTAATAGAAGACCGTTTCAAGACCAAAGGCATCGGTAAGGAGGAGGAATCTATCCTTACAAGAGGAACATTTAATTCCCTGAAAATCTAATCACCGTTCAAGGCACAGAGAAAGTGGGAAAAGAACACATCTTACAGAAGTAAGATCAAATTGCTCCTAAAGAGGCCATTGATCATCGACCTAGGCTAGATATTAACTAGTAAGAATTAGACACACATCCACTCGTAAATTCGCAGGGTTTACAGGGATATTTCAAATAGAAGCAGCAAACAAAATAGGCACCAATCTAGCCTATCTATGTATGCCAGCAATCAACTAGATAAGTGAGAAACAACATCCATCCTTATGGTGTCTGAATCTGCATCTTTGATATCATCGTAATGCAGATTGCATGCTTGTATATACATCTTAATTAACATAATATACTTACCGACTATTTACATACCCTCAATATAATCTAGACAATTGAGTGAACTAACAGTGGGGATTACTTTAAAGTATATTATTCAAAATCATTGGACTTGAGCCCTTTGAATATCTTGAATTAGTAGATTAAAGGAAAAATTTCCCATAAACCTAATACTCTGGGACAATAGAAATTTCCACAAATTGGAGCTCTGTAATTCATGAAGATAATAGGAAAAGATTTTTTTTGGATCGTATTGTTTCCGTCAATACATTTTGGATTACAAAAGGTCTGTCAGAATAGTTGGATTATAGAAGGTCTATAAGAATAGTGATTATGGTGTATAAATTAAAAATAGGACAATTTTCACAAATTGGAGCTTTGTAATTCGTGAAGATAACAGAAAGAATTTTTTGGATTTAATTGTTTATATTAATACATTTTGGATCACACTATATTATCCATCATTAAGGGAGGTCTGTCATAATAGTGACTATGGTGTATAAATTAAAACTAGGACAATTTCTACAAATTGGAGCTCTGTAATTCATGAAGATGAGAAGAAAAGTTTTTTTATTGAATTGTTTATATCAATACATTTTGGATTGCATTATATTATCCATCATTAAGGAAGGTCTTTTAGAATAGTGACTATGGTTTATAAACTAAAACTAGGACAATTTCCACAAATTGGAGCTTTGGAAAACAGATTATCAGATGTTTATGGTAGCTCAAATGATGAACATGAAGGTTCATGTGAGATTGAGGAAAAGGATTTCTTGACCATGGATGTTGAAAGATTTGATAAAGATAAAAATGTTAAGACCTCTAGTGAAGGTGGAGAGATTAATCTTGAAGGTGAACTCATTTGTGCTTTGGATGAGATTAAAAGGTTGATAAAAAAGAACAAAAATTATAAAATAAATGCTCATGAGGAGAGATAGGTAAGCTGATCATGAGTCCTAATTAATCCAATCAGTTTGTGGTAAGTAGGTAAGTAGAAGATGTAGTTAAATAAAAACTACAGTTTAAATCAAACGAATGCATGAACTTGGAAGCAGAAATAGTTGCACTAAGAAAGGAGTTAGAAGATTCCAAGAAGCACATTGATAGAAGTGTTGTAAGAGACCTGGTGGCTCTTAATGGAAAAAAAACCACTATTGATGCCAACTATGAAAGTAAAGCCTTTTTTGATATGAAAATAATAATATGTTGTTTATGTCTGAATGCTTCTAGATTTGATTGTGTGTCCTCTTTTTTCGTCGACGTTTCGGATCACACTCAGTGAACCATCATCTTTTTCAACTCTCTATCCTGATGATGGTTCACTGAGTGTGATCCGAAACGTCGATGAAAAAAGAGAACACACAATCAAATCTAGAAGCATTTAGACATAAATTCATATGGATTGTGGAAATCTAATTACATTAATATGTTGTTTGCTGATACAAAAATTAGACTTGTGGTTTTTGTTTGATTTGAATGTTTTCAATGCTATTTGAGGTTTCAATGAAAATACAAGCATATGGACAACATTGATAGCAAATAGGAAGGATAAGAGTAGATATATCTTTGCAATACTCAATGAAAATATGAATTGGGAGCGTAAAATATGATTTATTTGTTTATCCAATAATTACAAAGCATTTATTAAATCAGATATGAATGAACCTGGGAGAAAACATGTCTGGAAACCCTTGAATTTTTTTTTACAACGGATATCATGAATTTCCGCACACTTTAATTTTTGTTGAGTTGTCTTTCATCCTAGTCGCCTTCAACAAAGAAGAAACAAAGCCCAAAGCTAAGGAATTTTGGCCTCCAAGGAAAGGATGCCTCTCCCTAGGTGTTGTACAGTTGCACCAGCAACAAAAACCTCTTCAAACTGTAATTGATAGTGTTGCCATTTGAGGGTAGAAACTAATAAAAAATTAGGAAAGAAAATATTTGATAAAACCCTCTAAATTCTTTGTAGAAAACTCTCAAAATCTCCAGATTAAGCCCAAATAGAACTCCTAAATGAAGCCCTCTTGTTGCCACAATTCAATGGATCTTTCACCACTTCAAAGTAGTTGCAAACACCTGAGAATTTCTACAAATCCTCAAGCAACTAGGTGAAAACCTTGTGCAAACTTGCACACAAAACCAAGAAGAAATTTTACAAAGTCAAATGCTCACAAAAAGGTGAGGTCAATTTGTGAAAGGAGGCTTTATATACTCTCTCCAAAAAGTATAATTTCTCCTCTTTTGGAATCATTTAAACATTATTTGATTTTTTGTTGATTGAGTTGACTTTGTTTTAGGTGCCCAAATATTTTAATACTTTTAAGTGGCACTTAATTCAAGGGTCATGGCCTCATGGGCCCCTTTATAACTTCAAGTGACTTCTATTTAACATATTCTTTTAAAATAACTTTTAATAATTGATTTCATCATAGATTCAACTCATTTAACCATTGAATATTCATGAATATTATATCACCAAGTGCCCTGCCAAACTTAGTAACTCCATGCTCCTGACATACTATATATAGTAAGTCTCTCTAAATGTGCCAAGTAACAACTACAAGGCCCCATGAAAGGTCGTCACTACCTTTGAAGACTGTCCAGGTGCCTCTGATATAAATAGAAACCTTGACTCCCTAAAAAAGTCACTTACTATAAATATTAAGTGTGTCAAACAGAGTCCAATGAAGGTCAACCTGAACTCCCACTGAACACTAAAGGAAAATTCACCTCAAACACTACCACATGAGACACCCTAACCATTTTCTCTAGCCTACGAAGGTCATGAATAGGATAAGCAACCTGTCAATATGTTTGAGCTAGAAAGGGGACATTGCAATCTGCCCTCCCAAAGATTGCTTGTCCCCAGGAAATCCCTACAATGGGGAACACACCACTCCACCTAGATCTAATGGATAGTGTTGCATAATGTCCCTGCTAGCCACAAATATCTCCTATAACTCCCACAACTGATCAGTTGGAATAGCATGTGGTACCCTATAAACCTCAACATTGTTTAAAATACAAGCAAGTAACTCATGAGGAAGTAAGTCAAACTACAAGCAACACTTGCTTCCAACCTCAGTATGAGGTATGCTATCATCCAAATGTCTAACACGTGCATATCATAACCCATGAGGAAGTAAGTCAAACTGCAAGCAACATCTTATATTACAAGATATTATAGGATATGAACATCTGAAAGAGCTCTAGTAGACATAATTAAGTCACAACCCACTTGTGGCCAAAGGAACAAATTGTCTCTTGCAAAAATGTCCCCAATAACAAAGGACCTTTATCATCTAACATAGCTTTACTGTCACCACCTCACCTCTTTACCTTCTACTACAAGCTTCGATAACTCAAGAGCATTAATATTGTTTAGAGCTATTGTAGTGTTTCTAGAATTTGATTGTGTTTTTGTCTTTATCAATGTTTTAAATCACCTTTCTTGATCATCAAGAAGGGTGATTCCAAAGATAATAGGAAGAATTTTTTTGGATTGAATTGTTTATATCAATATGTTTTGGATCACATTATGTTATCCATTATTAAGATGAAGAGTAATTTGAAATTGTGTTGATGTAAAAATATATACAATTGAATTTCAATACTCTTTACTGTTAAATTACAGCTTTCTAGTTCAATATGATAGCACCAAGAGTTCTTGAATTCAATTGTTTATATTTGGTGTATCAATAAAATTTTAGATCACATTATGTAATCCATCATTACGATGAGGACTAATTCAATATTGTGTTGATGTAAAAATATATACAATTGAATTCAGAAACTCAGGACTAATTCGTTGTTTCTGTTTGAAATATCCCTATAAACCCTGTGAATTTAATCTTGGATGTGTGTCTAATTCTTACTAGTTAATATCCAGCCTAGGTTGATGATCAATGGCCTCTTTAGGAGCGATTTGATCTTACTATTGTAAGATGTGTTTTCTTCCCACTTTCCCTGTGGCTTGAATGGTGATCAGATTTTCACAGAATTAAATGTTCCTCTTATCATAATAGATTCCTCCTCCTTACTAATGCCTTTGGTCTTGAAATGGTCTTCTATTAAAAGAGGTATATGCCTATAAAATTCTCTGACGCCTTTCTCCTCCTACTCCTTATTCTATTTATATCTCTTTCCCAATGTAGGACTTTGCTAGGGTAATCATGATTTCAAAATGTTCGATATGCTTACACCAATGTGTGAACTCCAATAGGTAGTGAGAACCCAATAATATACATATATTAATTAGAATCTTTCAGTCCCTACTTTTTAGGACACCGGATACTTATTCTATTTATATCTCTTTCCCAATGTAGGACTCTATTGGGGTAATCATGATTTTGAAATGTTTGATATGCTTCCACCAATGCGTGAACTCCAATAGGCAGTGAGAACCCAATAATATACATATATTAATTAGAATCTTTCAGTCCCTACATTATAGGACACCAGATACTTATTCTATTTATATATCTTTCCCAATGTAGGACTTTGCTAGGGTAATCATGATATCAAAATGTTCCATATGCTTCCACCAATTCGTGAACTCCAATAGGTAGTGAGAACCCAATAATATACATATATTGTCAGAATCTTTCAGTCCCTACTTTTGAGGACACCAGATATATTAATTAGAATCTTTCAGTCCCTACGTTTTAGGAAACCAGATATATTAATTAGAATCTTGCAGTATCTACTTTTTAAGACACCAGATTTCGGATGGTGAAATTAAGGTGGGGCTAAAAATTGTAATTTTTTTTCCACTTATCTATCATCTAAAATTTTAAAATTTTATTATAAAATAAAAGTGAGAAGATTTTCATTTATTTATTATTTTTTATCAAAGCACTCTAGCTTATTCTTATATTGGTTTTTCTTTACTTAATGCTTTATGGTTTCATAATTTCTTCATTAGATGCAATTTTCTGGATTAAACATACACAATTGAATAAAAAAAAATTGTATCCAATTTTCATCAACTATGGGAAAATAATTCTTATTAAATTTTTCATTGTTTTATATTTTTTCAGGAGCATGAGTACATGAATTTGAAGTTTCTTTTACAAAAGGAGTTACAAAACAGTGATGTAGGGTCTTTGGGAAGAATTGTACTTCCTAAGGTTAGTATAAAGTACTAACTTTTAATTAGTGTATTGGTAAAATTTTCAAATTTTTATATATTAGAAGTTGGGTAATGAATGCAAGTAATAAACAATTTTAAATTTATTAGAAGGAAAAATTTATAATTATAATCATATAGATTAGTATGGAGGATATGCATTTGCATAGAATGTGGAACTTCAAATACAAGTGAGATTTCAATCATTTACTTTGAATTGACTTATGTATAAACATATTAAAACAAAATCAAACATTTTTTCTCATTATATTTCTAGAATATATAAGTTATATGCCTATTTGACTTATTATAGGTTTTGGCCAAACAACAAGAGTCAGATGTATGTCATGGAAAATATAAGTTAAATTTCCATCCAACTTTTGATTATAATATTTAGAAGTCTATTCTTATTCTTTTATATTTACTAGGATTTACAAATCTTTTTGTATGTTTGAACACAATTTTTAATCTATAGGAGAGTTTGTGAAAGCACATTGTCTTCAACTTGGAGATTTTGTCATGTTCTACAAAGATGAGATCAACGAAAAATATGTGAGTAGATATATTATATAATTTGTATTTATTTAATTTTACTTTAAGTTATATTTTAAATAGTCTATTATCTATATATTTTTTCATAATTTATGATTAAAACAATATTCAATAAGGGATATGCTATGTAATATTGATTTTTGTATATTATATTTTTTTTATGCAGATAATTAGAGCTGGGAAAAATCCAAGTCAATTAACATCTAGAAGTTCAATTTTGTTGGATGATGGAATCATTCATGAATCAGGGAGTGAAAAAGATAATGAAGTAAGTATAATCTTGATAGTGGATAACATAATGTGATCCAATACATATTGATATAAACAATTCAATCCAAAAAATTTCTTGTTATCCTCCCAAATTACAAAGCTCCAATTTGTGGAAATTTTGTTAGTTTTAGTTTATACACCATAGTCACTATTCTGAAAGACCTTCCTTAATGATGGATAATATAATGTGATCCAAAATGTATTGATATAAACAATTCAATAAAAAAGCTTTTCTTGTCATCTTCATGAATTACAGAGCTCAAATTTGTAGAAATTGTCCTAGTTTTAATTTATACACCATACTCACTATTCTGATAGACCTTCCTTAATGATGGATAATATAGTGTGATCCAAAATGTATTAATATAAACAATTAAATTCAAAAAATTCTTTCTGTTATCTTCATGAATTACAGAGCTCCAATTTGTGAAAATTGTCCTAGTTTTAATTTATACACCATAATCACTATTCTAGTAGACCTTCTATAATCTAGCTATTCTAACAGACCTTCTATAATCCAAAATGTATTGATAAAATAATACAATCCAAAAAAACTCTTTTCCTATTATCTTCATGAATTACAGATCTCCAATTTGTGGAAATTTGTATTGTCCCCTATTGGGTTTATGGGAAACTTTTCCCTTAATCTACTAATTCAAGATATTCAAAGGGCTCAAGTCCAATGATTTTGAATAATATACTTTAAAGTAATCCCCACTGTTAGTTCACTTAATTGTCTAGATTATATTGAGGGTATGTAAATAGTCAGTAAGTATATTCTATTAATTATGATGTATATACAAGCATGCAATCTGCACTAGGATGATATCAAAGATGCAGATTCAAACACCATAAGGATGGATGTTGTTTCTCACTTATCTAGTTGATTGTTGGCATACATAAATAAGCCAAATTGGTGCCTATTTTGTTCGTTGTTTCTGTTTGAAATATCCTTGTAAACCCTGTGAATTTACTAGTGGATGTGTGTCTAATTCTTACTAGTTAATATCCAGCCTGGGTTGATGATCAATGGCCTCTTTAGGAGCGATTTGATCTTACTGCTGTAAGATGTGTTTTCTTCCCACTTTCCCTGTGCCTTGAACGGTGATCAAAATTTCAAGGAATTAAATGTTCCTCTTGTTAGGATAGATTCCTCCTTCTTACCGATGCCTTTGGTCTTGAAACGGTCTTCTATTAAAAGAGGTATATGCTTGTAAAATTCTCTGACGCCTTTCTCCTCCTACTCCTTATTCTATTTATATCTCTTTCCCAATGTAGGACTTTGCTAGGGTAATCATGATTTAGGACTCTACTGGGGTAATCATGATTTCAAAATGTTTGATATGCTTCCACCAATGTGTGAACTCCAATATGCAGTGAGAACACAATAATATGCATATGTTAATTAGAATCTTTCAATCCCTTCTTTTTAGGACACCAGATACTTATTCTATTTATATATCTTTCCCGATGTAGGACTCTGCTGGGGTAATCATGATTTCGAAATGTTTGATATGCTTCCACCAATGCGTGAATTCCAATAGGCAGTGAGAAACCAATAATATACATATATTAATTAGAATCTTTTAGTCCCTACTTTTTAGGACACCAGATACTTATTCTATTTATATCCCTTTCCCAATGTAGGACTTTACTAGGGTAATCATGATTTAGGACTCTAGTAGTGTAATCATGATTTAGAAATGTTCCATATGCTTCCACCAATGCGTGAACTCCAATAGGTAGTGAGAACCAAATAATAAACATATATTGTCAAAATCTTTCAGTCCCTACTTTTTATTAGGGCACTAGATATATTAATTAGAATATTTCAGTCCCTACTTTTTAGGACACCAGATATATTAATTAGAATATAAATTAAGGTGGGGCTAAAAATTGTAATTTTTTGCCATTTATCTATCATCTAAAATTTTAAATTTTTATCAGAAAATAAAAGTGAGAAGATTTTCATTTATTTATTATTTTTTAAAGTGGGGCTAAAAATTGTAATTTTTTTTGCCACTTATCTATCATCTAAAATTTTAAATTTCTATCAGAAAATAAAAGTGAGAAGATTTTCATTTATTTATTATTTTTTATCAAAGCACTCCACCTTATTCTTATATTGGTTTTTCTTTACTGAATGCTTTATGGTTTCATAATTTCTTCATTAGATGCAATTTTCTGGATTAAACATACACAATTGAATCCAAAAAATTGCATCCAATTTTCATCAACTGTGGGAAAATAATTCTTATTAACTTTTTCATTGTTTTATATTTTTTCAGGAGCATGAGTACATGAATTTGAAGTTTATTTTACAAAAGGAGTTACGAAACAGTGATGTATGGTCCTTGGGAAGAATTGTATTTCTAAGGTTAGTTTAAAGTACTAACTTTTAATTAGTGTATTGGTAAACTTTTCAATTTTTTATATATTAGAAGTTAGGTAATGAATGCAAATAATAAACGATTTTAAATTTATTAGAAGGAAAAATTTATAATTATAAACATATAGATTAGTATGGAGGATATGCATTTGCATAGAATGTGGAACTTCAAATACAGGTGAGATTTCAATCATTTAGTTTGAATTGATTTATATATAAACATATTAAAACAAAATTGTACTTTTTTCTCATTATATTTCTAGAATATATAAGTTATATTCCTATTTGACTTATTATAGGTTTTGGCCAAACAAAACGAGTTGGATGTGTGTCATGGAAAATATAGGTTAAATTTCCATCCAACTTTTGATTATAATATTTAGAAGTCTATTCTTATTCTTATATATTTACTAGGATTTATAACTCTTTTTGTATGTTTGAACACAATTTTTTAATTTATAGGAGAGTTTGCGAAAGCACATTGTCTTCAACTTAGAGATTTTTTCATGTTCTATGAAGATGAGATCAACGAAAAATATGTGAGTAGATATATTATATAATTTGTATTTATTTAATTTTACTTTAAGTTATATTTTAAATAGTCTATTATCTATATATTTTTCATAATTTATGATTAAAACAATATTCAATAAGGGTTATGCTATGTCATATTGAACAAGGGCAGCGGAGTTCCTGCCAAAAAGTTATAGAATAGTTATGTTTGATAATTTTTAGCAACAATGTTGAAAGAACAAGTAAATAATCAATGAAACTGCATCTGAAGGAGGTGATTAAACACATTTCAATTAAACTATATATTGATAAGTAATAAAAGGTGTATAAATAAATCATATGTGTGGTTGCACAGTTCTTGTTAGAAATGTGAATTCCACTACAACATGAAACAAATAGTCTTTTCTTCAATTTAAAATCCTTGCTCCATACCACAAAACAACAAACTACTCAACAAAAAAACACATTTTAATTATATGACAATTTGTCAGACAAGGTTAGCATGGGAAAGCAAGGCATTCCAACTGGTCAATGGATTGTTATTCAAGCTGGGGCCCAACCAAGTATTAAAGTGTGTGGTGCGGTAAGAGATTGGGAATGTACTTCAACAGGCACATGAGAATCTTACTGGAGGCCATTGGAACTTCAAGTTCATGCCACAACATGCAATGTACTCTTGGAAATTCTATGGTGGCCTTGATGCCAAAGAATAGGTAACGAGATATTGAATTGGAAAACCATTAAAACAAGACTTTATGCCCCTTTGGCCATCCCAACCACAAGAAATATTTGAAATATGAGGATTGAACTTTATTTTCCCATTAACTTTTAGCTAGACACATCAGTGTAAATACATTTTCTTCGCCACTAAAGTATGTGACAAAATGAGCTCAAGTAAGGGCCATGTAAAACAATAGAAAGGCCAAGTCGAGGTCACAAACAAAGTCCTCCTTTTAGTTATAACATGTGGATTCTCTTGGTTTGGTTAAAGATTCTACGATCCTTGTTCTTAATATCAACCCACTTCCCATCCCCATTCCCCCTAGTGTCATGGATACCAAGACCAAACACTTGTCTATGAGAATACTATTACCATCACTCAGTTCAATCAAGCTTGGATGAGAGGAATTTTAATGAAAAATGGATGAATTTCAGGGATCTTATTCAGAGGAACTTAAACTAGATGTTGAGGACTTCTCTATCTTGAAAGATCACAATACTAACTTTATGTTCAAACCTCGTACTTTCTTTCCTAGGATTTCCTCTACTTCCCCCCAAATGATGGTCATGTTATTAATATAGCCTCTTGGGGTTATAATTTTCTAAAGAAATATAAGGATGAGATTAAATAAACTGTCTGTAAACAAAAAAAGCAGGTTAGGGTTTTGTCTTTTAAGAATGAGTAATGATAAAGTTTCTCTATAGAAATCCTATTCTCTTGAATATTTTCCTAAGTTTGATGACTTCAAACTAGATGTTGATAGTCTACAACAAACTTATGACCTTGTGTCTATGACATATGTAACTGGGGTCATCATGCAATAGAAATTCTGCACAACCTCAACCTACATTTGGTTAATTATCCTTTTATGTAAGATAAGGTTTGTGATAAAGGTCCATGGTTAACGGATGATGTTGCAGAGAAGCCTATGATGGAACTTCGCATGCAATGTGGCATTGGAAGTTATAGAATATTTATGTTTTAATATGTTATGTTTAATAAGAAATAGAAACAATGTTGATAGAATGAATAAATAATCAATTAATCAATGAAACTGAAGAACGTGATCAACCTATGCATGAAAAAGTGAAGGCATTGACAAATGGTGGATTCTACGACACTCTTGTGGTTGATCCAAGTGCAACCAAGCAAAAAATTTTAAGATAGAGGGAAGTTTGAAGATCACGAGTTGGTTGGATAGAGATGAGGAGCTAGAGCTTGTCGTTTCCAATTTTATCCTTGATAAACATTTTAAATGGTTTTCAAATTACTAGTGGATTGGCTTACTTTTTTGATAAAATCAAAGCTATTGATACACCTAAAACTTCATTAGCAAGGATGCTTTTAACTTGGAGACAACTTTGATGTCTCCAACAAGGGCATTGATGAAAAGAGGTGGACTATAAACTTGATATAGTATCTTATCGGAACTCATGATTTGAATAGGGAACTTCAAAGAAAAAGTTTGTTTAGTAGTGCAGTTGATATCTAGAAAGGTCCACATTACTGCTAGATACTTTCATCAATATCATGTAATGTGGAATCTTGGCTAGGTAAAGGTGGTCCTAGAATGTTCATTTTGGTCATTGTTTTCATAAGCATGTTACAGTGCTCACACAATCTCCTCTCAAGTTCAAGGAGTGGGCCCTTGTGGGATAAGATGGTCAGTTCCACAATGATGATGGTGATGAAAAATTTAACATCCTTCAGATTAAATTGGTGTGCACAACCTTATAAAGCCTGTAGACGATACTGATTGATTTGAGCCCTCTGTGCAATCTGTAATTTAATAGTTTTCTTTGTTAATAACCTTTGCAATAGTGGTCTCTTTCCAACTGAAGTGCCTTTGCAATCCATGGAATCTTGCTAATGGAAGTGCCCAAGAAAGAAGTAATGAGTAAGAAACAGATCAAGATGATAAATAATTTATAAATGTAAATCTCGAAGTAAGACAAAATTTAGAGAGAAATGTAACAAATCAAGATGATAAATAACTTAAATGCAAATCTCCAAGTAGACAAAATTGAGAGAGAAATGCTTTTCAAAATTTGTTTTGGGACAACATATTTATTGATAGTAAATTTGAACGATAGCCAAAAACTTTCATACAATTAGAAGGCCCCTGCAAATCATATGCCTCCGCAAATCCCTTCCAGCTGTATATGTTCTATGTATTTGTAGGCCATTTCTGTTCTATTATTTCCAATTTTTATCTATCACATATACTTTTTGTTTTAGTAGATTTTAGATGAAATGGGAAAGACAATAAGATACAGATCTATGCCTATTATTAATAAAAAATAATACAAAAATAATACAAGAAAGAAACCTGCACAATATGCACATAGACCTTAGCAAGAAGAAGCTTTTAGGAAAATCGAATGAAGCTAATTAATAGAAGTTCTTCCCTTTATTGACCTGCAGAGATGACAATGCAAGAGGACTGAAATCATGAGATGGAACATCAATATCAGCAACAAAACTCAGAATGAATAATAGTTCATATGTATATCTCACTCAAGAAAGTTTAAGTAATGGATTGGTTCTTTCATATTATAGAGGGTTATTTTCAAAGCTTAGATTGCATTTTATGATTTTTTCCAAGATTAAACTGTTTCTTTAAGATTAATTGCAACTCCACAACAAGTTTATAGTATAAGACAATTTGAAAACAATCTTAATACCTGAAATCCAACCTCATCTGGTTACCCATGAGTTAGCATGCAAGAACATCCAAAATCAAACTAAACTCTTTAAACAAAAGCAACACAATTTAAACAATCTAGGCAATCTAAACCAGAAGGCCATTTTAAATTTTATCATATTTGCCTTGATCTTTTCTAGGTTAGACTGAGTGAGTTTGTTTTCTTGTTAGAATTTAAAGAACCCAGGCAGTCTAACCCAGAAAATTATTGTAAATTGTTGTCAATAGCTATTATTAATAGACCCTTCCAACAGTACCAATTGCCCTTGGGGTTAGACTGTGTGTTTTGTTTGTTAAGATCAATGAAAATTTTATCATTTACTGTAATTGATAGGCCTTTCCAACATAGTTCCAGTGGTCTTCTGGGTTAGACTACCTCTGGGTTAGAATACATGGATTGTTTAGGAGCTTCCCAGTCTTACCAAATTTTCATTGCAAATTTTATCATGTGTCATAACTGATAACTCCATTCCAACATAATTGCACTGGTCGTCTGATTAGGCTGCATGGTTTGTTTATTTGAACCTAAACCACCGACGCAGTCTTACCAAAATATCACACCGATTTTATCATTTATCATCATTGATAAGCCCTTCAAAAATGGTTGAGATGGGTTAGATTGCGTTGTTAGAACCTAAACAAACTACACAGTCCAACCCAGAAGATCATTGCAAAATTTTAACATAAATGATGAGCCCTTCCATCATGACTTTAAATTACAGTTGATGAAAGACACTGGAATTTACGCTATCCTCCAATATTCCATTTCCACCGAGCATTCAATTTTCAATTATTGGTCATGAAATAGAGGAGACAAACGTTGAGATTGACCATTAGATGTTAGCTTTCTTTTCAGTTAATGTCCAGTATGCATTAATAAATCGTCTTGTTTGCCTCTGAAACATCATATGGATACTGCATGCCCCGGTGATTTTGAAATTGCACAAACCTTTTGCCTTCCAAACATTAGTAAGTCTCTTTGGAAAACATGTCTCTATTCTAATCCAAGAGAATTTGGAATTATGGTTCAGTAGAATATGTAGAAAAAATGGTTTAGATGAGGCAATGATTTTTTTTGAAATGAAGCTCCTTATCTGTTGATAGTGCTCCCGAAATTGATCAAATTTAAAGGGAGCTGTACATTAACCAAACAAGATAGCGTCAAATTTTTAAGTTAACATGATTTTCTTGTGGTTTGAAAGCCTGACATAGCGGTCAACTTTGTTTTGTCACTTTAGTTCAATGGCATTGGAGGGCAACGGAATAGCAACAGAATAGTAGAGCAAAGGGCAGCGTAATAAGGGAGGGCAGAGGATTTACAAGTACAACAACAACAACAGAAATTCCAGAAGCTCTGGTTTCAAGCTCTGAACAAGTAAGCAATGAACCCTAGCTCCGCAGTTTTTAACAATTGAAACACAGCAAACACTATCTGAACAAGTAAGCAATGAACCCTAGCAAACACAGCAGCGTGGAGGGGTCAGTGTGGATAAATAAGGAGCCCAATTTGATGCAAACACTAATCAAATATTTGATAAAATCTGATTGTATGGTATAACTCTTTCCTTGCTGAAAAGACACGTATTCATGGAGGGGACAGTTGTGCTAAGGAACAATTAAAAATCTGCATTCCACACGTCATAGATATGAGAAAGTAGCTATTACTGTCGCCTCACAAATTTCTCATATTGCAACTATAAATCAATTTTATATGGCCACTAGTACACATATGAAATGTCTGCTTGACTTTAATACACCATGGGTTATCTTGAATAATACAGTGAGTCAGCTACATTTTAGACCTAGAATTTATATTGGACGCGGTTCCTTCACATGGGTTTTGTGATACTGTTAAAACCCATTACGTTTTCTAGAAATATAATACCTCTGCAAGTTGAGTTATATTGAACACCACGAGCGTGGAAGAAGATGTATTTTGTTTGTATTATATATTGACAACTGGTAATTCTGTGACTGGGAAGTGATAAGTTTTATCAAAAATTAATTAAGTTACTGGAATGAAAAACAGAGGAGAGAAGGGCACTGAGGGCTTCATATTAACTTGTTCCAAAAGCGTTTGAGGATCAAGTTGATTGACTTTTCATTGCCTTGAGGTTCAAGGTCAAGAATAAGAGTTTTCTGCAATCACAAATTGAGAGTAACTTTGCATTTAAGTATTGTTTATTGGAGAAATAGTCATGGATGAGGATTCTTAGCTTTTCAGAAAACACATTGAAAAGCACATTTGCACGGTTATTGTGTATAAGATCCTAATCATTAGCGCTTTGGTTCATGCACTCTTAAACTTTCTAGAACACCCGGAACAGTCACATTGAAATGTTGAAATTAGCAATACATGTGCCATTTCCTATTTTTGTGCATCTACATCATGTTTTATTGGGCGCTAATGTGACATCACATGATTTGTTGCTTTTTAGATCTAAGGAATACATTTCATTTAATTATGGGTAGTCATCATCAACACTAACAACTTTAAAGTCACAATTATTGGTCCAATATTATTAAAAATATTGGACATTATATAAAAAAATGCTATCACAGCTATTGCAATGTCCAATGCATGAAGATCTAAGGGTCTGCACATACATTAATGAAACAAATGATAGTTCTAACAGGCAAAATAATACATTACAGGAGTTATACAAAGTTTTGGTCAAATGACAGTGTATGAACAACTACAAAGGGATAGTTACACAGTGACAGTTATGACAATGGTTTCCAAGTTTAAGGGGGCAATGAGGGAGCAGCCATTTCAAGGATGCAGTTTTGAGGACAGTTGCAACATCAGTGTCTCCCACTTACTACAACAGAACCAAATCAGAAAGAAAAAGATCGATGTATGTTGGCAAGATGACAAAGTATCATTTAGAGTAGATTTAAAGGTCTTGTTTGCTGTTGTTAATCTTGGAGAGCATGACTTCTGGCCTGAGCAGTATGTGCTAGAGAAGGGTTCTGCTGAGGATGGAGAAGATTCTCAAACTAAGTGCATATGAGTTGTGAAAGTGGTGGATTCAAAATAGCACACTGCCCTAGTAAGGTAGCAGAAACCTGCGACATGGCCAAGATATAGATCAAAGTGCTAAGGGTTGACTGAAGTTCAAGATAGGACTGTCATCAGAGACCAACGAATGACTAATATCATGTAGTCTGTGCATAAATACAGAAGTCTGCTATTTCTTCCTTCCATAAGGGAGAGGAAATCCTTGAATTGTGGCATTGTCCATAGATTTTGAAAAGCAGCAATGTTCTTCCCAATAGACAGAGCTGAGAATGAAAGGTTTTGGTTTCAGTCCAAGCAGTATGCAATGTTTTCAAGTTGAAGGAGGAATACTATCTTTGCAGCTATATATGATCAAGATTAGTGAGAAAATGTCAAAACATGCAGAAAAGTTGAGAGTCCTATCATGGTAGCATCACCTAGCAAACTGAATAAAATTGCCATGTTCAGCCCTGCATATTATGATAAAGAGTGCAATCATCACAACAGAGTTGTGCAAGCTACAGGTATTTCAAATGTGCTCTTAAACAGAAAGCCAATGTAGTGACAGTCAATCCATCTTCAAAGGTTTAGAGGGTGTCTTTGGCATTTTCATGTTTTAATTGTTTATCCATGGCAGAGGTGGTTTGAAGACAAACCGGCTAGATGAATTCCAAGGGCTGAATTCCAAGGGCGGTGATGGACGGTGGTAGGTGAAAGAGTCATGACAGTGAATAAAGAATGTATCACTAACCCCTAAAAGTAGACCTTACGAAATATGGTTAGTACAGAACATTTATTGTCATTTTAAGGATCTCCATCATCCACAACTAAATTGCAGAAACTGTACTGTGTATAATCTTAATCCTAGTAGGGGTTACAAGTGTTGTCATGGTTTTTGTCCTTAAAGGTAAAACCCTATGTGAATGCTAATGTGTATGCTAAGTGCAAATTCATTAAGCTAGGGCTGCATATCTGGAGGAAGAACAACAGAAGATAAATTCACATCAGCCCTGGTTAGGACCATCCAAGCTATCTGCTGTATCCTTGGTTGGACATGTTCCTATTCTCCAATGCCCACTACCTACCTTGATCTGTCATGCAAGAGAATCCACCATGCCAAATATCCAGGTTTGCAAGGGAATAAATCTTTTAAAACGAGGAGTTGATCATCAACATTCCCTTTCAAATCCTTAATTATACCCCTTAATCTTTTAACAATTTACATAGATGTTGTTTTATTTTAATTTGTTTTTATCTCAAAGGTGGTAGCAACATCTGCAACACAAAATTCTATTACTAAGGGTCCAAGGAGCAATGAAAATATGCAGGCCAAGCCCTTTAAGACACAAAAAAAAGGGTTATTCTCTGCAAATCAAGATATTGCAAAGTTGTGTTTCTATCTACTTACTAAGTTGTGGGTGCCCTTTAGAGCCTTATATTGTAAGCTTGGATCACAGTTTTAAGTTTTGTAATATTGCTTAGGCTGTAATGTACGTCATAATATTGATAACTCAACCTGGCCATAGTTCAGCATGTGAAACACTCCTAAAACTGATACTAAATATCCAAAGGTCATGTGCTTGGAAATGAATAAGAGTGTTAGAGCTTTCCCCTATGGAAACAAGCCTCATTTGGTTGACCAATTGGGCTTGCATATATAGATCAACATGGACAACAATAAGTTGGTAGGAATAAAATAGCATTCAAGCTCCTCTCTCCAACACCAAAACAACCTCCTAAGTTCTAAGTCAGCGCCTGTAGCTTGAGTTGTAAAGATGGCAATGGAAAAATAGGTCATGGATAAAAGCAAATTAAAAGTACCCAACAATATACACTAGTTTGAAATCATTAAATTTATTCAAAACAATAACCAATAATGAGCATAAAAATGAAAAACAGACATAACCTGTATGTTGGAAATTCGCAT